>CM072788.1:5549957-6155730 GCA_036983795.1 Megachile lagopoda | reverse complement strand
ATGATAGAATTGAATACAATGCAAAAATAGTGATAGTGAAAATTTGTGAAACATTTGCAAAGATGATAAAGACTTAAAATAAATTTTGAAGGTAATTTAGTAGGAACGTTGTAAATGGAAATTGTTGAAACGATTCGACGAGTGAATTGCGAACAACAGGTGCAGCGAAGCTTCGTAAACAAGAATGATCGCGCGATTCGACAAAGTAAGGGATGGAGGTCGAAGGCCGAAAGTGTCGTAAAAGCTGAGGTCGGTTTCGTTGGCAGAATTCACTTTACGAGGACAAGCAGCTTAACCAGCCCTTCCAACCGTATAATTCATCCAGTGTACCTCTTTACTCTGTGCAACGTGTCTCGACGCACTTCACGTGCTAACTGGAAACGGGGAGGAAGTCCTCGCAACCCTTATTTATGGAATCACAGCTGTAACGTAGTCAGATACCTACTGCGGTTTTGTTGGAAAATGAGTTACGGTCGTTGATAACTTTGTTACAATGTCGATCACGTTTTTATTCATTCGCTTTTCTTATTAATAATTCTTTATAAGCTTTTGTAGGGTAACAAATTGGTAACTGGAAAATTTAAAGATATGATTGAAACTTTGCGAAATTACTAACTTGAAAATGTGCAGATTTGATAAACTAAAAATAAGCAAAATTTGTAACGTGAAAATTTAAAGATTTGATTGTTTGAAAATTTAGAAATTTAATATATTAAAAATTTGCAAATTGGTACTTAAAAATTTAGGGATTTAATATATTAAAAATTTGCAAAATTTGTTACTTGAGACTTTAGAGATTTGTTAGATAAAAATGTGCAAAATTTATAATGTGAAAATTGAGAATTTTAATAGATTAAAAATGAGCAAACTTGGTAACTTGAAAATTTAGAAATTTGATAGATTAAAAATTCGCAAAATTGGCAATTTGAAAATTTAGGGATTTGATAGATTAAAAATTAGCAAAATTTGTTATTTGAAAATTTAGAGATTGGTCGATGAAAAATTTGCAAAATTTCTAATTTGAAAATTGAGAAACTTGATCGAGTAAATATTAGCAAAATTGATAACTTGAAAAGTTAGTGATTTGATAGATTAAAAATTAGCAAAATTGGTAATTTGAAAATGTAGAGATTTGCAATATTAAAAATTTGAAAAATTATTAACTTGAAAATTTAGAAATTTGATATCTTAAGAATTTGCAAAATTGGTAACTTGAAAATTTAGAGATTTGAAATATTAAAAATTAGCAAAACTTGTAACTTGAAAATTGAGAAACTCGATAGATTAAAAATTTGCAAAATTAATAACTTGAAAATATCGAGATTTGATAAATTAAAAATTTGCAAAATTAATAACTTGAAAATATCGAGATTTGATAAATTAAAAATTTGCAAAATTCCGAACTTAAAACTGCGAAAAGTTAAAAACTTTTTAATTTGAAAATTGTAACATAATTCTAAAATGTCAGGATTTAAAAATTGCAAAGTAAAATTTGAGACTAACATTTAGATTAAAGCTAACGTCACTAAAAAATATCAAACTTTTCACTTCAAAAAAGTGCATACTACAATTTTTGCAATTCCATTCAATATGAAAGTAAATTATCTTACGCCCCTGTTAATCGATACATAATCTACATCAGAATTCCGCAAAAAGATTGCATCGAAAAGGTTAATGTCACGTAGTCCAATTAATTTGCTAATTTTTCGTTCGTTAATCACTTCATCAAACGTCCTCAAATTATTACTGTCCAATCCCAGAAAACAAACGACGTACGCGGGTAATAAACCATCTCCTGCAGCCTGATTGACGCGAAATTATGAAACGTCTATTTGCTGCTTCCCTCTTTCCCTACCACAGCTTCCTCGGTTAATTTATCTTTGATATCGATCGTTCGCATCCTTTGCAACGTCACATGCATGTATAAACACGCTCAGAAAGAAAAAAAGAAGAGACGTTTTAATTTTCATGGCATATTCTTTACTTACACGGCCTTCGACAGGGAGCTCTGTTTTAATGATCGTCGTTCCTCCTGTCCTGCTAGAGATTGAAGATTATAGTAATACCTTTACATGCTTCTTTTGCTATACTTTTATTTCCTGTTATCTTGTTATGAAGGGAACTAGTTTATGTTTTCAAAACGCGTTATTAATCATATGTATGATGTACAAAATCCTGCCTGCTTCGGTGACAGTGAACTATCTACATGGGTATTAAGTTTGATGCATATTTGTTAAATATATGAAAATAACGGTAGAATGAGTAATTGACACAATTAATAGCTCCTTTACTTTCGGACAAGTTTTTCGATTCGTCGAAATAATAGTTTATAATAAGTATATTGAACTGTTTAAATGATGATATTGTGTATGTACAGTGACATAGTAATTTGGAAAATTCAAGGAATGTAGGTATTTGAAAATACGTACTTTTGGAATTTTTAGGTTACTTGCGGATATTCGAATTTGCGAAATTTAGAGAATTTATATGTTTCTGTTATATTATAGTGTTATATTACTGTGTTGTAATTCCTTCAATTATCTTCTTAATTTTCTTTCAATCTTCTCTTCAATTTTCTTTCAATCTTCTCCTCTCCAATTTTCTTTATCTTCTCTTCAATTTCCTCCCAATCTTCTTCTCTTCAATTTTCTCTCAAATTTCTTCAAGCAATGTTAATGCAAAATTCTTGGTTATTAAACTACCAACGCATTTCCCTGTTACACATACGTTCATTCCGTAACGATGAAATAATATTACGCGATCATATAAAATTAATGTCTTAGCACGTTGCTTCGTTATCTACGGATATTAAGAAAATATGTAACTGTTCATAAAATACATAAAAGGAAACTGGTTTTGCATCAAGGAACAGGTGATGTAAATGTTAGTGATGCAGCGGAAGATAGACCTACTATAATTAATTAAAACCGATAGGGTTTCTAAAATTAAAAGACAGTTCATAAAACATAACGAGTTATCTGACCAACGTTTATCTTTCTGAGTTAAAAATTATTCTGTGAGATACTCTGTGACCAGAACTTACGATGAGTAGTTTTCAAATTAAAGTACAATGATAAATAATGATGATGTATGTAATTCTTCATCAATTTCAACAAAAGCATCTTAATTTCTGTAGCTTGAAATGAGGAGTCTAAGAGGCGCCATTTTGATCGCGCAACGTGAGTAATAAAATGGCGGCCTCTCACCGCATTGAACCAAGCGGTGATTGAATGCAAAAGATATTATGAAGTTCAATCGATATTGCAGTTAACTTGAAAGCAAGAAAATTAAAATTGGTGCAAGAGAAATTGGTAAATTAATTTTTCTTTCATTTTGTTGCAGTCCAAGCAGCACAGCGCTGGGTTCGCTGGATCAGCTGAAGGAGTACCTGACGACAGTGGGAACCTGCAAATGCGGTCTCGAGTGTCCGTTAAGACCCGAACAGGTCTTCAACTTCGACCCTAAGGTATGTACACCATCATTTTTATCATGATTGTTCAGTCACGATCATTTCTCGTATTTCGTGTTCGTTAAATTGCTGCAATTATTGTGGTACGAGCGACGTCTGTTAATCATTTAAACATCGATGCATTGTTCATAAGACTGCTGTCATAAACAACTTACTTCGTAGGTGATATTTAGAAGCAGTGAACTTTACCTCCAAGCACAAAGAAGCGTTTATATTTTTATACGTGTTCTTTAGAATGTTGGTACATGGTTCAAAACTGTCCTCATATTGTCAAGACATTTTACTATTTTTATTCTGGTATAAATTTATTCTAAAATATAATATTGACGTGTTTTATATATGAAATAATTGAAGTATCATTCAAATGATTATGATGTTATGAAGGAAATGAATATTATAATATGAATCATGAATGATATAAAGGAAATTTGCTAAATTTGTCAGTAGCAAAGTAGTTTACAGTAGATGAAATTTCATCGGTTTCTGCGAATCGACGCGCAAAACGCAAACGTGCAGGCATAATGTCGAAAGAATTCAATAAATCGGTGTTTCGCGACAAGAAATCCGAATCGAAGAAACCAGCGAGGCTTTAAACTGGTCGCGAGTAAATCGTAGGCCGTGTAGCAAAAAGACCAACGATGTTCTTGTCGTAATCTGGCTTGAGAAATCTTCGTGGTCGGCGTTCCTCGTGCAATGAGTCAATACCTGGATATGTTGCACGAGATGATGCTGAGCAAATGCGCGCATGCAACGTCCAGCGAAAGGGAGAGGCACTTAAAGCGTGCGAAGCGTATAGAGAACGAACAAAACGGCAAGCATGTCGAATCAACGTCGCTCGTTTAGAATTCGTTTTGCATTTTCTGCACAGATGATCCCACGACGCGTGAAAATTCATAGGATAAACATTCACTGTACCTACCACGGCCGACTCTGGAATGTGACTCACATGCGAGGAGTACTGTACACTTCATATTTTTTGCGTAATTTCAAGTTTTTATGTTGCTTTATCAACTGCAAAATTGTTATTTGTACATTTGCAAGATGTTTTACGGAGTTGAACATTTTCTCTTGCGAATTTCAATGTTTTCAAGTTATCAAGTTCTTTAATTTGAGAATTTCAGGATTCGAGATTTTGAGGATCCAAGAATTTGTATATTTTCAAATAATTTCTAAATTATCAATATTTTTAAATAATTCGAATTTTCTAAATTTGTCACTTTCGAGTGCCATATTTTCGATAGTAATAAAATTTGATTTTTGTACCTTGAAATTTTCAAGTTTGCAAGTTAAGTTCTTAAATTTGAGAATTTGAGGATTCAAAAATTTGTATATTTTCAAACGTCAAAATTTCGAAATTATCAATATTTTTAAATAATTCGAATTTTCTAAATTTGTCACTTTCGAGTGCCATATTTTCGATAGTAATAAAATTTGATTTTTGTACCTTGAAATTTTCAAGTTTGCAAGTTATCAAGTTCTTTAATTTGAGAATTTGAGGATTCGAGATTTTGAGGATCCAAGAATTTGTGTATTTTCAAATGCTAAAATTTCTAAATTATCAATATTTTTAAATAATTCGAATCTTCTAAATTTGTCACTTTCGAGTGCCATATTTTCGATAGTAATAAAATTTAATTTTTATACCTTGAAATTTTCAAGTTTGCAAGTTAAGTTCTTAAATTTGAGAATTTGAGGATTCAAAAATTTGTATATTTTCAAACGTCAAAATTTCGAAATTATCAATATTTTTAAATAATTCGAATTTTCTAAATTTGTCACTTTCGAGTGCCATATTTTCGATAGTGATAAAATTTGATTTTTGTACCTTGAAATTTTCAAGTTTGCAAGTTAAGTTCTTAAATTTGAGAATTTGAGGATTCAAGAATTTGTATATTTTCAAATGTGAAAATTTCCACATTATCAATATTTTTAAATAATTCGAATTTTCTAAATTTGTCACTTTCGAATACCATATTTTCGATAGTGACAAAATTTAATTTTTATACCTTGAAATTTTCAAGTTTGCTAGTTATCAAGTTCTTAAACTTGATAATTAAAAAATTTCTGTATTTTCAAGTACAAAAATTTCAAAAATTTCTAAATTTTCCGAATTTTCAAAATTCTTTCACTTAAAAATTTCCAAGTGCATTTCCAAAAATTACATTTTTCTCCAATTGAAGCCCAATAATTTAGAGTGCCACAAACTTCAAAAATTGATCATAAATATTGAATACCCTTTTTGTTAAATTTTCAACTAAGTAATGTAAAGATGCAAACGTACCATAAACACGTCTATCGAGCACGTATGAATTCCCATTGACAAATATTAGTGAATCATTTGCATAATGTTTACCCGACACAAGCAGGATAAAAACGTTCTTAAACCTACGAATGTCTCGTTTCCATAAAAAAAATCGCACGTATCTCTTCGCTGAAGTCACAGTTTATTTGTGAAAAGATCCGCAGATCATTATGTAGTTTGTCAAATCGAAGACGCTCCTCCGCGAAGGCTATAGACATGCAAATCACGTAACTTGGCAAAAAGATTCACCGTGACATTCACGACAATTCTCTTGTACGATTATTATTCTCCTTAAATTGACAAGAGACAGAAGATCTGTCTTGAACCCGCTGGTTTTGGCATCTGCAGTTAAGCTCTTTTGAATCTCAGTCTCCTCCAACAGCCCCTCCACCCCCTGTTTTACTACAAACGATCCCCGGCAGTAAGCTTACAACACTTTCAGAAAACACAATCCTAACTTCACCTCCCCCCCCCACCAGGGATTCACCCCAATCCCGAGGATTGTATTTGCACTTATAGTCCCCTTTGAGCAACTCCTGGTGGTCGAACCCTATCTTCACTATACCATTCTCACACACCACTACGCAGCTAGTCCGACGCATTGTCCACCCCTTTAAATCCCCCCCCGAATTACTAAAGACTAGCACTATAAGCTGCGCCCTGAGATAACGGCTTAATGGTGTACCAGTTACAATGGCCTTGCCTACTCAGACCCTTTATCCCCATCCTCACCTAACCAACGCCAAACATACTCAATATACAAAGCCAATTACTGCGGCCCGCTTTACCATAAACCCTGGCCCTCCTACACTTTAAGGCAGACGAGAATAGCCAATACCACTCACGAATTATCCAAAACAATACTGCCACCCATGATTTATACGGCCAGAATCCCCGGGATACGTCCGCATAGACTAGTAGTGCATCTACATCGACCCCAATGTATCATCTACCCATCCGAAACCCCTCCTCACTAAAGTGTAACAAAACAAATAAAAATCAACACTACCCATCCTTGCATGCCAAAAATTTACACAACAATCCTCCCAATCTTAAGCTCCTTCACTCAAAACCCCTTCTCAATTTAAGGATCGAAACCCATCACTTACCCAATCTTATAACCTTAACCCCCGATTCCTTCTAATCCCTGCTCCACATATCCAGCGGGGCGCCCCTATCCCTCCTACTCTACCTTCCCCTCCAATGTGAACCTGACTCCCACTCAACCACTATACTCCTAACCCCCCGTTGAACTCCCTGACCAACACCATTACATTTTTACTATCCCATCCTCCCCCGTCGTCCCTTCAATTCTTACCATTAACAACGTTAATTTAGAGGGTACGGTGTCCGTATTAAAAATTCACGAAACCATTGGTCAGCGACCATTGGCGTAGATAGGTTGTTCCTCTTTTCTGCTTAAAATATCAGTCCTCTCTCGTTCCATTTATAATTTTCTAAATTCGTAGTTCCCTATCGTGAAATTTTGAAGCGATGAGTCGTGTTTAATTGAATCACGGACATCATTAGTAATATTATGGTAGCTGGGCCACTCGAGACAAAAATCCTAGTTACGCCTATGGGGAGGAAGGCAACTAACCAGCCGCGCCCCAGCACTGTGTAGCGAACGCGAACTCATCAGTTTTGCTTAATTATTCCGGTAGCATGCGACGATATACGAGGAAAACGTATAATTATCCGTGCACCTGCTTGCTAACCGCTCACTCAGCCTGCTTACCATATCCCGTACGTTCTATCATCTATCTACGATGCGTTAATACGTTCCTTAATTAAACTTTATCATCCGGCATCGGTTGACAGGAATTCATAGAAGCATCGATCCGACTGTATCCGCCTTGTCGATGACATGCCGATCAACGGACTAATAATTAATAATCATTTGCATATCTCTGACAGGATGGCATGCTTACAATATAATCCGCAGTCGAGTTTAGATCACTTTATCGACCGATTATCGCCTACGGGCCACGGCCAGTCATTGTCCCGGTAATGATTTTGGCCCGATACTTACGATCGAGTTATCGATCACCCGAACTAATAGGGCCACGATTAACACGATTGATCGTTACGCGTGTTCTCGGTTTATCTAACCCTGACGATAAAAATATTTCATGGTGTGTCAAAGTTTAATGGGACGCTCGTTCACTCTTATTTCGTCTTAATTAATGCCACGGTTTAAAAATACCTTTTTGAACGATTGAGCGCCCTTTCATGCGTTCAAGGATCTTTGCGATTATTTATGAAAGAACGGTTTTTAAGTTTAAATTTCAGTGAGAACGTTTTTATTTATGGAGCGAGATTTATTTTAATCGGTGCAGATTTAAAACTCGAGGTTCAAGTTTGTAATTTTATTTCAGTATTTTAAAATTTTTCTTCGAAATGTTTCTTGTGATCGATTTTCAGTATTATTTTCTAATAGGATTAATACTACTATTTGTTTATTTGTGATCTTTGCATTTTACTTCTGACTGTTTATTTAGTTACTATATTTATATCTTATTCGTTGTAACATACTTTTTTTTAAACGATCGATGAGAAATTATTTAAATTCTGTAAATCCCACAGTTTTTATTATTAACCGCATTATAAACTTTGTCGTATATTAAATATTTTAAAACTACATTTTTATGTAGAAATTATAGAAGAAAAAGCTATGTTGTTCAGTTGTAATTCGTAAATGATAACTTCTAAATAACGAATTAAGCTTCTTGATCATTTAAAATTCGCGGTAATTTGTGGAGCATGCGCAGTGCACTACTGCCGCCATATTAGATTTCTGGCGCCATTACATTTTCTTCCATATATTCAACCCTTTGCGACTCACACTCATTTATGACAATTTATATGATTTAATACAACAATTTGGAATAATTATTTTTGTACTAAATGTACAGTATATAGTAAAATAAACAAAAGTGACAATGAAAAACTTCAGATGTACCAAATGAATTTATGATTTAATAACTTTATATGAATGTATCAAATGAATTTGTCATTCAAGTAATAACTTTGTATGAATTTAACAGCTTCAAATGAATCCATCGAAAGAATTCATCATTCAAGTAATGACTTCAAACGAATCCATAAAACGAATTCATTATTCAAGCAATGACTCCAAATGAATTCATCAAACTGGAAAATTTAGAACCTACCAGCGAATAGGATAAGAGCTATATCGAGCGCAAAGGGTTAATATAGTATGATGCAAATCTGATTACACGATCGTAGCTCAGAATGTCTCGACAACATCATTATCCACGCTCTGCGTACGAAAGCACCATAAATTAGAGCTATTCATAAAACAATTTCTGTTACGTATTCAAAAGTAGGTGCACGATTCGTCTTACGGGAGGAATGCTCATCGACTGTCACGTAACCAAGGCGGTTGGTTGTTCGTTTCTGGCAGCAGGCCGGCCAGATTGTATCGGTCTCGAATCTGCAATGCAAACCTTCCTATCTAGTCGTGGACAATGAGACTGTCAGTCTGGACATTGCACGATTTGAAGGAAAAAGAAGTAAAAGGACAAAAGAAGAGGAAGAATAAGAGGTCGGTGTGTGTGGAGTGAAATTGGCAGTCGTTGGACAAAAAAAAAAGACCTCTTGGCTTCGTCTCGAGCGCCTTTGGACGGTTTTGAATAACATTCAGGGTTGAGGTACGAAGGCCTGCGGGAAAGATACCAGATTACCATAATCGTGGTAAGGCTCGTTCCTTCGCCAACATGCCAGACATTTATCCTCGGTCAACGATATATGACGAATTTAATTGAATTGTTGCTACACGATAGCTTGTAAGAACATGCTTGGAATTGATAATGGCTGTTCGATTAATCTTTGACCCTTCTCCTTGTATTTCTTCTTCCGTTGCCTTTTATTTCTGCGAGGTTCGATTTATTGCTTCGATTTTATGCTTGATAAGTTTAACGTGGATGGATAAGAACCTGGCGTTCGGGGTACATGTGGGTGCAACCTTCCCTTCGCATAAGGGTACAGGAAAGAGTCTACGTTTTTTACGGATTTTGGGGGATGAAACGTCTATACCGAACAATTTTTAGGTTCCTAAATTTGCAAGTTTCCCAAATTCTAATTTCTTCGAAATTTTATTAATTTTATTGATCTTTCAAGTTTTCAACGCAATCAATTTCCAAATGCCCAACTTCCTAAATTGTCGAATTTCTTAAATTTCTAAATTTTCTAGTTTCTAAATTCTCAAATTTCTAATTTTTCTACGTACCAAATTTCCAAATAGTCAGATTTCTTAAATTCCTCAAATTTGCACTAATTTTTAAATTTGAAAATGATAATTTTTTAAGTTTTCATCTTTCCAAATCACATTACTAAAGTGTATATCAGGTGTTTTCGAAGAACATCATTTATTTTAAATACTATAAGATTTAAAAATATTTCAATGTTGTGAAAGTGTAAAAACATGATTTTAAAATATGTCAAAGATGTGAAAGTATCAGAAGAGCTAAAAGATATTACACCGTGTATCAATAATTAGCTTCGACAAATTAGCATCTTTCCGAAAGGTAATGTCCTCATAAATACAAGGGGGAGGGCTGATGTTTCCAGCAATTTTAAATTTGTAAACCTGTGCGAAAGAAATTCATCGACCCAAATTGACGAGACATCCTTCCGCATCAATTAAGCTGACACGCGATACTCAGTCACAATTAAATCGTACATCGTATCCGTTTACGGTGCACCCAATCGAGCCAATTAAAATGGAACGCGTAGATGTACACTCGAGTGCAACATAAGCCCTCTTTACATAAGGCGAGGTACACAATATCGACAGTTCATGAATTCACAAATTTTTGTATTTCCAAATTTTTCGATTCGTTAATTCGAACTTTCAAATTTTCAAATTTCCACATTTTGGAGTTCCCAAATTCTTAGATTTCTAAATATAAAAATTTTCAAATTTCATTAATCTTAAATTTCTAGACCACTAAATCCCTAGATTCCCATATGCTTAATCCCCAAATCTTTAGATTGCCACATTACTAAATTCAAAAGTTACTAGATATCAAAGTTCCTACGTTCAACATTCATATATCACAAAATTCCTATATCCCCAAATCCCTATATCCCCAAATGCCTATATCCCCAAATGCCTATATCTCAAAAACCTTACATCCCAAAACCTCCATATCCTAAAATCGCTAATTCTAAAACTCTTCAGTCCGCTAAATCCCTTCATCCCCAAGTTTCTACAATCCCAAATGTCTCAATCCCAAATTCACTAAATTCCCATATCCCGAAATTATAAAATCTGCAATAGTTCCTAAAAATGAACGACGAGTAGAATTCTTCCCCCATGATTGCGATATTTTTCGTACGAAAGTCAGATTTGCCGTTGACTGTACAGCAATGAAGACCTAAATTCGTATCCGCGCCGAAAAATCAAATCGATCGTATCGGGTGCAGCGGCAACGGGCTTTCTGTCCGCGAATACCCAATTACAATGGCCAGACACCGTAACTATCCGTTGATCTGAGCACCGTATGTAGGAGACAGCCTTAACGTTTCCACGAGAACCTTTTATTCGTTCCGATTCTTTATCGAGCCACCACCGGTGTTCCTGTCCGACGTTCTCTCTTCTTCGCGATGCTCCTTTTTGTAGCGCTTCACGTTTCCGCCTATTGTTGCCTCTGTACACTCTACGGAATCATCCAGCCACGAAACGATTCCTCGGTTTCCCGTAGGAAATAGATCGTAGCTAAAATCTAATCACACCAAGCGATAGAGCAAATAGATTTTTCTTCCTGCGGACACCCGAAGGTACAGCACGGATTTTCTTTTTCATTCGGGAAATAAAATTGTTTCGCGCGGTGTTGTGAAATCGATGGTTATCTTCGGTATCGTATCAATTTGTACCTCTCCTTATATTCCTTATATAAAACTTATATTTCTTATTTTATTATATTTGTTGTTTGGCGGTAATTTCAATTTTTGTCAAATTTGAGAAACATAGAAAATAATGCATCTCTTCATTTTAAATATACAAAATAATTATCATTTGACGGCTGGGTTGTCTTTCTCGGTTTTCGAACACTTTTTCAGAATATCAAATAAGCATATATGATTTTTAAACTTTATTCAAATCAACGTGCAATTTCTTCATAAATCAACGCTTACAAGGTTATTTACATTTCTATTCTTTTTTAAGGGTGTGATATTTTGTGGAACATTCACCGTTGCGAAACTAAATAAAAATTGAGACTGAAATGAAAATCTACATGGCCGTAGGAAATCAGAATGGAGAAACGTAAATTTACTTGGTTAAGTGTTAAGAGTATTAATACGTCATCCGCCACAGTGGTCATATTCGGAGCTGCGAATTCAAATGAATTATTCACAGGAAAAACACAACAGGTACCTTTCAGGGTTCTTAACGTTGAAATAATGATATACACTAACAGACTAAAAACGAAATTGAAAGATTAAGTGCCTTTCTTCTTAATAACCTGTATTATAGCGCGTCTGTTCACAAACACCAGATCTCACTGTGGCGGTGAACGTCCTAATGAAGTATTTATGTACATAATCTTTTTCGTTGAACATTAAGCTGCAAACTGTCGAGTGCTACTCCAAGGCACTTTCATGTCAATCATGTCTCCTCATGCAACATCTTCATCCTATCAAGTTAATATTATTGCAAAAACAGTCGGTCATTAAGCGTTACTAAACATATTTTCGCAACATACAGGGACCTATCTCTTGAGTACATTTGACGGCTGACACTCCTCATGACACTTTTGTCTAAGCGTCCCATGACGAGCCTAAATGGTCATTCAAATTGAGACAATATTTAACATGTACATTCTTGATCACGCTAGAGCGAATTGCAGGCGAAAAATTGGACACACTTTTCTGAGAATATTCCGTCGATCCAAGAAACACCATGTAAAATAGTGCCACACACGTGAAATTAGGAAAGAGACCTGGCAGTGCAAACAATGCCAAGTACCACTGCATTTAACTTCTCGCTTTGTAAACCACCCATCAAAATTATTAGTAATTTCTGTTACACCTTCAATTTATTTTCAGGTTTTTACCATCGAGGTAAAAGAATCTTCTCTTTATTCATCGTTCTAACTTTTGATCTAATCTAGTCGAACGTCCATGAAATTAGTGTTCATAAAATGTCTATATAAACATTTCGATATTCTTTCAACCTATGTCATCATACGGCAACATTTATCTCAAATATTCAGTCGTCTCTTAGGTAATTTAGTTCAAGACAGTCAATACTGAAACTATCAAACCGGAGCAATGACCATTTTACAAATTATTTCAAGTTACAAAAGTTGTGTTCGCGCAATTCTGCCAGGTCCATGTTGCGACAATGCTAGTTGCAAAATGTATCCAAATACGATGCATTCCTCTGAGGAGAAGTTAGTTTATGGAGTTGCTGCTATTTATTATCATCGTCACGTGCTCGAATAACTCCACTTGAATTTTCGTTTAGTTTGTTTTATATATTTATATTAGTTGTAATATCCTAGATAACTGATGGTACATCTCTCAAATAAATGAATTCTTGCAGCGACTTTACATACTCCATGCTCTAAAAAGTTGATTCTGTTCCATGAGCAAAAATCCTTCAAAATAAGTATTGTATAGTATTCTATTAACCAAATGGTTAATACTGGTAACTAATATTGCCTAACTATACTATACAAACGGAATGACGAATATACCTCCGGTAAGGGTAAGCGAAGGGCCAAGAATTTCCGAGACATTCCATCAAGTAAATTCCGAGACGGAATACTTGTCGAAAGCTAACAAAGACGCAAACGGACCCGATAGGATTCTCTATTCGCCTATGTGCCACGCGAACAGTCATAAAGTTCCCGGTGAACTATCAAAGTCGAACGACTTGTTCGCGGTGCTCTTCATCTGGAACCAACCGTTTGCCAATTACAAAAGGGATCCGTCGCGAATTCCACCCCTCACGGCGCACCAACCCCCGATAGCTCTTCTTTTTCTCCACGAAAACTTTGTGTGCTCGCCAGCCAGCGACCGGGATCCTTTTCCACCGAGACACCGTACAAGATTACTTTCTTTGTACAAGCGAAGTTCGTTTCTCTGCCGATGGCTCCAGTCGATTACAAAGAACACTCTTTGAGGTTGGGGCTCTTTTGTGTCGCGGCTTTCGTCGTCTTATTCGCGAAAGTCATACCTAGTTCTGGTTAGGGGGACAGAGAACGCTGCACAATTCATCGTCTCTGCTTTGCAGGAATTAATCGACGACGGATGGTTGCAAAGCTCGATTGGAAATTAAAAAATCAAGTCGCCGAAAGGGCGTACCAACTTTCAAACGCGTTCTCTAATCGAATCGAATTTGTGAGAACAATTCGGTAATTCAAAGCCGACTCGTTTTTTTTTCTCGCTGTACCGTTGAAGATTCTCTTTGTCGGATTAAGAATGCAATTCCAACTTCTGTCGAGCGTTTTATGCGATTCCGTTTGACGTTTAATCGTCGATCGGAGAATACGGGGCTTTCAAAGAGGGAGCTTTACGGCTAGCGAGATCTTTGCTGAGTGCTGCAATTGTGGCGAATATTTTGGGGGAGATCGATCAGAACAGAATTTACAGTTTGGTATTTCTTTAATTAACGAAAGGTATGGAAAAATTATGAATTTGGGAAGTACAATTCTTCATGGAGCATGTTTGCATGGAGAATTTTTGCATATATTGCTTCATATTTTTTGTAAATAATATAAGAATCAATAATTTTTCAATCCTTCCACAAGGGTGGAACAGTTTGTCAATTTATAAATTTCCAAAGTTAACCAATTTCTGAACCCCTAAATTTCTAAGTGACCGAATTTACATCAATATGTTCTTCCACATACCACCATATACTCCAATATAAAATACGTAACAAATATACCTATTACTAGAGATTTTACCACAAGAAGTTATTACTATATAGTGTACAACCTTAATGTACCCTATTAAAATCCATGAATTAACGCGATCTAACACGAATATGACGTCATATATCAAACTCTCAACTAAACAACAAAAACTCGAAAATGAACGTCGAGCAGCGTGTTCTGAGTTCCAGAGTCAATCATAAAAGCAGGTACATTCGAAATGACCCGCGGTCAAGCGGAGAAAGAGAAAGAGCGAAAGGAGAGGATGCAAATTCATTAAAGCAAATTACTTACGCACCGGCTTAAACAAGACGAGCTCCATGTAATAAAAGGGTACTCGCTTACCCTTTGTTAACGTCACGGTGTAACCCGTGCGTTGGCTTAAGCACTCGCTAATACATCCACCGAGACAGAGTCGAGTTATTCGAGCCCGTGACGGTGATAATGAATAGCAACAACTCCATAAACTAACTCCTCCTCAGAGGAATGAACCATCGTATTTGGATGCATTTTGCAACTACCATTGTCGCAACATGGACCTGGCAGAATTGCGCGAACACAACTTTTGTAACTTGAACTAATTTGTAAAATGGTCATTGCACCGGTTTGATAGTTTCAGTATTGACTGTCTTGAACTAAATTACCTAAGAGACGACTGAATATTTGAGATAAATGTTGCCGTATGATGACATAGATTGAAAGAATATCGAAATGTTTATATAGACATTTTATGAACACTAATTTCATGGACGTTCGACTAGATTAGATCAAAAGTTAGAACGATGAATAAAGAGAAGATTCTTTTACCTCGATGGTAAAAACCTGAAAATAAATTGAAGGTGTAACAGAAATTACTAATAATTTTGAAGGGTGCTTTACAAAGGGAGAAGCTAAATGCAGTGGTACTTGGCACTGTTTGCACTGCCAGGTCTCTTTCCTAATTTCACGTGTGTGGCACTATTTTACATGGTGTTTCTTGGATCGACGGAATATTCTCAGGAAAGTGTGTCCAATTTTTCGCCTGCAATTCGCTCTAGCGTGATCAAGAATGTACATGTTAAATATTGTCTCAATTTGAATGACCATTTAGACTCGTCATGGGACGCTTAGACAAAAGTGTCATGAGGAGTGTCAGCCGTCAAATGTACTCAAGAGATAGGTCCCTGTATGTTGCGAAAATATGTTTAGTAACGCTTAATGTTTTTGCAATAATATTAACTTGACAGGATGAAGATGTTGCATGAGGAGACATGATTGACATGAAAGTGCCTTGGAGTAGCACTCGACAGTTTGAAGCTTAATGTTTAACGAAAAAGATTGTGTACATAAATACTTCATTAGGACGTTCACCGCCACAGTGAGAACTGGTGTTTGTGGACGGATACGCTATAATACTGATTATTAGGAAGAAAGATAATCTTTCAATTTTGTGGTAGTGTGTTATTTGTTACTTTCAACTTGGTAGTCCAATGGTTCGTTAAGAATCTTTATGTTTTTCCTGTATATAATTAATTTAATTAACGATGTAATGTGTCGTCACAATCGAGTAAGTGGTAAAAGCGAAGGTTTCCGCCGGAGAAATCTCCGTGTATTTAAAAAGAAAGAAACATCGAGAAAATAGAACAAGTAACGGTAAATTGGAAATAACGGAAAGGTATTCCGGACTGCGAAGTAGAGAAAACTGCAAATTAAGGAGAAAGGAAAAATATCGAAAGGAAGAGGGTGGGCGTACATACAAGCGACCGATATCCGTTTTTATTAATAGAAATTCAATTTGAGTGGAGCAAGCTCGGCAATTCGGAGAAAATCGAATTATCCTCGGAATTATCGAGAGCGTACGATATCCGTGCGCCATCGTGTACGTGTGTGCGTAGTCTATAACCAGAGCACGTTTTACCCGTCAAGTACAGTTCACAGCACGAGAGTCGACGATATTTCGTTGCATGAAAATGTTACGACCTTAATTCCTTTACGGTGAAACATTCGAACAGTTGATGTGCCGTTCAACTTTATATTAACACGTTCACTGTCACCGGGAACAAAATTAACTTTGTCGAATAATTTAACATTGAGAAGAAATCTGAATAATGGATATCTACTATTGATATTATGTATGAAGTTATACAGAGACATCTGAAAGATGAATACTTTACTGAATTAATAGTTTATAGAAAAAGAAAAGACATTCAATATTTTAATTTTTATTCATTTATCGTTGTTAATAAAACTCATGAAATGTTCCTAATAATGTGTTTTTATTAGCGATCAAATAACAAAATATGTATATTTAGAGAGTGAACTCATGATGTATCTTAACACTTATCAATATAAGAATAAGTTAACCAATATAAACGTAACTAAAATATGCAATGTAATTATAATTGAAAAGTATAGCATGAGATATCTAACTATAAAATAACATAAATGACAGGAAATAATTTGATAAAATTTCTCAATCATCATATATCGTGATCCGCGTCCACCATTTTAAAAAGTCTTATCGAATAGCAAGCACTCCTGTTAATAACCGCATATATTCACATTTCCACTTACTTCTCTCCAACATTTTCCACGCTTGTTTCTTTAAATTGAACTTTCCTCTCCCTTCACCCGCCACAATGCCTTTCTTCATTTCAAATTACTTTTACTCGCTGCCTCACCCTCTTCAACATCCTCTTTTCCCAATTTCAACGTCCGCTTCTCCTGCACTTTTCTCCTCTCCGTTCTTTTTTAACCTCTCTGTATTCCCGTGTTTTCCAGCTCCTCCTCTCCCTTTGTCCGCCGTAAATTTTCTCCTTTTTCTTCGAACGCCCACTTGCAGTCGGTCGGTTCTCTTCTTCTTCTTCTTCTTCATCTTGTTCGCGAAGTCAACCCAGCCACCCTCTCCTCGCCGTTCAATCTCCCTGTCTCCCTGCCAGTCTACCTGGACGTATAAATTTATTGCGCTCATTAGCTTGAAATATGGCATCGGGTACGCTCAAAGTTTATGAACGTTAATGCGAGCGCAGTGAATAAGACCGCGGTTGGATCGTCGCTCACGCGATGGTGACTCGCTCTCTTCCGCAGAGAAAATCCCATCTGACAAGACCGATCTGCGGAACACGGGAATATCGCTTCTGGTGAGATTACAGGCTTCTTGTTAGCGTCGACAGCGCACCGCAACATTGACGAGAGAAACGATCCCGAGACATTTTCCTTGTTCCTCGATGTCGCTTGTGTTGCTGATGCTGGAGGCTAGAATGAGTCCACGTATATATTTAACCCTTTGCACTCGAGGCCTTTTTCGCTCGGGCAAATCAGCAACTACATTTTACGCATACTTGATGAATATCTTACGGGTCACTTAAAATCATTTCACCTACACATTAACGCGTACTCAACCTCTTTTTATTGCGCCGTATACACGTAACAGCTGTTTACACATTTCTGTATTTCTACATTTTCAGGTACTCGAGTTTATGAATTTTTGTAGTTGCAGAGTTCTACATTTCTAAATTGCTAGGTTTCTAAATTTTGGGGTCCTCGAGTTTATGAATTTTTATATTTCTAAATTTCTAAATTTCTAAATTCTCAAATTCCTCAATTCTCCAATTCTCCAATTCTCCAATTCCCAAATTTCTAAATTTCTAAATTTCTAAATTCTCAAATTCCCCAATTCCCCAATTCCCAAATTTCCAAATTTCCAAATTTCTAAATTTCTAAATTCTCAAATTCCCCAAATCTCCAAATCTCCAATTCCCCAATTCCCAAATTCCCCAATTTCCAAATTCCCCAATTCCCAAATTCCCAAATTCCCCAATTCCCAAATTCCCAAATTCCCAAATTCCCAAATTCCCAAATTTCTAAATTTTAAGGTATCATATAACCAATAATACATTCGGAAAAATTCTACAGTAAAAAATTGCAGTTTGCTGTCTCTAATTCTAAAAATTGAAAGGTAAATAGACATTGATTTGAGTTTAATCGAGAAGGTTGGTCCATTATGAAATTATCCGGTTTTAAAATGAAGCGTATTAGAGTTGGGTATGTAATTGAATATGTGTAATCAGATCGAACCCCTTCTCTTTGGGGTTATTATGGTTATCGTGTATCCCCATAGGGGTTATTGTAATTGTATTAGGTGTTTGAATAGCTTATTTCGATCGATTTACTCTTGAAAATTTTTGTTTGCTTTAAAATAATTTAGTGAAATACTTGAAATAAATATTTAAATATTTTATTTTAATGGATAAATTTCCAACCGGGTTCTGCTAGCAAATGTACTTATTTAATTTGTAATAAGCATTTGAAATATTATTGTAATAGTTTAAATAATTTGTTAAGTTTACCTTAAAAGTATTAACATCAACATAAAGTTAAAAGTGTTAAATCATAACACTTGGTGTTATTTATTAAGTATCATAATAAAGTTAAAGTGTTAAAGTGTTTTACCATTTAATGGTAAATACAATAAAGACTATCGTTAATATTTAATACATAAATCTAAGACTCAGATACGCACGAACCTACTAAACCATAATTATCGTTCATATATCAATAACCATAATTGGTTTCGGATAAATATGTACTCGCGATACGTTCGCATACAGTAGATCGTTTAAAAAGCTGGCTCGAATAAACTTAAATAATATCAACACTTTCGAAACCTCCTATGGTCGTGGAGGGTCCATTCATATGCAAATGCAGCCAGTTAACAGAGGTTACCTATTTGCGCGTAATCATGTGTATTCACTTGCCAATTACACCGAGGACATTTTCTGACCGACGACAGCTTGAACTTGCGTAATTACATTTGAAATCTCTAGCCAGGTTTTGCTACTTTTAATAAGCCGCTATACAAGTGTCCGTATGATAGAATCATTTCTGCTAAACTGAAGAGTGTGGAGAATCGTGTATCCATTCTTCGATTATTGTCTACGATAACTCTTGTAGAGTTATGTAACAACTTACCATTTTGAAATAAGCTTGATCAAAATTTCTGTATTCGTAGACTAAATAAAAAACTTGTCATTCATTTTATCATTTAAAAATCATACTTAGCATAATCGATTGTATGAATATTACAGTATTTAAACTGTTGTATGATTTATTTGTCAGATGTTAGTCGGAACTATTCACTGCAATGAATAAGGAAAGTTAGAATTTTTTATTCAACGGTGCGATAATTGGACTTATTATGAAAAATTCCGCTAAGACCTATATTTGTACCGTGTCACGAGTATGTCATAAGTGCGTCATGAGTGCGTCACGAGTGTGTCAGAAGTGCGTCGTGAGTTCATCAGGTGTGTCATGAGTGCATCGTAAGTGCGTCATTAGTGCGTCACGAGTACATCGAGTGTGTCATGAGTGCGTCACGAGTGCGTCGTAAGTGCGTCACGAGTGCATCAGGTGTGTCATGAGTGCATCGTAAGTGCGTTATTAGTGCGTTACGAGTACATCAAGTGTGTCATGAGTGCGTCGTAAGTGCGTCATGAGTGCGTCACGAATGCATCAGGAGTGCATTGCGAGTTCGTCACGAGTGCGTCGTGAGTGCGTCGTGAGTGCGTCATGAGTGCGTCACGAGTGCATGAGGAGTGTGTCATGAGTGCGTCACAAGTGCGTTAGGAGTACGTTATGAGTGCGTCACGAGTGCGTCATCAGTGAGGGGTCAATCCTAGATCAACGGATTTATATTTAAATTAAAACTAAATTATAAAAATAAGTAAATAGTGGATAATACATAAACTAGCTTATACAATGGTTCTTTATCTCGATGAAGGTTAACATACATTGAGACCCGTCAATACGAAGGTTCCATAAATCTAGAACCAAACGTGAGAGGCAAAACTAGTTAGTGGCTGACAGTTTATGGACAGTATCGCACACAAGTGTCAACACAGCCGTCAAACATAATTCTGCAATAAAGGCGGCGATAAAAACCGATTCGCAGAGACGTTTAAAAAAGTATTATTACAGCGGAGTAATGCAACGAGGTGATTTGTCAGCCGACTAGTTCCACCGGTTCTGCCGAGCATCGATCACGGTTGCCGAACAGCTTTCCGACAACAGATTGATTTTCATTATCGCCCGGGAGCTGGAAAATCTCATCGGTAACGATGAAAGTATCGAAAAAGGACGGACAACGGTAAATACGACTCATCATATTATCGCGATATAACTTCCTGAAGGGGTTTGACCCCGAGCGAAGATGGACAATTAAATGTTGCCTACGGAACGGTATTGAAAACGGCGTGGAAAAGTTGGTGAGCAAGTGACCCATGAAGCGATCGTTAATGCGATTTCAGTTCCGTCCGGAGGTTATCTCTCCCTCTCTTTGGAAAAGGATGGGGAGAAAGTAGGGGATGAAGGTGGCGCGACTGCACCCCCGCGGCTGCACCACGAGGGCTGCATCGCAGCGTATTGAGAGCACCAGGAGGGCAGAGAGGAGGGCATTGCCGGGGACACTTGAGGTGAATGTTTTGCGAATGGTCGGTAGATGTCTGGTTTGCTCGAGGCTGATATCGACCTGGGTCTCGAGTCTGGAGCCGCCGCCTTCGACCCCCTCTACTGTTCTCCACCACTACAGCAACCGCTGGTACACTCGCCTGCAACCTAGCCTTCCTTTAGGGCACATGTGTAAACTTTGTCATTGTTGTCTTCCAAAATTTTTCATTTTTCGTTTTTGATTCTCAAAATTTTCACATTCTTCTAGTTCCAAATATTTCAGTCTCTACATTTGTGAATTTGTAGATTTTTAAGTTTTTGGATCTTTGCGTTCTCAAATTTTTAGGCTTTCTAAGTAATACATTCCCAGTTTTCAAGTTTTTGGATGTTTGCATTCTCAAATTTTTAGATTTCCAAATAATGCATTTTCAGGTTCCATGTTTTCGAATTTTCAAGTTTCGAAATCATTGCATTCACAAACTCTCAATTTTTTTAAATTCGTAAATTTTCAAATTCCTAACTTTACAAATTTTTCAAATTCTTTTATATTTATAAATCCACAGTTTTCGTAATTTTAATTTCCCAAATTTTCCAAAATTTCTCTGTTCCAAATCCAGAGTTTCACTAGTTTCACCTCCCCAAAATCACCACCACTCAAAATTCCTAGGACACACAAATCGAAATTCCTAAGGTACACAAACCTGGTATCCTAAAATTCTATGTCCCCAAATTCCTTTATTTCCACATTCCTAGATTCCTAACTTTGTAAATCCTCAAACTTGAGATGGCTAAATTTTCACGTTCTTAGATTCCCATATTTCAAATCCCTAGGCTGTGAAATTTCTAAATTCACAAATTCCTAAATCTCTAAATCTTCATTCCAAAATCCCTAGATCTCCAGATTGTTCAAACCCCAAAATCCCTAGATCTCCAAATGTCTCCATCTACAATTTAGTTAATTGTTCAATTTCTAAATTCAAGATCTACAAATTTCCTCGTCCCCAAATTGTTCAATTCCCAAATCCCACGATCTTTAAATTACCATCCTCAAATTGTTCAATCCCCAAATGTCAACATCCCACTCCTCCACCCCAAATTGTTCAATTCCTATATCCCTAGATGTCCATATTCCTTTACCCCAAAATCCCTAACTCCCAAATCCGATTTCCGATATCATATATTTTCAAATACCTATATCTCCAAATCTGTACATCCCCACATTTCTCCATTCTCAGATCTCTAGATCTCCAAATTGTTCAATCCTCAAATCTCAAGATCCCCGAACTTCTCCATCCCCAAAATGTTGAATTTCTAAATCCCTAAATTTCCAAATTGTCTCCAAACCCAAAACTCTACATCCCCAATATCCCATATACTGAAATTCCCAAGCTAACTCAAAATGTTCAAATTCTCAAACATCTCTAGAACAAACATCCTTCAACGAACGGGAGACTTCTTTACTCTCCACATTCTTACCGAAAGCAGATTTGCTCTTGACTGTACACCATCACCGATTCACCACCAGAACAGAGCGATTCCACCACCAGCACGTTCGCCGGCACCGACATCAAGAGTCTTGCTCTTGCACCGCTCAAAGTTCATGTCCGTTTCATATGTCTCACCTCTCGTCCGTTCACGGATCCCTGCCCTTCTTCGTCGCTCTACCACGGACCCTACGGCGATCCGTTTCTTCCCTTTTCGCTTCCCGCTTTGTCCCACCCTGTTCCTTCGCCACCCTTCACGATTCCTCTACCTCCTCTTCTGGACGTCCTTTAAACTCCCGGGACTTGCTTGGCCCGGTCTGACCGCCAGCTTTGCACCCCTTTCCCGGCCATCTCAACCCCCAAACCCGGTTCGATTTATTCCTCTGTTGCTCGTAAAGAAGAAGGGCTCCGGGCTGCTCTGATACGTGGGCCGATTCTGCGTTTCTGCGATTCAATTCTCTGGATATCGATGCGGCTAGACTGCGGGATTGAAACCGAGACGGGGATTAAGAACGAGAGCAGAGAGCTGAAATGTGCGGTCTTATGGATATTTCACAAGTGGTATTGTACACTGATTCTGTTTGATTGCGTCGTTGTGAACGATACTTATGGGAATTATTGAAATTTATTTGTGCTTGTTGTGCACAATATGTGCTGGTTCTTCTTAGTAACATAGTTTGCGATATTTAATTGGGCTATTTGTAGTAGATTTGGGGGTAGTCCACAAAATAGATTAGTAGTAACAGTATAGGTTATGTGATATTTCAAAATTTTCAGGGTTGGTTCAGAATTTTGTCATAATTATGGTAAATATAAAGGTGGATTTATGAACCTAAAGTTAGATAAATGTAAAGTTAAAGTATAAGGTAAAGGTAAAATTAAAAGTGAATTATAAATTCGTGTAGTTCAAATGATAAATTAGTATAACTCATATTCGAAATTCGTGAATTATAAATTAGCTGAAATTTGAAATATGTCAATTATAAATTAGTACAAATATAAATTTTTAACCAGTAAATCTGAAAACTGTATATCATAAATAACTTCCAAACCTTACAAATTAATATCTTGCAATATTTTTATTTCACGAGAGTAGCATTCAAAAGTATTTGCATATTTTACCACAAAGCTGATTAATCGATCGAGGGATCCGCGAAGACGACGATATAAAGGATATAAAATTGCGAGACCCGCGGGCCGAGTGCATATTGCCAGGCAACTTATAACCGGCGCGAAGTAAACAAAGCGTAATGGACGACTCGTGTCGTATCAATTAATGAAATCTTCGTTCCGTAACACCGTCGTAGTCGGTTTCCCCCGGTTTCATGCCTCGCATTCGGATGAATCGCTATTCAACCGAATCGGCTGTGATCTATCGTCGGTAGCTCACAGTCAACATACGGTGGCTGGTTGGTTCACCTGTAGTCGAGCGAGCGGAGATGAGCGCGCATAAACCAGAAACGTCGTGAAACGGGACAAAACGGGACAGGGTAGAAAGGTACAAGCTCGTATAGGATACTGCTAAATCCTGCCGGTGGCCCCGGTTTGTCCGTGTAATTTATGACAAGCCCGAGACAGAGAGCAAAAGAGAGGGTGGGACAGCGTTGGAGACGCGTAAGAGGGTGCGAGAAAGGGGTGCACAGAAGGACGAAGATAGCAACAGTAACAGTCTGCTTCCTCCCGTGAAATATAATTCCCAGGCACATTCACGGTTGGATAATCCACGTTCGCTTTGCATGAAAACTTATTACGCTGCCGGTAGCTCGGCCCTGGCCGAGCCATTGTCGGCCCTTCTCTCCCGTGGCTCTCCTCTTCAGCGTCGAGCATGACAAGAGCAATTACACTTTTAAATTACGTTACACGATATTAAGCCCTTCCTTTTCTTCTCCTCTCCTCGCCACTCCGTCCTTCTCGTTTCCACCTTTTTATTTCCTTTCCTCTTTTTTTACGTGCTCCACTTCTTTCCGCTGCTCACCCCATCCCCGTATATTTCTGCCTAGTTTATTCGGGTTCCTAAATTCTCGGTCGGACTAGACTGTCTTGTTACCCTTTCTCCGGTTTCGACCTTCCGTTTCACGGATTTGTCTCGGTTGACGTTCCTACCCGACAGTTTTATTCAGACTCGTTTCTCCTCCTTCCTTCGGGATTGTTTCTCATTGTCACCGATTGCCTTCTCTCTGCTTCCGTGCGGTTGCTCTCCTGTTTAATACGTTCTTCCGGTGGTTTACGGTGTTTATCCCGGGCGCAGTTTTAATTAACCGGCTGCGAGCTCCGCTTTTCGATGCGCGATTTACGAGATCATCGAAACACCAATTTCCTCCGAATTTGGTACGGTTATATACTTCAAAGGTTTTGCGAAACAATATCGAAAATAGGAGATGAATTTCAAGATTCGAGGATACTTGTATCCTAATGCAAAAGTGTTAGATTTATTAAACTAGAAGTTCGGCATTCACTGAATTTATATAAATTTGTTAACCCCCTCAAGTTTCTCCACCGAAAATAATTAAAAAAACAAATATTTTTTATAAAATATTCACAAAAGGATTACTTGAATCATAAATTGTTGTAACAGATATAATTACATAGAATACATTTTTTATTTGCTTAAATTATCTACGAAAGTTTGTCTATGAAAGAGAAATTTTGTGTACACATTTATCGATATTTTTCGTTTTCTGTATATCTTCACCTTGCTCGTTTCGCGACCGTCCATCATGACACGAAGTCAAGATTTCTCGAGACCCTGCTCGGAATATTTTTTCACTTTCTTGCCCTCGCGTATAATTCCCCTTTCTGCCGGACGGAATAATAATTACCTTTTCACCACCAACGCCAAATGAAACGAGGGAGGGACGGTTTAATTATTTTATCGCGTGACCGCCGACCGCGACTTCTTCTCCTTCCACATTGGTCCCTTGTTCTTCGCAGGAATTGGATATCGCGATACGCAAATGTGACTGACGTTTCATTAATATCCTCCTATCGAGCCCCCTTCTCAAATTCGAATTTTGTACTCGTGTCAAAAAATCGAATTCCTTGTTCAAACTTTTATATTGAAAACAATCACGATGTTACGAGAAGTTGCATAGTTAACTGAAATCCAATATTTTCTAACCTTGAAATACATTAATATTTATTTGTATGTTAATAAAGTACATATATTTTATTTGAAAGTTATCTTAAATTAAACTTGTTTAAATATTGTTAATAATTTGTTATTGTCTGATCACAAATATCAGATTTCACTGTGGTCAATGTGTATTTTATAATACATTATTTATATAAAAAAGTGTCGGTATTTTCTTATTTGATTGAAAACCTGTGTATAGAATACTGTATCGATATTGGTGCAAATTGAGCAAAAAAACATATCAGTTAATTTAGTTTTCACTGTCGGGTTGAGCGCGCTAATAACCTAACAAAGTGCACGCGACCTTAGGCAATCGATTAAAAGAAAAAGCACGCGACTAAAAGGTATACGAGCAATTACGCCCACCGGCAATGAAAGGATTCAGTGAACGTTTATCGACTCTATCAATTTTCCTTAACCGTGAAACTAAATCTTGGAGAATGACCAGCATGACTAAAGCGAGAAGAATCGATTGGACGCGTGTGCATACCCTTTGAAATTTCATCTATTTCGTTCTAAATTTACCCGAAACGCGGGACATCTACGACCCGTAGAGGGAGTAACTCCAGCGTGAAATCATTTGTCCAGGACGAGGGTGACGGAGGGGCGGGAAACGGCCGCAAATTGAATAGCTGGCGGAAATACCGGTGGAACGAGCCAACGAATAACCCGTTGCACGCATCCCCCGTATAGAATCGTGTATCTAGCTCGGTCTCTGGCTGATTTATTAGGGCCAGAAGCGTCAAAGAAAACGCGAATCGCCTCTGCCTCTGACCCTACGCCTTGCCACTGGTTTCCGGCTGCTTGTGCTGGCCGGATTTCACGAGCGATTCGAAAAAAAAATGGCGAATTTTCGAGAGTCGGTCGTGTTCGTTCAGCGAGGATTAAAAGCGTTCGGACCAGACAGACCGTGGAAAATTGTTCTGTTCGTTGTATCTTTAATAAATCGAAATAATGGAGGGGTACGGATCGGTGATTACGATTCATATTGTACCGTGAAATTGCCTCGCGGATCGGATTCCGAATTTTCAAGACGAAAAACGCACGAGAGGGCTGCAGCGCGGTGAAGCGTTCGGTGACCGTGAAGGCGCAATACGCGGGCGAATGGCGGGCATTTGTGGGGGCTGGTGTGTAGAAAATTTGGGGATTTAGGAATTTTGGAATGTGGAGGAATTTTGGGGATTTGGGGATTTGGAGATTTGCAGATTTGCAGATTTGCAGATTTGGGAATTTGGGAATTTGGGGATTTGGAGATTTGAAGATTTAGAGTTTGGGGATTTGGGGACTTGGAGATTTTGAGATTTGGGGATTTGGAGATTTGGACATTTGGAGATATGGGGATTTGTAGATTTTGAGATTTGGGAATTTAGGGATCTGGGGGATTTTGGAATTGGGGGTTTGGAGTTTGGGGATTTGGAGATTTGGAGATTTGAGAATTTGGGGATTTGGAGATTTGAAGATTGGGGATTTGGAGATTTAGAGATTCGGAGATTTGAGAATTTGAGAATTTGAGAATTTGTGAATTTGGGGATTTTAGGATTTGGGAGATTTTGGAATTTGGGGACTTGGAGATTTGGAGATTTGTAGATTTTGAGATTTGAAGATTTGGAGATTTGAAGATTTGGAGATTTGAAGATTTGGAGATTTGGGAATTTGGGGATCTGGGGGATTTTGGAGTTTGGGGATTTGAAGATTTGGGAATTTGGGGATTTGGAGATTTGGGAATTTGGGAATTTGGGGATTTGGAGATTTGGAGATTTGGAAATGTGGAGATTTGGAGATTTGGAAATTTGGAGATTTGGAGATTTGGAGATTTGGAAATTTGAAGAATTGAGAATTTAAGAATTTGAGAATTTGTGAATTTGAGGATTTTAGGATTTGGGAGATTTTGGAATTTAAAAGATTTGGGAATTTGGGTGAATTTGTAAATTTGAGAGATTTGCGAATTTAGATGTTTGGGAGATTTGGCAATTTTTGAAATTTGGGAACATGAGTATTTTACAAAATTGGGAAATTAGACAGATTTGGAACTTTGGGAATTTGGTGATTTGAGAGATTTGAAAATTTAGGAGATTTCGGAATGTGGAAGTTTAACAGATTTGAGAATTTTGGAATTTGCAAATTTGGTAATTTGTTAATCTCAGAATTTAAGAATCTTGCAAATGTTAAATATAAGAACTTAGGCATTTGGGAAATTAGGAATTTGGAAATTTAGAAGTCTTCAGGGTTTGATAATTTGAGAATTTAAGAAATTTGAAAGATTTGGGAATTTAAGAGTTTGAGAGAGAAACTGAAGATGTTTTAAATCTAAAATCTAGAAATTCAATAATTCATAAATTCTCCAACTTGAAAATTTGTAATTGTGAAAACTTGGAAAGTTTCATATAAATTAAAGAATTATAAAAATTTCTGATTCTATGAATTTTTCAAAACGGAATTAAATTAATATAATTCATCATTTGTTTAAACACATCACGCAATAACGCAAACTTGAATTCATCAAACTCCCACATAAAAGTCAAAGGTTACCAATTCGACAAACTTTTAGCATCACATAAGTGAACGCTATTTAAACAATTTGTATGCGGTGAATTGGGAAACTACGCGTTAAATCGCGAATATTTGGCATATTGATGTGCAGGAAAGGTGACAGATATAATCCGTTATGTACTCAATTTCTAAATATCGCTTTGTCCAGAATGTCAATGTCCTGGTCAGCGAATGAACGATTTATAATCCAATGATACCAATGATTCGAGCGGGAATTAACAGTCGTATCTCGTGACAGTCGAAACTCTACGAGGTTCGATAAAATTTCATCGATATTTTCTGCATAAATTTCCAGCTACGCGCCAGGATATCACGTTAAATCCCATATAATGAAAGTTTAACAACGAGAATACGCGTTGTATTTGGAATAATTTGTTCACGCTGATTGTTTACGATACAACGTCGGGAAATTACGCGGTCGTAGTAAATATTTTCATATCGTCGTGCTAACAGCGGAAAATTCGCAGTAAACGAGCGTATATTTTTCACCACCCGCTCTCGTTCTCCGCTTTAATTTGCACGTTCAGTTTGTATTCGTTTCGAATATTGGTTCTTTGCAAAACACCTTTGAAATATGAAGCGTTTAAATCGTACGGTACCAATTATCATTATTTGCTTAAGTAAACTGAAAGGACATTGTAGGAATATCAGTTTTATGGTTCAAATGTTTATCGGCTAATTTGTACGTGTATTGATTTTTTGTTTATTCAGATAACATGGGAGGATATGTCAAATTGAAAATTTTTTCATTCTTGTAGGTCTAAATTTTTTAATTTTTAAATTATCTGATTTTAAAATTTTCACATCTTTTTGCTACAAATCTTCAAATTTTCAAATGTTTTAATTTTCAAATTTTTGTAATTTCAAATTCCTAAATTTTTTAATTCTTAGATCTCTCAAATTTTCACATTTCCAAATTTTTTTAATTTTTGTATTTTCAAATTCCTAAATTTTTAAGTTTTAAGATTTCCCAAATTTTTGTATTCTCAAATCTTTTAAATTTTTCTGGTTTCGAATTCATAAATTTCTTAATTTTTAGATTTCTCAAATTTTCATATTTTTAAATTTTGTCAATATTTTGTAATTTTAAATTATTTAATTTTTAAATTCTTAGATCTCTCAAATTTTCACATTTCCAAATTTTTTTAATTTTTGTATTTTCAAATTCCTAAATTTAAAAATTTTTAGATTTCTCAAATTTTCATTTCCCAAATTTCTTAAATTTTTGTAGTTTCAAATGCCCAAATTTCTAAATTCTTAGATATCTCAAATTTCTTAAATTTTTGAGGTTTCAAATTCTCAAATTGTTTAATTCTTAGATTTTTCAAATTTTTGTTGTTAAATTACTTAAATTCTAAAATATTCAAATTTGTAAATCTCCACTTTCCCAAATTTCTGTATTTAGATCTACGGATTAAGAATTTTAAATTTGATAATTACAAGACTTTAGAATTTATAAATTTACAAATTTATAAACTACATATTTGTAAATTGTAAAGTCTTGTAATTATCAATTTATAAATTTATAAACCCTAAAGTCTTATAGTTATCAATTTATAAATTTATAAATCCTAAAGTCTTGCAATTATCAATTTATAAATTGATATCAGTTATAAATTCATCCACTTGTAAATAAAAATGTGCAAATCCCTAAATTTAAAATTCCAATATTTTTATATATTTTTTAATTCCAGATTTTCACGTTTCGAAGCAAGTTCGTTTTACATTTTTCGTCCACGTATTTGCATTTTTTTCCGGTATCAAATTCCAGATTTTAGACGAGCGTGCATCGTTGGAATTATCACGGAAACAGAAAGCGCTGGCAGAGACAAGGATTTTTTGCAAATTAAACGCTGATAAATGATTCGATTAAACAATACCTCTGGTTTTATCGTGTTTTTCTTTTGAGTACTCTCAGCGAATGGTATTCTGAATGCAAACGCGGTACGAGAGATTCGCCAAGGTTTTTTAATTAAAATTGTTCGTCATCACAGTTGTACGAGCAAGACAACGAGCATTTTGTTTTGTACGAATATATTCGCTAGTATAATAGCAGCACACTGTGCAAGATCTTTTTGTACATTTAATTTCAGCCAACGGATGGATTGTACTGGTTGTTTCAAAAGAAAAGAACGTTTAATGAAATTCAAAAATTTGAAAATTAGGGGTAGTTTGGATATTTGGAAATTGATATTTAAAAATTTGGATATTTGAAAGTTAAGAAATTTAAAAATTTGGACATGCGAAAATTAGAGAACGTAGCAATGTAAATATTGAAAATAGCAAAAATGTGGGAATTCATAATTTTTAAAATTCCTAAATTTCCCAGAGAAAACTTTATAAAAATAGTAATAACTTATAACTGCAAACATTACAGAATTCATAATTTTGTCGATGTACATCTTCTTTGAGACAACTTGTATACATTTTCCTTTCCATTACTTCTTTTCACGCTGTCGTGTTTCGTTGTTTTTCGTTCGAAATAAATTTACGAGAATACAACGAATTCGCTTTATTCTCTGAATTGAATGTAGATCGTCGAACGTGCGCCGTTCGAGAAAAGATTGGAGTAGCTTGTCCTGTCTCGCCTGAAAAAGTTTATTGCGCCGTGCGCGAACTGCCGAAGCATGGAACAACGGTTGCAACGAGAACAAAACAGTGTAATAAAATGTCAGTAGAATGGGGCCCTAAAAGACGATTGAGTTTTTCAATAATGAATTTCTCTTCATAAAATCTCTCAAATTACGAACTGTGGATTCATGTCTCTCGACTGAACTCGCTCCATTTATTATAGTGTCGTAATTTATTATACTGTTGCAATAATATTTATTATCGTATTGCAACAAAATTTATTATACTATTGCAACAATATTTATTATGGTACTACATATGAGTCGATTACTTTGAAAGTGAGGTTAGTCCATCTTTGAAAACAATGAAGATAATATTAGGTAAAAGTATAGAATATTAGGTAAAAGTATGTCACATTAAAGTATGTCACGTAGTGCGTTATTACGCAAATAATATAGTAACACTGATAATTGTAGAGAATGATTTTCACAAAATCGTCAGCTTTTCAGCAAGAAAATTTTCTTTTTATCGAAAAAATATCTTTCAAGGGTGACCGCCACAGTGAAAACCGACGTGTATGGTCAGACATGTATAATACAGACTATACAACGCTGTAAATTTAGTTAAAGTAAAAAATGTGAACGGAAGGAATTTTTAAACACTCAATGAGACAGTAATATTCATTAATATGTCAAAAAATAAAATTGAAAGATGTACTCTTGCCATAATCTGTTATAGAGTGTCTGACCACATACTTCAATTTCCACTGTGGCGGTCAACGTATTAGGAATGACACTTAATTTTTCAATTTCATTTTTAATCCACTGTATCAATGTTTCAATATTGCCTGTCATCAGTTGATTTTATTCTGTTGCTATCAATTTAACTGAATTTACAGAGGTCACATATGGCCGTTGACTATCGTATTAGAGATCATATGTGGTTTTAAACTGCGTCACCTGTAGGTTTTATACTTGAATAGATCTTGCACGAATTTTGTAGCATGCTTGCTATGTTTGATACGTTATGTGCTCTTTTGACACAGTATTTAACACTGCTCAGTGAAGATTGCACATATTATCGTTGAGCTTGATTTGGTGAAAGGAATATGTTATTTGAGTGTGGTCTATTCTGAATGCAGTTAGTGCCACTTGGTTTTTCCGTCTGTCAGACTAATATACTGGGTGCCTCACAATTAGTGTAATACGAAAGGGATTACTAGTTACGAGACACCCTGTATATATCAGACTAATGTCACTTCAATATTTTGATGTATGCTCCAAATTCTTCACTTGTGATTCCTGTTAAAGTCATCGTGTCAGAGTTATGGCCATGAAAATTGGTGAAATTTGATCCGGAATTTATCCGAAAATTAGTTTCCGATCGACAGCAAACGGAGTTACGCAGAAAATCTAATCCCAGGCTGGACGAAGAGAAAACAGGGGGACAAGTTTATCTCCATTGTACAGGAAGGGGTGAGACTTTTTATCGCGCTTCGCTTCTGTCGATCCTAGCTGGCTTTTCGAGCAGCATAGCAGGGGAGATCGTAAAGGCCGTAATCCGGAACTGGCTCGAAACAGGCTGTCGTATCTCAGGGAAAAAGAGTGCATCGCATTGTGAGCCGAGTAAGCGCGAAGGTCCCGTAGGATAAGAAGGACGCGGGGAACGGTGAAAGCGGGAGAAAGAATGCCACGGTGTACCACCACCACCCCATTCCTGTTCGCCTGTTTGCCGTTCGTTCGTGTAGATTTTGTTTTGTTGCGTTTTGTTTTCTGCGAGATCCGGTATTGTCGAGCGGCGCACAGACGTCGCTCTCCTCGAATGTCTTTCGTTTGGCGCAAAACGCGTTGCAACACACGCGTCTCTACATATGGGCAAATGTACGACAACGTTTGCATGCGTTTTCCGTTTCATGTACTTTCGCAATATCTGCCGAGGGAAAAAGGAGGAAATAGGATGTCTCTGTTTTTCCGTACGGCCGACTATGCGTTAGGGGTGGTTGCGGTATTTTCAATCGTTTCGGTTACGTTATCGGTATCTCGTATTTTACTGGAAATTTCTTCGTTTTTGTTACAATGCAGTTCTCTTGGACTGTGTAATACGTTTAGATCCCTAACTTGTAACTTTTTTTAGTCACCTTTATCGTAGGGGTGTTCATCTATATTCAACGAAAGTTTTCATTTTTTCTCTTATTAACCTCCCCATATTTTATTACGTGTAAGGTATAATTTTGAGAAAACGCGATTGATACTTATTTAGTGTCTAAAGAATATTTAGTAATTTTTGAGACCCAAAATAATAAATAATTTACAGTGAAACTGTTGAAGTTGTATCAAATAGATGGTTAATATAGAATACTGCTAATCAATAACTCTTCAATTATTATTATGAACATATATCATATATATTTAAAGAGTAATGTAAACACAATGCTAATATGTTTAAACTACTGTTTGAAATGTAGATCTGTCCTAATAATAATTTAATCACGATGTAAATATCTTCAAATAATAGTTTAATTGCAATGTAGACATGTTCAAACATTAATTTAAACACATTGTAAATATGTTCAAACAATAATCTCCATGTTCAAATTTAATCTCCATGTAAACATACTTAAATAATAATTCAACTAGAAGTTAAATATATTTAAACAGCCATCAAAATGGAAATAACACCGAAAATGTACCAATTCACCTGAATATTTTTCAGTTTATTATACTTGCAAATTACGCGAAGCGCTTTAAATCACCCGAAAAGAGAAATGCAATATATTATAAAAACGTATTTGAATAAATATGCTCTCTGATTATCATATATGATTACAGTTTTCATCACATTTTAAGTTTCAAATTGAAATAGGATAAATGTCATCAGAAGGTACTATATCATCAAACAGCGTCAAAATGTAATCGATAACAATATAATAAATATAAAATCGAAAGTGAACAATTTATGAATGAAATTCAGAATCAATCTAAAATCAAATCATTCGGAACTGGAATATTCATGTTTTTCTATCGGATCCAAGTACACCATGAAAGGGGATCTGCAATCTTCTCGCCGTATTTGCTGAGAACGAGACGTCGGCGAATATTTGGATATGTTTGTATATTTGACTAGTTCATTGTATCGGAAATATTGCCAGACTGACGCCAATTCGAGGGCCTGGGTTCCTACAGTCAATAATCAGAGACGGATTTGTGTTTTAAAGAACCCTAGACTTTAATAACAATCGGTCTCATCCCTAGAGTTCGACATAATCTTCCTAAACAAAAATAATTATTCAATAATATACGACTTTTATTATTTACTTTAATTTTGAAATAATCATTTTAACACACAATTTTTCACTTTTACTATTTACTTCATTTTAAAATACAATTTTTAACAGCAAGTAAAATTTGTCGAATATTTTGTCAAAAATTTAATATTTATAAAAACTGATTTTTGCTGACGCAAAATTTGCTGCTCCGAAGTAACCCGATTTACCACTACTCAGCTTCGCGTTTACTCTCCGTCTATGATTCCAATTGTGAATTTCGCTTTGCCAGTGGCGTGTCAGGTTTGGGTGTCGGTGTCAGGTCATCAGCCTTTCTTCGCCTCTTCTTCTTCGACTGTTCGCGAACGGCTAATGGCACTTTAAACGTCCCGACACCACGTGGTATCGCTTTTGTGAACAAGCGGAGCTTTTATCACGTGCCACCGCGATTTGTTTGCGCCGCGAAGAGGATTAAGCGCGGACCGTGCAAGTTTATCGGCGTTAATCTTGCGACTTTTTCGCGAGACCCATTTTTCTTTCGGAATATCGAGACGAAGTTTTCTCTTGCCCTTTCCTCGCGGGAACACGTAATTTATGGTTGCGAACGGTGGAACGGGGCGTCGCGAGCGTTTAAGTGAAAAATTGATGGCCGAAGGTTTGTCAAAGTTCAGCGCCGTCTCGTATCTTATATCTATTCTGCACCGGAAATTAATGATGACTCGAATTATGAAGTACGATTTCTTCGGGATTTATGAAAGTGTTCGTTCATCGAACGCTTCGATAACAATTTTTTACGGTTTCGTACGAGTATTATAAAATAGGTTCGATTTTGTGAAGCTACAATTCAGATATCAGATTGTTGGACTTTTTCATAAAACATTTAATATAGAATTTACATTTAATAACTTTCAGTAAAAAGAGTGAACATACACACCTCTAATTCATATTCAATCTCACATTTTGCAATAGATGTACCGTCGCATATAAATTTTTTTTCAGATATGACATTTAACATTTTTCATGTACATTTAACATTTTCCATGTACATTTAACATTTTCTTATGAAAAGGTTCATCCATTTTACGGTTGAGCTGCGATTATTATCGGACTCCGTGACGGTAACTTCTTATCGCCCTCCATTTTGCTCCACTTAACTTCGAATCCCCCGAAAACGATGATCGACAAAAAGCTCACGATACAGTATATATGGAAATCGATGAAAACAAGGACCTATGTTCGTCTTCCAGCAGCTGCGCGCCATGTTCCCAGTTTTTACGACTTGCACCCACGTCCCTTTTGTCCTCGAGTACCCCTCGCTTCCACCCCCGTCTCGTGATCTGTTATTCGCGTACATTTCGAATTAATTGAACTGCACGGTGTTGGGGGCACAATGTAACATTGTGCTCAGCGAGATTAATAATAGTCGTCGCGTTCTCAGAGGGTTGACGGTGATGGAATGAAAAGCTGCCGCATCGGGTCGAGGTCGACAAAGGCCCGAAAAGGCTGCTCGACAAATAAATGTTCCTTCATTCAGTAATTAGCGAAAGGATTTGGGGATAATGGAATTTTCGGACTGATTTGGGAATTTATGGATTTGAGGAATTTGGGTTTGGGATTTGGGTAGTTAAGGGAACTAGGAATTAGGGCATGTAGGTGTTTAAGCTATTTGGGATTTGAAGATTTGGGGATTTGGGGACGTAGGAGTAGTAAAATCTAGGGATTTTAGGAACTGAGAATTTGGAGATCTAGATTAATTTGATAATGTAGGAATTTGGGGAGATTGGAATCTAGGGACTTGGAATATACGACTTTAGTAATTTGACAAGAATTTGTGGATCTAAGAATTTATCTAGAAATTAAGGATCCCTAGAATTAGAATTCTAAGATTAGAATCTTGGAGTCTGGGAATTTGAGAATCTCAAAATTTCGAATTTATTAATTTAAAAATTTGAAGTTAACATAGCAATGCACGTATATAAAAAACTGAAAATGTAGAATAACTTTCCAAAAAATGGAGTTGCAACCAAGTCCCACACACGTATCCCACACATTCCATTGGCGGTCGAAAGCGCAAGAATTTCCTCCAAACAAAGTGCACCAATACGGTCGTCATAAATAACCCGAGAGGCACAAATATGTGACGGTGTACAATCTGTTAACTACCCATAACAAGGCATAACAAGAATCAAAGATGTAGCATTTATCTCTTCATTGGATTTACGAGGGACTAGTTGGCAGATAAATCAAGCGGCAGCAAATGCCAAATAAACCGAATGATAAATAACGATCGGTCTTTATCCGAGACAACAGTGTAACACCTCGAGCGCAGAAGCGTGGCGGTAAGAAGCTCGCCGGTGCAACGGCAAATCCAAACACAACGAGACCGTTTCCGACGATAATTATCAGCCGGTGGATCCTGCTGTTCACATACCCTCCGTGGAATTAACATTTCAATAAAAGCCGATGCAGACCGACAATCCGGCGCAAAGAAATGATGGAAAAGCTGGATTAAACGGATCCAGATTCCCGTTGATAACGCGCTTCACCTTGCGATACAAATCTCGCTGTATACGCGTCCGTAGAAATAAGGCATCGGGGGGACCGGGGAGGAACACGGATACAAGGAAGCCAGGAGGATAGGGAGCGTTGAATTAAATTGCTTTTCAGAGGTATGAAAGTGGTGTTTTACAAGGCGCACGGAGTAAGATCAAGCGCGCCCTGGCAGGCTGCCACGCAGTCTTACCCCGATAATAAATGCTCATTCAAGAAAAGGAAGGAGCCGGGGGAATCGGTAAGGGACTAGGGAAAGGGTGGATAAAGAGGAGGAGGGATACCGGTTGGCCCTGAGATGTTTTTCTCGTGTCGTGGTCAAGCTCGACCGTAAAGTGCAACGAGTCGGCCTCAGTGAGCTCTTGCACTTGGTGCTGGATCGCGAGTTCCTTCTTTATCTTTCTCTCTTTTTCGTTCTCCGTCTCTTTTCGTTCCCTTACTCCTCCTCTCCTTCTTTTTGCTGAACCTTGATTATTTCCGACGATTCGATTGTGTTATGACAGATTTTTTGGCTTCTATCGTTTTTGAACATGTGACGGGATGTTTGGTTCAGCTGTCATCTATAGCAACTAGGTTTTAAATAAATTTGTAAAATTAAATTTAAATTTTTTTAATTTTAAATACAATTTTTAATGTATTTTATAAATTTGAGAGGAATATTTGATATTTCCTGTAATAAAGAATGTCAAGATTTCACTTGTTTGCTATATATGTAGAAACTATTGATTTCTTTAGACAGTATATTTCATTTTTAATCAATCTTACGTATTGCAAGAATGTTTGGTTATTTTTGTTGTTTATTATATTTGATTATTTTTATTTCTACTATTTCATTATTTTCGTTTTTATCATTTTAACTCCCTGCACTATTTTAGCGAGTCTGACTCGTGACGCACTTGTGACGCAGTTAAACTATGATCAATTTTATTCGAATTTTCAATACATTTCTATTTGAACTTCAAGTCCAATTACTTACATAGTCAACGATTGCATAATATCAAATTGACATAGTATTTCAACTCTCTTTGTCTGTTTTAAGTTACTTTATTATTTTAACCTGCACTATTTTGGCGAGTCTGTCTGGTGACGCACTTGTGACGCACTTCAGCTGTGATGAGTTTTACTCAAATTTTTAATACATTTTAATTTGAAGTTCAAGTTCAATTATTTACATAGTCAACGATTGATACCAAACTGACGTAACATTTCAACTTTCTTTGTCTGTTTTAATATTGTAGCTGTGATTAGTTCAGACTGACCTGAGTAATGAATCATAGTGCAAGGGGTTAGTTATATATTGATGTAATTAAATACAACTAATGTAATAATTTAATTATTGCATACAATTAAATACAATTAATATAATAATTTAATTATCGCGTATAATTAAGTACAATTAATTTAATAATTTAATTATTGTATATAATTGAACACAATTATATTTATCTACTTAATTTTTCCTAATTAGAAAAGTATTTTTAATTTAAGCTTTGGAATTCAAATTTTATTCTGAATCTGTAAAACTTCTAATTTTATTCGAGTTAGACAAATTATCTGCATACTGGAATATACGAAAGATTTTATTTACTCGCGTTTTAAAGATAATCTAAAAATGAATTATTTAACTTCGCTCTCGTGATAATTCATAAAATTATCGCTTTGTTTTTCTTAAGGATTGAAATGCACTGGAATAATTTACGGGAGGAAAAAGAACGTTTTTTCGAGCACCAGATTCAAAAATAAAACTTGTAAGCTATACATATTCTAATTAGGATTTTAACATAAAGACATTAGAATTCTAATTAGAATATGAATGGCGCACGTGTTGAGTTTTATCGCAACAATCGATGACAGTTAATTATCCGGTTAAGTTGAATTCGTAGTGCTAATTATCAGCGATCTTTATCACAGCGAACGTGTCAATTCGTCGCGGAACAAGAGCTGAAAAAGTAGAATACACCGACAAACGAAGCGTAAATGTGTTTTGGTCATGGCTAATTAATTTTTTAACATGTCCATTAGGCAAATGAACGTAAGTCGATGGAACGGTTTATTGCGCGATTCGATGCAGTATTTTCTTGCGTAAATTTTTTGCTTTGCATAAATTGGAAGCCGATGTAGATAAAATAGGTTCTTTCACTCGTGGCGAATATAAAAGTTTCCGGGTAAAAATTCATTAAACATGCAAAAGACAGAAACGTTGCGTCGTCAATGAGCAATTTTATCCTCTTCATTATTCATCATCTATAATTTATGCAATACTCTATATTTCAGATCACTCTAGTTGTTATTAATAACACATAAAATAAAATTATCGTTAGTAACACATATTTAAACAATTTAAACACGTGTTAAAATATGTAGAACAGTATAACCTATAAAAAATATCAATTTTTATATAAGGTTTCAAATAAGGTCTGACAAGAATAAATAATCAATTTAAATTCATTTCACTGTAAATTACAAACTAAATAATAAACTGTAATTTCTAATTAAATTCCTATATTTACAAATTCCTAGGTCTTCAAATTCTAAAATTCTCAAATTCCTAGGTCTTCAAATAAACAAACCCCAAATCCCTACATATGTAAATTGCAATGTCTCAAATTTCTAAGCTCCAAATCCCCACATATGTAACTTCCTATGTCTCTAAATTTTCAAACCCCAAATCCCCACATATGTAAATTCCTACGTCTCCAAATTTTCAAACCCCAAATCTCTACATATGTAAATTTCTACGTCTCCAAATTTTCAAACCCCAAATCCCCACATATGCAAATTCCTATATCTCCAAATTTCCAACCCCAAATCCCCACATATGCAAATTCCTATATCTCCAAATTTCCAACCCCAAATCCCCACATATGCAAATTCCTAGGTCTCTAAATTTCCAAACCTCAAATCCCCACATATGCAAATTCCAATATCGCCAAATTTCCAACCCCAAATCCCTACATATGTAAATTCCTACATCTCCCAATTTCCAAACCCCAAATCCTCACATATGAAAATTCCTATGTCTCCAAATTTTCAAACCCCAAATCCCTACATATGTAAATTCCTACATCTCCCAATTTCCAAACCCCAAATCCCCACATATGCAAATTCCAATATCTCCAAATTTTCAAACCCCAAATCCCCACATATGCAAATTCCTGTCTCCCAATTTCTAAATCCCAAATCCCCAGATTGCCATATCTAAAGTTTCCTAACTATAGTATTACATTTATAGTACTATACCATTAATTTCTAATTAAATTCCCAGTTAAAGACTCAAGTTCAATCCTCAAATCAAACTTATTGAATTGAAGATTGAAATCTAATTTTCAGGGCAATTTCATTAAATAACTTTCCAGTAGTAAGATACTGAATTTTGATTACAGACCGCATTTACTTTTTAATCGAATCACATCGACCACATGTTTGCATAAACACAGAAATAGTCCACACTGTGATTTCCCAAAGTATAGACCATCCTCCGCATAAACGTTTATAATAATGCATCAGTGTATTATCCGTGTGTACCATCCTCAATTTCGCGTCGCAAAGTTTCCCGATCGCGTGCTGATTAAATAGGATTAGCCCGACGCCTCGGGTTACGTGGAATAATAATTTATTTTGCAAAGTTCCACGGAAATTTGCCCGCAGCTAAGATCGGTTCTCGGAGCAGGCATTCGTTACCCGGGCAAACGATAAATTTCCCTGTGTGTACATCGCGGCGAAACACGATAGCAGGTGATCTAATTATCGCTGGAAATTGTCCTGGGAGTCAGATAGACCAGTGACGTTGCCAGTACAGGCCAGATAGAACAGTGGACAAACGGATGGAACGAATTGATGCGTGGGCGGGTACGACAGACACGATCGATTCGATTCCTCGTCCGTTCTTCCACCAATCAATTCGAACTAGTCAGGTGATCGCTCGTACAGTCAACAGCAGATCTGCCTTCCCTAGGAAAAATATAGGGGAAACAGACGTACTGGTCTCTTACCGTACTTATACTAATCTGACTCGGGTGACGCACTGAGCTGACGCACTGAGGTGACGCACTCAGATGACGCACTTGTGTGACGCACTCAGGTGACGCACTCAGGTAACGCACTCAGGTGACGCACTTTGGTGACGCACTCAGGTGACGCACTTAGATGACGCACTTAGGTAACGCACTCAGGTGACGCACTCAGGTGACGCACTTAGATGACGCACTCGGGTGACGCACTCGGTGACGCACTTAGATAACGCACTGTTCAAGTGTGACAAATTTTACTCGAATTTTGAATGTACTTCAATTTGGAGTTCATATTTATTTTAGTGATGCACTCACAGGTCGAATGTGATCAATTTCACTCGAATTTTTAATGTACTTCAATTTGAAGTTCATATTTATTTTAGCGACGCTCTCACAGGTCAAATCTGATCAATTTCGCTCGAATTTTGAATGTACTTTAGTAGATCCAAGTAGTAAGTGCTAACTATAGTGGTACAATACTATGAGTGAGAATGTGATATTATGTGATGTAATGCTATAGTACTATAAATGTAATGTAATAGTTGGGCTGTTATAGATACAGAAATCTGAGAATTTGGGGTTTGGAAATTTGGATACGTAGGAATTTGCATATGTGGGAATTTGGGGTTTGGAAATTTGGAGACGTAGGAATTTGCATATGTGGAGATTTGGGGTTTGGAAATTTGGAGACGTAGGAATTTGCATATGTTGGAATTTGGGGTTTGGAAATTTGGAGACGTAGAAATTTGCATATGTGGAAATTTGGGGTTTGGAAATTTGGAGACGTAGAAATTTGCATATGTGGAAATTTGGGAACTAAGAATTTGTAGACGTAGGAATTTGCACATGTGGGGATTTGGGGTTTGGAAATTTGGAGACATAGGAATTTGCATATGTGGGGATTTGGGGTCTAGGAATTTGGAGACATATGAAATTTACGTATGTGGGGATTTGGGGTTTGGAAATTTGGAGACATAGGAATTTGCATGTGTGGGGATTTGGAGTCTAGAAATTTGGAGACATAGAAATTTGCATATGTGAGGATTTGTGGTCTAGGATCTGCATATGTGTGGATTTGGGGTCTAGGTATTTGGAGATCTAGGAATTTGCAAATGTAGGTATTTGGGGTGTAAAAATTTGGGTATTTAAGAATTTGTAGATATAGGAATTTGAGGATTTAGAAATTTGGAGATCTAGTAATTTGGAAACGTAGGGATTTAGTATTTAGAAATTTGAAGGCCTAGGAATTTGTGCATGTAGAGATTAGAGGACGTTGGAATTTGGAGATCTAGGAATTTACAAATGTTGGTACTAAGAATCTAGAAATTTGGGGATCTAGAAATTTGTAGTTACAGTGATTTGTCTCTAGAATTTGTTGATTCAGGATTTTGCAAGTATAGAGATTTGATGTCTAGGATTTTGGAGAACAAACATTTGGAGACCTATAAATTTCTAAAATTTACTAACTTGAGAATGCGACAATTAAAAATATAAGAACTAAAAATTTTAAAAGCAAGTATTCTCACCCTAATATTTAAAATTCCACAATTCTCCAGACTCCCAAATTTCCTAATTTTAAAATTTATACTTCATTTCATCAAATAACAAATTTTAAACCGACACGGTATAGATAACTATTTTATGTTTTAATGCGAAGCAGCCATGTCAGACTCGGTGCATTTCGAAATGAAGTATGCGATATGCAACAACCCAATAACTTAGATCCCATTTCTAGTCAAGATATCCGAAGCAGGTCAGTTCAGGCTGATAATCGCGTCACGGACTGTCAGTAGGCATTTTCGCAGCAGTCGGTAGGTCAGAATGGTCCCTGGTGCAATGTGCCGACAGAAATTACACATGGCACAGGTGAATATATGGCGAGTAACAGATACGTCCGGATAAAGTCAACTCTCGGTAGGCAAACGGTGAGAAGTGGTTCGTAGTGACGCGCTTGAACTGTTTATGCGTGTACACTCGGGTGCAATGTTAGCTATCTTTGAATGATGACATGTACATATGTGATTTTAAACATTTTTTAATTCTTTATTTTTAGAATTTCGACATTAATGAATTTCTTAAATTCAAGTTATTATAGACGAGTTTTTGCAGTTTCTGATGTTCAAATTTCTGTATACACAGATTTCAATATTATTGAATAATAATAATAATGATGATAATAAGAAGTAGTAATAATAATAATAACACTAATTAAGAATGATAATTTTAATAAGTAGAAATAATAATAATAACACTAAATAATGATAATAATAAAATTATCGAATTTTTGAAATTTCCAACTCAAATTCTCAAGTTTTCAAAATTTGAGAAGCTTAATTGTGAAATTTTTAAAACTCCCTTGTTTAAGTGAAACTAAACAAATTTCCTCTGGATCCTCAAATTTTCAAATTCGAATTTGCACAAATTACTAAATTATGAATTGCACATATTACTTAATTCATGTATCATAAAATTTTACAGTTTTTATGAACCCAAGAATCCAAATTTTTAATGTCTGAAAGCACAAATATCCAAATTTCTAAAAGTCCAAATTTTGAAATTTACAAATTTGCAATTATTCAAAACTGTAACTACCAAATTCTAAAAAGTCCCAATTTTGAAACTTAAGAATCTCCAAATTACCAAGTGCAAAATTCTAAAAGTTTCTCGGGGATTCCCAAAATCCCCAGATCTCGAATTCCAAATTTCTGAATTCTCATATCTCGGAATCCCCAAATCTCCAAATTCTCAAATTTTCAAATAATCAAAAAATCCCCTAATTCTCACGTCTTCAAATTCCAAAATCCCAAAATCCCCAAATCCACAAATCCACAAATTCACAAATCTTCAAATCCCCAAATTCCCCAATTCCCAAAATCCCCAAATTCCCCAATTCCCAAAATCCACAAATTCCAAAATCCCCAAATTCCCCAATTCCCCAATTCCCCAATTTCCAAAATCCCCAAATTCCCAAATCTTCAAACCCTAAAATCCCCAAATTCCCCAAATTCCCCAATTCCCAAATCTTCAAATTCCAAAATCCCCAAATCTTCAAATCCCCAAATTCCCCAATTCCCAAAATCCCCAAATTCCCAAATCTTCAAACCCTAAATTCCCCAAATTCCCAAATTCCCCAATTCCCAAATTCCCCAATTCCCAAATCTTCAAATTCCAAAATCCCAAAATCCCCAAATCTTCAAATCCCGAAATTCCCCAATTCCCAAAATCCCCAAATTCCCAAATCTTCAAACCCTAAAATCCCCAAATTCCCCAAATCTTCAAATCCCCAAATTCCCCAATTCCCAAAATCCCCAAATTCCCAAATCTTCAAACCCTAAAATCCCCAAATTCCCCAATTCCCAAAATCCCCAAATTCCCAAATCTTCAAACCCCAAAATCCCGAAATCTCCAAATTGAGTATACCAATCATTACCAAATTTGATTCTATTCCTATAATAATATAGAATGCCCATCAGTAATCATATCTGTTATTGTATAACACATAAAATATATACACTCACACACATAAAAATTCGTAAGGAATTTGACATCGGTAACTCGAAACGAGCCTAAAAATAATTTGAAAGCAAAAGTAATTTTCTAAAGAGAAAAGAAAAGTAAAATTCCGCGATGGGTTTTTGTTTTTCGGTGTCTGTACCTCTGTCGATTTGATGTGTATGGCAATCCGCTCGCGTCTCGTCTCGCGTGAAATTAACCGCGCTCGAGGGACTAAACTAATTTGTCTATAATCGAATATTCGCGATATATCGTGCAAGTTTAATTAAATGCGGACTGACCGGATGGGGCCGGGTCTGCCCCTACCTCTGCCCCCGCACCCTGCCCCGTCCATCGTGTATTTGCGCTTCTCGCCGGCACACAAACGCGTGTCCGCGCGAGCGAACCGAAGAGAGGATTCAGCCGTATGCGACACGCGTAATCGCCGTTGGAACGTCGATAATTAACACCGACACTTTTCTGTTTCATACGCCGAATCGTATGTCGAAATACCCGCTGATAATTGCACACCCCTTAATAATCCCGCCGATCAAATCATACCGTTTAACGTTTCATCTCGCGTCAATGTTGCTAACTAATGAATAAGGCGAAATGATTAGTATAACTTCATTTCGATTATTCCAGCTCGACGTGATACTTGTTATTGAATTTTATATATCGATGAATTTCAACTTTTTGGCTGAATTCGATATTTCAAGGTGCTTGGTCTCTTTAGGGTAATTATAATGTAAGAAATTGAGGAAGTTTCTTTATTTAGGTTTAAGATTTTTTGAGGGAGGAGTTTGAGAATTTGGAAATTTTAGGAATTTGAGGATTTGGGAGTTGAGAATTTGAGAATTTGGAGATTTTTTAAAATTTAGAAATTTCGGGATTTCGAACTTTTAGAATTTGGGAATTCGAGATTTGGAGTTCTGGAATTTTTGAATTTAGGAATTTTAAAATTTGTGAATTTGGAAATTTGGGAATTTCGGCATTTGAGGATTTGAGAATTTTTAAATTTGGGGATTTGTGAAATTTAGGACTGAGGATTTCAGGCTTTGAAAATTTGGGGATTTTTCAAATTCAGGAATTTGAGGATTAGGAGATTTTTGGAATTTAGGAATTTTGGGATTTTGATTTTTTAGACGTTGGGAATTCGAAATTTGCAGTTGGGGAATTTGGAAATTTAGAAATTTGGGAATTTGAAAATTAGAAAATTTGAGATTTTGAGGATTTGAAAGATTGGGGATTTTTGAAATTTAGGAATTTCGAGATTTGGAACTTTTAGATTTTGGAATAGCTTCATTTGGAATTAGGGAACTTTAGAATTTACAAATCTGAAAAGTTAGGGATTTGAAGATTTGAAGATCTTAGAATTGAAATTTAGGAATTTGGAGATTTACAAATTTTATAATTTAGGAATTTACAATTTGTGATGTGGAAATTTGTAAATATGAATATTAGGAAATTTGGGGATTTGTGAATTTGGAAATTTGTGAATTTCAGGCTTTGAAAATTTTGGAATGTTGGAATTCAGGAATTAGTGGATTTGGAAATTTTAGAACTTGTGAATTTATGATTTAACAATTAGGGAATTTGGAAATTTGGGGGTTTGAAAATTTAGGGTTTTTTCCAATTTAGGAATTTGCAAATTTAGAAATTTCATTATGTGGGAATTTATGACTTGACAATTGAGAAATAAGAATTTAAAATTTCGAAATTTACAATTTTACAATTAGGAATTCTGAAATTTGAAAATTTGCAAATCGAGTATTTGAAAATTTGCAAATTAAGTATTTGAAAATTAGGAAATTTCAGAATTTGAGAATTGATACCTTCAAAAATTAGAAAATAATAGAATTAAAGACTTGGAAAATTAGAAATTACAAAAGTAAAAAATTTTTAAATTCTTGAATTTTCAAATTGTTGCAAATGCTTGAATTTGCAAATGGCAAATGAAAAATTGGAAAATTTTGAAAAATTGTATAATTCGATAATATATAAATGTCGAATCAGGCTTCAGAAATGTGCCAATAAAAAATCTCGAAAATATCAAAATGAAAAATCAGAAAATCCAAAATTGCACCTTCCAAAATATACCCCGTACTCTAAATCAGTGCACATGTAAGGGAGTGGTTCGTCCCCACTTAATTACACCAACGATTACAAATGATATCGTAAAAAGACTTGCGAAAACAGCGCTCCCAAATGAACGAGAACATACCGAACACCATGTTCGACGCAATAAGTAGTATTTCAAGAATGATTGCTCGCATTCGTCATTCCGAAGAGGGCAACGCCGAATTCAATCAGAGATTCGCTTAATAAACCCGAAGCGAGGGACCCGGGTCGGCGAGTAATGGTGCACTTAATCCGCCGATCATTATACGTGGCTCCAATAACAGAATTCGAGGGTAGGGATAAGGATAAGAAGAGGGAGAAGACAAGAAACTGATTCATAGACGCCGGATAATTTCAACCGGTGAGGACAATAAGCTAAGTGGAGAGCAGGGGGGGCGTTAGGACGTCTTAACGTCATTAATTAACCGCGCAATTGAGTGAAGATTAATCGGCGGAGGGAAGAGGACTGGTTCGAAGACGTTGCTGTGGGGGATGGTTGATTGTAAATGAAGAGGGTACGAGCGGAACAATAAGATCGCTCTGCGGGATAGCCGAGCATCGTGAGTCCGGCGATAATTTGAACGCGTGTCAATTTGGCACCGGTGCTTCCCGGTAATTATACTTTCCCCGTTGTCATTAAGCGTCCCCGGGGACGCGTAGATGACAATTTATCCCGGAAACATTGCGCGAACTGGAGGACCGCGAGAGGGGGTTGCGCCGCGTGTGCAAATGAATTAATTTGATGGACTTTTGAGGCGAGCTAAAACACGCGCGATTTAATTGCGATTTCGACGTCGACGGGATATCCTTAAACAACCGTGTTTCATTATTTTCGGAGGAGGGAGAGATTTCGCGATGGAGTACGCGGTTTTACGACTTTCAAGCCCGGGCAGATGCAGTTGAGTGCAACTTGGTTTCTCTTGGATGTGTGTGTGTGCAAATTTGCAGGTTTTTATTTTTGAGAATACTTGAATTTTTTATTGCTTTTGGATGCTTTAATTTGTGGACTCTTGAGATTATAAATTGCGAAATTTTTAGTTTTACTTTTTTAGGGTACAAAGATTCCTACATTCTTAAATTCCTTAATTTCTTAATTTCTGAATTCCTGAATTTCTGAATTCCTAAATTTCCAAATTTATAAATTTATAAATTTTCAATATTCAATATTGTCTGATTTTCTAAACACCAAATTTCCAAATTTATAAATCCTAAAATTACAAATTCCAAAATACCAAAATTCCAGAATTCCGAAATGCCAAAATTACAGAATTCCAAAATGCCAAAATTACAGAACTCAAAAATTCTAAAATTCCAGAATTCCAGAATTTCTAAATTCCTAAAGTTCAGAATTTCAGAATTCTAAATTTCCAAAGTCCAGAATTCCAAAATTCTAAATTTCCAAAGTTCAGAATTCTGGAATTCTAAATTTCCAATGTCCAGAATTCCAAAATTCCAGAATTCCTAAATTTCCAAATTCCCAAATCCCCAAATTCTAAAAGTCCAGAATTCCATAATTCCAAAATACCAAAATTCCAGAATTCCAGAATTCCAAAATGCAAAAATTCCAGAATTCCATAGTTCTAAAATTCCAGAATTCCAAAGTTTTAAAATTCCAGAATTCCAGAATTCCTAAATTCCTAAAGTTCATAATTTCAGAATTCTAAATTTCCAAAGTTCAGAATTCTGGAATTCTAAATTTCCAATGTCCAGAATTCCAAAATTCCAGAATTCCTAAGTTTCCAAATTCCCAAATCCCCAAATTCTAAAAGTCCAGAATTCCATAATTCCAAAATACCAAAATTCCAGAATTCCAGAATTCCAAAATGCAAAAATTCCAGAATTCCAAAGTTCTAAAATTCCAGAATTCCAAAGTTCTAAAATTCCAGAATTCCAAAGTTCTAAAATTCCAGAATTCCAAAGTTCTAAAATTCCAGAATTCCAAAGTTCTAAAATTCCAGAATTCCAGAATTCCTAAATTCCTAAAGTTCAGAATTTCAGAATTCTAAATTTCCAAAGTCCAGAATTCCAAAATTCTAAATTTCCAAAGTTCAGAATTCTAGAATTCTAAATTTTCAAAGTCCAGAATTCCAAAATTCCAGAATTCCTAAATTTCCAAATTCCCAAATCCCCAAATTCTAAAAGTCCAGAATTCCAAAATTCCAAAATACCTAAATTTCCAAATTCAGAGTTCCAGAATTCCAAATTTTTTAAATGTTCAAATCTCCAAAATTTCAACATTCCTAAATTTCCAAATTTTTAAATTATTAGATTTCTAAATATCCAAATTTCCACATTTTTACGGCCCTACATTTATTAAATTCACATATGACATAAGAACAGGTCTTAATCTTCCATGTTCATCTTTTAATCCGATAACGCATATCATTATCTCCACATTAATATCTCTTATAAGTTCCTCTTATATTTTTCTTTCTTGTAAATAATTAATTTGACTAAAAAAATTCGCAGCATCACATACAACCACCATAATCAATATCTTAAATAGAACCATTAATCAATAAAATTGAATATGATCCATATTATGATGATATCTCTCATTAATTATTACCATCATTTTTTGTTGCAGGTGAGTGTAATCCGTCGTTTTACATCGAATCAAGTTTCACGAAGGTATGTGCACATACGATGAGGAAGCTTTAAGTGTAATTCCGTAGGGGAGACAATGAAATCCCTAGTAGGATTGGAGGGTTAGTGGTACAGGGGTTGCAGTGCAGGGTTCACTCAAGGACCATGGCACAAGTGGCTTTCTCTCTTTCTCATTCTTCAATCTTTTCCTACGGTTCTTTGCTTCGCGAGTCGAGACGATTAGGCTCCATGCGTACACTTCACTTGGAATTTTCATCCCTTTGTCTACTTTCGAGGGCCGTCCCTCCTCGACTTTGCTTATCATTAATCCCTTACACTTCCAGACCGAGAGCTTATTTTGTCCCCAGTTTCGTACCCTCCTCGATTTACCGTCTATTTTCTCGCGCATGAGTCAAGTTTAAATCTCGACGTCTTATTGGATCAAACAGAATTTCCTACTCCCCTGGTCATGGAACAAACTCGTGAATTCTATTCGATGAGATTTAATAAACTCAGAATACATTACCGTTAACCGAGTTGAGCTTTGGGGAAAAGGGTGAGGGAAAAACTCGGGCACTTTTTCTTAATTTTCTATTGTCACATTTTTCAATTTATAATTTCGACATGTTGGGAAATTAAAAATATGGGAACTTGAAAATTTACGAATTTGTAAAATTGAGTATTCAGGAACTATGTTTGGGGATGTTGAAAGGAGAAAGTTTGATCAGTATTTGAATTCGTCGATTGTAAAATTGATAAATTTGTAGATCTGAAAATTAGAAAATGTTAAAAAAGTTGAAGATGTGGTTTCATAGAGGAATATGAAAAATAGAGGAATTTCGGAGTGTATAGTGCAATTCAAACGAAGCAGAATCGTTTGTATAACTTTATGAATATTAATTATAAAAGTCCGAGGTTCGCAACCCCAACAATTGAACGGTCGAAATTACAGAAAAATTAATATCGTACAGCAGAGGCCGCATTCCTTTCAACTATGCTCCGAGGCGATTGTTTTGTTCGGCAAATTACTCGTGGATATTGTCACCGGAAGCTAACGTTGGCGCGAAATTCAAAGCAAAACTCGCCAACTCTGCCGCATTGTCCGCATACTTTCTCCGTGCGCAGTGATTCGTTAAGCAATATGAAATTCCGTAGTCCCTGGAAATCCCAAGTGACCGCGTTCTACACGAAGATATCCAGTTCCGTACGACTAGTATTGGAGGCACGGTCTGGTTATAACAGCGTCGAAATAGATTTTCCATTCAGATATGTCCCGAATGAATGTCAGAACGATTCGTCGGACGATGGAGTAGAGCTGAATACGATATTAGAGAAACGTTACAGTCGGTTAGGGAAGCTTCTGCAATTCGTGATCCCGCGTCTTCAACTGCTAGCACGCCTCTTGAACATTGTGGTTACAGCTGGCTGCAGTATAATGATCCACGTCTGCGATGGTGTAGACCTGTTATTGGACCGAGTCAATTTTCCCTTGGTTCATGATAAACTATGTTACAGTAACGGATTGAATTTGAACGTTGAGTATTTATTTGAGAAGGTTTGATGAGGAAATAATTGGTTACCAACGGTATTGTAAATGTAGGAATAGTTGATAAGTTGTGTTTAAGCGTTGGAAACCATGGACATGGAAATTGGGCAGTAATCGGACAATTAGTTGATGAGATTACAGCGTCATCTTTGTATTTACCTACTTTTCGTATATCTTCTGGTATACATACTCTATATGTTAGTTCACATGTATGGAGTTCATATGTATGTACATGTGGAGTAACATACTCTATACATATGGGATACATATGGACTAGCGTACTTCATACATATGAAGTACATATAGATTAACGTACTTCATATGTATGGGATACATGTGGACTAACATACTCCGTACGTATGAAATACATATAGACTAACATTCTTTATACATGTAAAGTACATATGGTGTTACGTACTTCATATCTATTATGGAGTACATATAGACTAACATACTTCATGCGTATGGAGTACATATGGACTATCATACCCCACACGTATGGAGTACATATGGAGTAACATACTCTACACGTATGAAATACATATGGACTAACATATTCGGCACATATGAAGTACATATGAACTAACATATTCAATGCATATGGAGTACACATGAACTGACATACTCCATATATCATTTATAACATACGAGTACATATGGAGTAACATACTGCACACATATGAAGTGCACATGGACTAACATACTCGACACATATGAAGTACATATGTACTAATATACTCAATGCATATGGAGTACACAAGAACTGACATACTCCATACATCATTTATAACATACGAGTACATATGAAGTAACATACTCCACACATATGAAGTGCACATGGACTAATATCCTCCATATATCATACATAACATACAAATCTGTTCGTTTACACCGTATGTACGTATTCTATGACACATACAGACCTCGTTCTCTACTCCACATATCGCATCAATTCACATGAAGCCAACAAAACATTCGTATCCATGCTTTTGTCTTCAAATCAGATCGAATCGCTACAGAAGTAGCAGCTAAATTTTTACGTAACGAAATAAACTTTCTCCGTTTCGAAGTCGTTCACGCAACAGTTCTAATAAATTACAGTTCCGTTTCACCGTTTGATTGGTTCTAATCAAGATCGACGATCTATCACCGAAATTCGCGCGCAAAAAAAAGCGTCGAGGCGTTCACAGAATCGGTCTGTACAAACACGGAACAAACACGATGCAATTTTGTTCCGCATATTTCGAACGGTGGCTCCGCAAGCCTTCCATCAACGCCGACTCGAAGCAACGGTGCTTAATAGAAATTCATCGAAACGCGTGCAAACGTTTATATTCGCTAAAATGTACATAGGCGAACGCTCGAAGCTAGACGATGCATCAAGCAGATCTGCATCAGAGATAACGCGGAGAGGAATACGGAGAAAGAGAAACGGCAGTGAATGAACGTGCATGCATAGCCACACTGTGGATAATAAAATTAACTGTCTGCCTCGGCATAGAATAATATCGATAATAAAATCTCGTTGCGGTACACGCATACCCCCGTGCACTCGTCACGAGTCACGAGTCAGACCGGAAATGCATCAATTTATATCGTTGAACGGACAATTACTAGCAGTTAGTAACGCTCCATTGTCTCGGATCGATGGAAATCGGTGCAGACTGTTCTCGATGTCGAATTATGCAGTTTCATTGTGGCCAGATTGAAAACGGCAGCGGTTCTACGTACTCGTCGGGATCAGCACTTTTAATTTTGTTGCGAACGGAGAGTAATGATTTTTAATGGCCGGCAGGGATTAATACGGTTATTGTCGTGGATATTGATGACTGGCGGTAGAGGGTTAATCTAATTGGATAGTGATAAGGGAGAAATTTTGGTGCCTCTAGAATTTGCGAATTTTTTCAGTTGTAGCTTGCAGTAATTCTATTTTATATTTATTACTTCTTGGGTTTAGGTCTTTGTAAATTTTGTGGTATTTGGGAAGCCGAGGGGTTGAAATTTGGAGATTTGGGGGATATTGGAATTTGGGGATTTGGAGATTTGGGGGGTATTGGAATTGGAGGATTTGGAGATTTGGAGATTTTGAGATTTGGAGATTTGGAGATTTGGAAATTTGGGGATTTGGGGGATATTGGAATTTGGGGAATTGGAATATTGGAGATTTGAAGATTTAGAGATTTGGAGATTTGGAGATTTGGAGATTTGGAAATTTGGAGATTTGGAAATTTGGAGATTTGGAGTTTTGGAGATTTGGAGATTTGAAGGTTTGGAGATTTGGGGATTTGGAGGATATTGGAATTTGTAAATTTGGGGATTTGGGGGATATTGCAACTTGGGGATTTGGAGATTTGGAGATTTGTAAATTTGTAAATTTGTAAATTTAGAGACTTGAAGGTTTGGAGATTTGGGGGATATTGGAATTTGTAAATTTGGGGATTTGGGGGATACTGCAATTTGGAGATTTGTAAACTTGTAAATTTGTAAATTTGTAAATTTGAGAATCGAAGGAATTGGAAATTTGTAAATTTAAATATTTACAGATTTGAGAATTTGATGAAGTATAAATTTTGAAATTTGAGAATTGTAAATTTGAAGTTTTGTAAATTTGAAATTTTTAAGATTTGAAAATATCAAATTTAAAAGTTTGAGAACTTTAAGAAGCAGAAACTTAAAAACTTGAAGATTTTAACAATATGAGATATGCAAATTTGAGAGTTGTAAAACTTGGAAATTTTAAACTTCATAAATTTACTATCTACAAATTTTACAATATTTTGATAATTACTTTTCTCAAAATAATTCAGTTTTAAAATATTTTCCATGCACTAATGAAAACCATATAAAAAATATAATTTTATGTTATTTCATTTAATTCACCTAACGTGTTCAGCACCGTTAAAATAATGATCACATAAAACAAATAATAATGTGAAAATTAAACATTATTCCGTCTCGTTATATATTCTATCGCACTAACGTTTACGTTTAAATAAAATTGCAACATTTCTACTGTATTTCGAGGTGTACCTTTCTCTTGCACCCAGTATAAATTACTCCTTAATTGGTCTGAGCACAAAGCAGCAATTTACAAAGAATCAAGATAAGGTCCATTAAATTGTTTTTATAGCCAACGCTAACAAGTCGAAAAGACTGGGTTTCATTATTTTTGCCACAAACGTGCACACATTGTCCTGAAAAAAATGGTTGAAACGGGCAAAATTTTCAAAGGGTTTTTATCAACGATTTCTTGGAAAGTTATTCGAACGAAATTCGCAAATAATGGTCTTTTGAAACACAATAGCGTGCAAATGAAAGCAGAACGGTACACGTTTTCAAACGCGGGAATAAAACCGAGTGTAAAATTATCTTTAATACACAATCGGTTATAAAACGCGGCAGAAATTTTAATCCGCACAAAAGTCCGAATGGAAAATTTTATAATTTAAACGTCCCGCGCATGCCTGGCGATATTCACTGTTTCCAAAGCGTCCGATGAAGAAGAAAGAGACGGGGAGAAAAAAAAACAGGTAATAACGTACACAGGTGAAACGACACGGAAATTCGCTTCAAAGCAGAACGTCCGACCAATTAAAAGTTTTAGTCGGAACGAAGAATCAAATATTGAAACGGGTCGTTCGAACGCGAAACCGATAAGTGTTATCGCGATGCCGAAACAAATAACGAGTGTGTTTGCCAAGTCGGCTAATTTAAAATTCACGATTCTAATGGTATCGCGATAATTATCGATTAATTGGAACGGCAACGATAAACTCGATAGACACGCGCAAGCCTCTGTTACAATTAATTGCTGATTAACGGACAACAATTGGCACGAGAGGGAATCAGAAATCGAGCCATATGATTCTATCGAAATCCGTCCATTATCTGTTCGTTGCTTCTGTTCGACTGTCGAAATCGTGTGCTGAGAGAATTGGCCGTGCCAGTTAATTACTATTCGATTGATTAACTTGAGCGCTGCTTCGCGATTTGCCGTTAAGCTTTTTCGGGATGAATTTAGTACGCTCTGAAAACGCGATTGTTTTTTGCTTTAGTGTGTTGAATGCGGTAGTGGAAGGTAATTTGGGGAATTGATATTGGAATATATTTGAAATATTTGCAATGTGTATTTGTAACTGCAGTACATGATATTGGAAAATATTCTTTTGACTTTATATTTATATTCTCATATTTTTCACTTTACATTATATTAATATAAAATACCACTCATTGCTTTAAAAAAAAAACAACAATCTAAATTATAAAACTTAATAAGTTATAAAGAACTGCTAATTTTCATGCTACTATAAAGAATATAGGTACTATATATGTGGAGTACATATGGACTAACGTACTTCATATGTGTGGGGTACATATGGAGTAACATTCTCCACACATATGAAGTGCATATGGACTAACATACTCGACACATATGAAGTACATATGGACTAACATACTCAATACATAAGGAATACACATGAACTGACATACTCCATGTATCATTTATAACATACGAGTACATATGGGATAATTTACTCCACACATATGAAGTGCATGTGGACTAACATACTCGACACATATGAAGTACATATGGACTAACATACTCAATACATAAGGAATACACATGAACTGACATACTCCATGTATCGTTTATAACATACGAGTACATATGGGGTAATTTACTCCACACATATGAAGTGCATGTGGACTAACATACTCGACACATATGAAGTACATATGTACTAACATAGTCAATGCATATGGAGTACACATGAACTGACATACTCCATATATCATTTATAACATACAAGTACATATGGGGTAATATACTCCACACATATGAAGTGCATGTAGACTAACATACTCGACACATATGAAGTAGATATGGACTAACATACTCAATGCATAAAGAATACACATCAACTGACATATTCCATATATCATTTATAACATACAAATACATATGAGGTAACATACTCCACATATATGAAGTACATATGTACTACTCAATGCATATGGAACACACATGAAATGACATACTCCATATATCTACTATAAAGAATACTTGAAAAGTGAAAGATTACAACATTTCATACAAACTTATTTCTAAATCATTCAAAGGTTAACGAAACCTCTCAAAGGAATAAATCTTCATAAAATAACCTACAAGAAAGAAAGCAGTAAATATAAATAAAGTATCAAGAAAAGGTATTAAAAAGTGTAACGTAGCCACTACGTCGCACATAATTCGTGAAGGTTGTTAAAATTATAAAAAAATCAAGATCATTTCTTGAATACACGATAAAGAGCGACCCTTTTCTCATCTTAAATTCCACGTTTCTGCTCCCTCCTGTTTTCTTGTATCCCGTCACCTATTTTATTTTTTCTTCCCACTTGGAACCGATGCTCAGTCAGTAAGAAGGTATACCTCGTGTTTTCTGGCTTCTTGTGCGAGCATCCATTATTCAGTTCACCTTGCTGTTGCCGGATGCCTGTTTTATTTTCACTCTCTCGACGATGCCACTGAATGTCTTCAGGGAAAAGGGTGGCTCGACGTTGTTTCCCAAACGTTCGCTCGAGTTTCTCATGTAATTACTTTTGCGTGTCTTGAAACGTGTAGAAATATTTTTCGTTTTTCACGAGGTACAGAGGTATTTGGAATTTCTATTCGTAGTGCGGTAATGAAGAAATAAATAGTACCAAGATGGTGCATCTATTTAATTGTAATTCTATTGATTAAGGAGTATTCAAGGTAACGATGATGTTTTATAGATTCGAAATTTACTAATTTGAAACTTCTAATGTTTCAAATATGCACAGTAAAGTTTCAAGTTGTACAATTTTCAGATTTTAATCTCAAACCTATAATACAGGTCGAAAATTTCAAAATTTCAAAATTTCAAAGCTTCAGAATTCAAACATTTCAAAAAATTTCGAATGTTCGAAACTTCCAAGAATTCCAAGAGTTTTAAGAATTCCTTAAATTCAAAGAATGTCAAGAATTCCAAGAATGCCAAAAAAGGGCAAGAATTCCATGAATTCCACGAATTTCAAGATTTTCCACAAATGCACGAATTCAACGAATTTTAAGAGTTTCAACAGTTTTTAGAATTTTAAGAATTTCAAGAATGCAAACAATTGTAAGAATTCTAGAAATACCAAACGTTCTAAAATTTCCAAGAATTCCAAGTGTTCCCAGAATTTCCAGAATTCCACGAATTCCAAGAATTTTGAGAATTCCAAAACACATAAATTCCCAGAATTCCGAGAATTCCAAGACTTCCAAGAATTCCCAGAGTTCACAGAATTCCAAGTATTTCCAAAATTCCATGTATTCCATGCTTTCTATGAGTTCCAAAATTTTCGAAACCTCTCAAAAATTCCTACAACTTAAAAATTTCTGAAATTTCCAAATTTCCAACAATTCCAAGAATTCCTAAAATTCCAAAAACTCTAAAAGTTCGAAAAATTGCACAGGTTTCAAAAATTCCACTAGTTCCAAAGTTCCAACATCCTAAAAATTCCATCGTGTAGAAATTTTAAAACAAATTTTCAGTGTCGAAGAGTGGTAAAATTCGCTGATTCAATCTTACGTCGCTCAATGTACCCAAATCTGCTGCGGAAACGAACGTTTCTAACACCGGCACGAATCGGTATGTCTCTTTCGATTTTTCAATTGATATTTGTTCCCCTCGTTACCGGCGGCAGCTAATGAAATGCGAAATCAATCGAATAACGGAAGCCAGCCGGAGAGGCGAGAGCCATCCACGATCTCGGTGTTCGAACAAAAATCCACTTTCGTGGAGGGCGTAAAATGCTGATCCGAAATTATGCAGATTCGATCGGATCACGTTGGTGCAGGGGGAGACGAGCTTGCACGTAATGTGGCAAAGTGCTTTTATTATTCATCGCTCTGGAGAGCGTGGCCCGGGGCAACGCAAGGACAAAAGCAAACGTCTACGGTGTTTTTATAAGCTGCACTTGGAGGTGTTGAAGGGATACCAGACTCTCCATACCAGACAGTCTTTTATTCGTCCCTGGATCTTCCTTTCTCGACGGAAGAAACGCTCCTATCGGATTTTGGATTCTTATTTCGCCGCGGGAAAAAGTCCAACAGCGATTCCATCGGATTTCGAATCGTTCGCTGGAAAAATGCGGGGAATCGAGTGAAATAAAGGCGTCGTTATCGAATTTCGCGTTCGAATAACGCTGTGTGGATCGTGTTCGTTGTTATTACGAATTCATGTTGGAAATATTTCTTTGGTACAAAGTACAGTGGATTCTGGTTAATTGGGACGTTATTTCGGACAATTACTGAACAACGGAAACAAAAACTATTGTTTCTACTTCGTTCATGTGGGCTTTATTGACGGTCGGACAATTTACACTCGGACTGTTTGCGGTTGGAAGCTTGTTATGATAGTAATTGTAGATACCTCCCGAAACAGCGTGAATGAAACACCTTCAAAAAACGGAATCAAGTGGCATCAGATTCAAGTATGAAGTATGATTCAAGCATGAATAAATAATATTTTCATACTGCATCTGTGACTTGAACAGCACTCGATTTAACACAATTACAAACTTGTATTTTTTAAATTGGAGTATTCATACATGTGTACAGAGGTCACATGTGTAACATAGAGAAACAAATAGTGGAAGTTACTTATAGTGAATGAAAACTTGAAGAGAATTCGTTAAACTTAACCCCTTGGCCTATTATTTTGTCAGGTGCGTCAGTCAGAACTAATACAGCCATAATATAAAAACAGACAAAGAAAGTTGAAATGTTATGTCAATTTGGTATTATGTAATCGTTCACTATGCAAATTATAATTGGACTTGAACTCCAAACTGAAGCGTATTGAAAATTCGAGTAAAATTAATCGCAACTGAAGTTCGAGTGCGTCAGTCAGACTCGTGGAAATAGTGCAAAGGGTTAAGGCAAGAAGACAACTTTTAAAGTTGCCGCCATCGGTAAAAATGGTTTTGAGTGCAAAGGAATGGAACTTTGGAGCGAAAGAATGTGAGATGTTAGGTAAATTACGTGGTGTCATTCGAGCATAACTAGGCCCATTCCCGGAAGACTAATTTCGTCCAGGTCTCTTCGAGTCAGGTCTTAATTATATCGATGCAGTTGGCCGGGCATATATAGAGAGGCGGGTCACGATTACTCGGATACAGGGAGAGAGAGACGCGGCACGGACGAGACATGATTGGAAACTGCGGTCCGCCATTGTGATCCCATTTACGTGGTATTAGTACGGTGTCAGGCTGCAACGGCGTGCGAAATTAATCTCGGCCGGCGACAGAACCGGCGCTTCTCTGTGTCCGTGGGGACAATCTCTGCTTCTACCGGCTGCAACAATGCGCCACAGGTTACCAGGAGTTTGGAATCCCGCTATGAATTCCCGCCCACGCACGGATTAGATTTGTAGCGGCGACAAACGCCCCCGGTCGCCGACCCTCCGGCACACCAGGACTTCCTGATTTTTCAAATCGCCCTCCTCTACTTTCGTCGACCACCCGGAAGAGTAGCCGCTCGCATCATGTATTTCCGAATTGTCGACACCTATTCTCCCTCTTTTATGCACGAATTACTTTTCTCGAATATTGTATCTTTATCTACTAGTCTGAAGAGTAATTCGCTTGACGGATTTCCAAATTGTCCACACATATTCTTTCATGGACGAGTCTTTCGGAATATTCCCATTTTTCTTGTTTTTATGAATGAATTATTTTTTGGGAATATTGTCCACTATCTTTGTGGAGCTACTAGTCTGAAGAGTAATTCGCTTGACGGATTTCCAAATTGTCCACACATATTCTTTCATGGACGAGTCTTTCGGAATATTCCCATTTTTCTTGTTTTTATGAATGAATTATTTTTTGGGAATATTGTCCACTATCTTTGTGGAGCTACTAGTCTGAAGAGTAATTCGCTTGACGGATTTCCAAATTGTCCACACATATTCTTTCATGGACGAGTCTTTCGGAATATTCCCATTTTTGTTGGTTATTATAAAAGAATTCATTTTTGGGAATATTGTCGTTCATCTTTGTGGAGCTATCAATAGCTTGTACAGCTTAATTTTATTACTGTATCAAGGTAACCTTGTCAAGTTCACCTTAAATTTTTCCAAGGTCATGATTTTTTTTAATAGTACCTCACACTGAAAAGACAAGTTTAACAACCTATAATAAGATGGTTTTGAACCTTAGAAATAAAATATTTAGCATATCAGAATATTTTTATTTTCAATGAAATATATTTTGGTATGCCTCAGAGAAATACCTCTTGCAATGTTTGATCAATTTCACCAAACCTTAAGCTTGAAATGCTGTAAATAATATTTAACGATAGAACGTCAAAAAATTGTATTTTATATTTGTGAAACAGAAAGTTTGTTTTCTTAGTTCGAGATACTCTTATTAGAGACAGTAATTCACCGGGTTCAATTAATTATGGAAGTACATTCACGTGCTATTTAAAGTGCAGAATTCCGTTGTAAACTTAACCGAGTTAATTTTGTTCGTCCATTCACCAGTGAGAACGCATTTGGCATGAACACTCGACTAAAGTGCTTTCCAACTTTTCAGCTTCACTGACGTTTGTGTAATTTACAACGATTACAGAAATGGAACCGATATGTTGACAGGTTGGAAAGTCGTATCACGGTTCAGGAATTTTTCATCTTTTACCTCGTCGAACTTGTCAATATGTCACTGTTTTAGTCACTTAGGTATCAACATATTTTCATTTGAATAAATTTACTGTAAATTCAGTACACTCGCGTATCATTTTGTGCAGCGCCATTTTGTTCTTGTAACCTCCGAAGAGTTTTCAAAGAAAGTCGCGTAGTGGAAAAGCCACAAGATTTTTCCGTATCAAGTAAATCTGAGATAATTGAAACTGTCCCTTTTTATTCACGATCTGTTACGAGCGACACGTAATTCTGCAACCTGACAACGAAACTAGTTTGCAATTAACTGCAACCGTCCTGTTGCGAACGAAAAGAGCAAAATCAATCGAGAGGCGTGACAGTGAAAGGAGTTTGATATCGATTCCTCCAATAAAAATTCTTGCAAGAACGTACAAAGTTCTCCTTGTCAAGATGTCTCGTATCTTTGGCGTGCAAGAAACTCGCTGGAAGTCTCGTTCCTCTTCGTCTTCGGTGCTCTGCTCGATCGACGACCGAGCAGCCATCGCTCGCGAATAATGTATCGATACCTTATCTATTTATGCGACAGAACTCGATGCCAATCTATCCGTAGGGGAACAGGCTTGAAACAGCCCAGAGGAGAAGAAAGGCTAGTAATCGATTTTCTTGACGTGGAAAGGGAGCTCTGCCTGGCAGGCAAATCGTTTCCGTTCCTCGCTGTGTATCCGTTGAATCTTATTGAGGCGCAGTTCGCTGTCGGCACTGTTCTGACTGAGGCTGTAAACCAAATTCGAATATTTCAACTACTCGGTTTATTTCCAAATATATGAGTATTTGGAGTATCTGAGATACTTAAAATATTTATGGTATTTGAAATATGTGGAATATTTGAAATGTTTGTAACATTTGATGTAACCGAAGTAATCAAACTAATTGAAGTGTTCAATCAATTGAAGTAATTGAATTAATAAGGTCAATCGATGTAATCAAATCGGTCAAAGAAGTCTATGTAATCGAAGTAATCGAATCGATCGAAATAGTTGAATCACTCGAAGTGGTCGAAGTAATCGAAGTAATCAGATCAATCAAATTAATCGATACAATCGAAGTAATCAAATCAATCAAAGAAGTCTAAGTATCGAATCAGTCCAAGTAGTCGAATGACTCAAAGTAGTCGAAGTAATCAGATTAATCGAATCAATCGAATCAATCGAATCAATCGAATCAATTAAAGTAATCCGATCAATCAAATTAGTTGAATTAATGGAAATGATTGAATATTATCGTAACATTATTTCCGACAATAACAAAGGTTTTGGTGTAAGGTATCTCTAAAGGAATGATCGATTACACCATAATTTATTCTTTTCAACAGTTCAACGAACACGATATCAATTTTTACGTAATGATTCCTCGCAAGTAGGCATTGTATATATATGCAACACGAAAAACTTTCTCTTTACGACACGTTTTATTATCCATTAAACATTCCAACCAACACTTGACATTAAAACGTTTTGACGCGTCTACGATTTCACCGAGTCATAAAACCTTATGTTGCAGAGAATCGTTAAGATGATCGTAAAAGAAAAGAACGAATCGCGTGAAGGTCTTACTGAGAAGTAGGGCAAGATAAAATGTCGATCGCGTGTTAGCTGTTTGAGTGTCATTGGTTCCGAAGACTCAGCTGACAGATAGTGCACTCTAACCTTAAACTTTAAGTCACTGTATGATCTAGAACTAACACTGTATCAACACTCTTTATTGTCACGTAATACAACTGATAAAACGGATGTTGCATTGATACATGATGTTAAATAAGGAATGGATAAGGCTATTTTAAAATAATAGACGTTTAGAATAACCATTATCAGAGTCTGCCCCCATGTTTATGTTTGATGTTATGATATGTGTGTACATGTGAAGTGCATCATCTTGTGAACTATCGTTCACCACTTTTACTAGGTTATAAAATTACTAAAAAGTATTACTTAAAATGCTGAACAGGTGCAAGAGTAACAATAAACAGTCCAGTGAACATAAAAATGAGGAACTAACGCAGCTTAATAAAAATTCTACGTGTCCTTCAAGAATGGAAAAATTCAGAAAGGAAAAATATAAAATTGCATGGCTCTTAGGTGTTAACATGAAAGAAAGTAATTATGATCTATCTATTCTGAAACGATTAAATTAATCGACGAAATATTTCGTTCGAGAGAGCGTATTCGCAAAAGGCACGTGTGAATTAAAGAGGCGAGTTGAGCGCCACTACGACGACATTCCATACTGCTGTTAGCCCCATCGTGTGCAACTATGGTGTGCATCCATGGTGTCCATGCACGTGCAGTCAAGATTCCGAGTATGTACGCGAACGTAAATACAGGAACGTACGAAATAATGCATATTTATCGCGTTTGCACTACTCGTGTTTTACGATTCGCTGGAGTACGAACTTGCGGTGTCTCGAATCTGCGGTATTTATTCGTTTACTTTCTGTATAACTCGATATTAGCAATTACTTAAGGTATTGGAATGTTAATGAGCCACAGGTGTTCTTGAAATTTGAAACATGATCGTTGCGCGTAATTATTTCAACTTGCTAGTTGGACGATTTATCAGACGGAAATTCCTGTGCAACGAGGAACACGGTACGTTTTGCGGCAGAGAATGGCGATATAGGAAAAAGGGGACTCGTATGTTGCTTTTTAGTTCGCAACTTTTGAAGTGTTGAAATCTTCATATTTGAAATTTCGTGAAGAGAGATTAGGAATCAGAAAATTTCGGAATTTTGGGATTGAGGGTTTGAGAATTTCAGAATTTGGGGATTTGAGAATATGGGGGTTTGAGAATTTGGGGATTTGAAAGTTGAAGATTTGAGAATGTGGGGTTTGAGAATTTGGGGATTTGAGGGTTTGGGAATTTGACAGTTTGGGGATTTGAGAATTTGGAGATTTGAGAATTTGGAGATTTGAGAATTTGGTGATTTGAGAATTTGGGGATTTGAGAATTTGGAAATTTGAGAATTCGGAAATTTGAGAATTTGGAGATTTGAGAATTTGGTGATTTGAGAATTTGGAAATTTGAGAATTCGAAAATTTGAGAATTCGGAAATTTGAGAATTTGAAAATTTGAGAATTTGGAAATTTCAGAACCTGAGAATTAAAAAATTTGAGTATTTGAATATTTTTCAAATTTCAAATTAGAAAATATAGAAATTAATTTAATCCATATTAACCACAATATCAAATATAGCAATGAATAAAATCGCATTAAAATTGCAACGTATAACTGTATTTCAATTATTATTCCATATAAACATAACAATTGCAACAAATGCACGATTGGTTTAATGGATTTATTTTTCGGTATGAATTCGATACATTCCCAAATCAGTTATTGTTATGTCTACAGTGTTACCGTAATCAGCATGCGATACACTTTCTGAACTTGTATTAATACATAGCAGATTTTAAAACGAAATTTCCATGAAACTATAATTTCCAATATTGCAGTCTACTGTCCGAACAATACAATTTATCCGAGCAAAATTCGGTTAATTTCGGAACCCGAAACATTTCATCATAGTTTAAATGAAGCTGATGGTCGAAACCGTGGCATTGCATTTTAATGATTTCCAGTGAAATTATCTGCAGGTGTTTGTTATAATTCGGTAATCGATTTCGTGCGTGTTTAATTAAACACATGTACGAATCAATTGTCCCGGAAAATTAGTTGATCACCTCTTACTTATTACATATTGAATTGTTTAGTTGAATAACCGTTTCGTATTTTACACATGCTGAGTTTACACATTACATGAAATTCGATGCAAATTATTGGAGGAAAATTATGACAGCCTTAAATTTGTCCATATTGTTTTACTTAATGACGATTTTTGTTCTGAACATGAATATTTACTATTTGGCTTAGGGAATATAACATATGGCGAAATAACGAATGGTGGACTAATATGGTGTAATCGAACGCTATTTAATGCGTGGTTATATATCGCGTGATTGTCTAACGCGTGGTGATACAGCGTGCGGCGATATAGAGCGTGGCGATATAGCGTGTGGCGATATAGCGCATGGTGATTCAATGCGTAATAATACAGCGCAAAGTGATCTAATGCGTGGTAATACAGCGCGTGGCGATATAACGCGTGGCGATATAGCGTGTGGCGATATAGCGTGTGGCGATATAGCGCGTGGTGATTTAATGTGTAGTAATACAGCACAAAGTGATCTAATGCGTGGTAATACAGCGCGTGGCAATATAACGCGTGGCGATATAGCGAGTGGCGATATAACGCGTGGCGATATCGCGCGTGGTGATTTAATGCGTAGTAATACAGCGCAAAGTGATATAATGCGTAGTAATACAGCTCGTGGCAATATAACGCGTGGCGATATAGCGAGTGGCGATATAACGCGTGGCGATATCGCGCGTGGTGATTTAATGCGTAGTAATACAGCGCAAAGTGATATAATGCGTAGTAATACAGCTCGTGGCGATATAGCGCGTGGCGATATAACGCGTGGCAATATAACGCGTGGTGGTATAGCGCGTGGCGATCGAATGCGTGGTGATATAGCGCGTAGTGATCTAATGCGTGGTAATACAGCGCGTGGTGATATACTGTGTGGCGATATAGCGCGTGGTGATTCAATGCGTAGTAATACAGCGCAAAGTGATATAATGCGTGGTAATACAGCGCGTGGCGATATAACGCGTGGCAATATAACGCGTGGTGGTATAGCGCGTGGCGATCGAATGCATGGTGATATAGCGCGTAGTGATCTAATGCGTGGTAATACAGCGCGTGGCGATATACTGTGTGGCGATATAGCGCGTGGTGATTCAATGCGTAGTAATACAGCGCGTAGTGATTTAATGCGTGGTAATACAGCGCGTGGCAATATAGGGCGCGGCGATATAACGCGTGGCGATATAACGCATGGCAATCTAATGCGTGGTGATACAACGCGTGGTAATATAGTGCGTGGTAATTTGACACGTGGTGATACAGTGTGTGGCGATATAGCACGTGGTAATATAGCGCTTGGGAATTTGACACATAGTGATCTAACGCGTGACGATTTAATGCGTAATAATTTGACTCGTAGTAATTTAACGCGTGATTATATATCCTGTGGTGATATAACGCATGGCTATACTACACGTGGCTATACAACACGAGGATAGCTCTCCTGAAATAAAAATTCTAACTACACTAACGACAATAATAAATCATGAAACTGTGTTATAAAAGAAGAGAATAGTGTCTAATAAAAATCTTTGGTATAAAAACTCGATATTTTTCGCTTAAAATAATAAAGACATGATAAATTAATCGTGACATGAATAGTAAAATAAACATCTGGTTCTGCAATGTACAGGTTTAAAATCAGTATTTTGTAAAGTGTACAATACCATACACAGTTTATTCCTATTTTTATCTTCATCCTTCCTGTATCTTCTTTTAATTTGAATCCGCATATAATCGTGTGATTAAACTTCCGCGGCAAATCGAGCATTGAATAAATGGAATTCGACCTGTCTCGAAAGAGATGAATAAGCATTGTTGTACAAAGCAAAATTAGCATTGGTCGCTTTGAGCGGTCGTGTGTAGGTTTGCTCGCAGGTGTAAGTTCAAGGATAAATCATGTCTTCAAACCAGTTGTCTCTTATAATGGTTTCACAGTTTAACTCTCGTAACGACCTTGCTGTGTTGGTACAAAGTGGTCAACGAAGATTATACCTTATTCATGAGACGATCTTTCTTTAGAAATCGATAAAAATATCGACACAGAGTCGCTGTATTTTCTATTCAAAGCAGAGAGTTCATTCAAGAAGAAACGCCGGCGAAAAATAAAAGATTGGCTATGTAATGGGTTTTCGATTGGTCGGCGCAATAATATCGGTATATCATTGCATTCATTTCCGTTCTTAATCACAGATGCTTCGATAGAATTAATATCTGTGCTATTGATTTTGTTATTTTATTTGCAGTATTTTATTGAAATGTAATCATTCATAAAATATATATCTGATATTTCATTTTTTAACATTATTTATTTTTCTTCTTTTGTTCTTTCAGTTGTTTTCAATTTTTGTTACATTTATTGTGAATAGGTAGACAGTAAAAATAATAAATTTAATATGAGAAAGAATATTATTTATTTGAAAATTTTATTCATATGATGTTTGCATTTTTAAAAAATAAAATTGAAAGAATTTAATTTATAATAAACAACATATTTGTAATAAAATATAATATTTGTTTTAACATTTTCATTAACATTTTCATTAATATTTTTATTAATATTTTTATTAATATTTACATTAATATTTTTATTAATATTTGTATCAATATTTGTATTAATTGGTAGATTGTTATAGATGTATTCTCAGAGTATTTAACATATATAATTATTTTTTAATTATGGTAATTAATATGTGTCACGATACATATTTTACAGCTAAAATTTTTAATGAAATTTCTGCCAGTTCGATACTGTAACTTGTTATTTGCACTTTACGGTTGTTCGTTTCTGCTATTCCATCTGTTACCTCATTTGACATTCCTCGTATACAGCGTCAATAAATCATTTCAAAGGGCAAGTATCATAGTGATGGTACACCATTAGTTCCTCATTTTCTCACATTAAACATCGGAATGTCATCGCTTGACGAGTAAAATATAGGAACATTTACATAGAAATGGAAAATGAACGTCATTACTTTACAAACAAAAATTGAATAACAAATAGTAAAGTATAGATACATTTAAAATCAGTGACGGGCAGCTCAAATGCCCTGCGAAGGGCTCAGGGGCACAGGTGTGTTCCACGATGAAACTTACAAGTTCCAAAATTTAGAAATTGAAAAATTGAAAAATTGAGAAGTTGAGAAATTGAGACATTGGGACATTGAGAAATTGAGAAATTGAAGAGTTGAAGAATTGAAGAATTGAAGAGTTGAGGAATTGAAGAATTGAAGAATTGAAGAATTGAAGAATTGAAGAATTGAAGAATTGAAGAATTGAAGAATTGAAGAATTGAAGAATTGAAGAATTGAAGAATTGAAGAATTGAAGAATTGAAGAATTGAGGAATTGAAGAATTGAAAAATTGAAAAATTGAAAAATTGAAAAATTAAATAATTGAAAAATTGAAAAATTCAGCAATTGAAGAATTGAAGAATTGAAAAATTGAAGAATTGAAGAATTGAAAAATTGAAAATTTGAACAATTGAAAAATTGAAAAATTAAACAATTGAAGAATTGAAGAATTGAAGAATTGAAGAATTGAAAAATTGAAAAATTTAGAATTTCAGAATTTTAGTAACATCAAATTTTTCAATTCCGAAATTTGAGAATTTAGAATTTTAGACATTTAGAAATGTCCAATTTTTTACTTCTCGAATTTCCCATTGTAAAAATATGGAACTCTAGAAATTTGGAAATTCTAAAAATCTAGAAATTTAAAAATATAAAACTCCACAAAATAAATTTCTAAATTCTCACATTTTCTATCTTTCAAATTTTCAGATTCATAAACTATGAAGCGTGATAACTCGATAACTCGATTAATTATTCGATTGAAACAAATTAGTAACATCTATCAACTAGAAACCTGCTAACGGAAGAAAATTATGTTAAACTACAAAAATTTAAAGAAACCTATAAATTCTCATTTAGAGCTCACATAAATCAGTTGAAAATAGTAAGATAACTTCATTTTTTCTATTCAATATCATTCAACTGCTCCCATCTCATCCGATAATTCAAACGAATTTTTCTTTTGTTTATCGCAAATTGATGTCGGAAAGCAGAAAGAAAAAGGAAGAACATGTAGGAATTCTTGATGGTATTCGGCCGTTAATTAAAGTTACCACGTCCACCAGTTTATCCCGGATAAAAAGATAAGTTGAAACGGGCAGATTATGTCGACGGAGTAACTTTAATCACGACGAGAGCGTGTACATTCAATTAGCAACGGATATTTAGTCGACTCGGATTAGAAGTTGAGTGTTATACATGGATGCAGTTAAGTACCTCTGAAAGTGAGTTGCACCGAGAAACTATGACTCACACTCTCTCTTTACCACCATACAAGCTTTTCCTTTTATGGAGAACGAAGATTTTATCGACGATACTCCCTTTCCATTTCGTAGTTCCTATATTAATTAAAACTCAAGCCCTAACGCGGATTATAATCAACAAGGCATATTTATAGAATTCATTGCGGTGATATTTTCAATGTAATTTGTTGCGGATATGGCTGATCTAATTATTAAGCTTACTGTAACTGTAATTTCGGTGGAAATAATGTTCACGGAGCACGCGAGATGCGAGATAGTTGCACAATAGAGTTCATCTTTTCACTTAGGGTTCGCGTGAATGAAAAGATTTGTTGTTAAACGTTAAAAGTAGTTTCTGACGTTATTGCATCGAAATTGTCGATGTATTGCAAGAAATAATTAGGTTTTCTTAGTGGGGACATTAGATTGACGATACAATTCTATCGATAGTTTAGTATCGTCCATAAATGCTGACTTCGAAATATAAAATTCACAAGTTTTCAAATTTCTAAATTTTTAAGTTATTAATTGCATAAATTCTAAAATTACAAGATTTCCATATTTTCAAATTCTTTAATTCCTACATTCCAAATCTTCAAATTCCCCAGATTCCTAAATTCTCAAATCTCTAAATCTTCCAAATCCTAAATCTGTAGATGCCAAAAATCCCCAAACTCCAAATACCAATTTTCCAAATACCCTACATTCTCAAATTTCCAAATGTACAAGTTACTGAATATACAAGTTTCCCAGAATTTAGATACAGAATTAATTTGTATATTCAATTATATTAAGCTGTTTGTATATTTGTCATATCAAATTATGTGTGCATTATGATGACACGTTTAGAGTTAAACAATTTGAAACGGATTCCTCGGTCCAGCGATCGCTCGGTCGATTTAACCGCAATCGGCGACCGATCGAAACGGCAACCGTTGACGTGGCTGAATTAGGTTCGATCTGTCGAAAGCATGTTGCCGCAGGAAAACATGATTCACCGTGGATTCCCCAAAGAAATTTAACCTCTTCCTATCTTTCTCTCTCTTTCGATTCGTTCAGCCAGTTTCGTCCTGATCTTTTTCTATCCTTCTCTAGAGACTGGTTTTGCACGCTTTCAGGCACTGGACTCTCGATTTCAAAGAAAGACCGGATGGGAAGCAAGGACACTAGCCATCCGACGATTAGCACTTGTTTTGAGCGTTTGTCACGTGTAAAACACTGAGGATGACTTTGTATCATCATTAATGATAAGCAATGGTCTTGTATAGGTAGCACTGCTATACTGATATCAACCCATGAGTTGGTGAATTAGGACCCAAAATAGAAGAAGCTCTATCCACCGTGAACACTTCTAGTTACATTTCGGCAAGTAAGTATAATAATGACAATAACAACTGCTGAACGCAAGTAGCACTATCTCACTCACTTGGGAGATGTTTGACTGTCATTGTTTTTGGCCTGAGTGGTGTGCGACCGCGAGAGTTAATATACAGTCTAACATACGTGTGAGGCGTCCATTTTTCTATGTGACGAATTGGAGTTGTAGCTATTTGGGGACATAGCGATTTAGGGACGTAGCGATTTGGGAATGTACCGATTTGGGGATGTAGCGATTTGGGGACGTAGCGATTTGGGGATGTAGCGATTTGGGGATGTAGCGATTTGGGAATGTACCGATTTGGGGATGTAACGATTTGGGGATGTAGCGATTTGGGAATATACCAATTTGGGGATGTAGCGATTTTGGGACGTGGCAATTTTGGGGACATAGCGATTTGGGAATGTACCGATTTGGGGATGTAGCGATTTGGGGATGTAGCGATTTGGGAATGTACCGATTTGGGGATGTAGTGATTTGGGGATGTAACGATTTGGGGATGTAACGATTTGGGAATATACCAATTTGGGGATGTAGCGATTTTGGGACGTGGCAATTTTGGGGACATAGCGATTTGGGAATGTACCGATTTGGGGATATAGCGATTTAGAGACGTAGCAATTTGGGGATATAGCGATTTGGGAATGTACCGATTTGGGGATGTAGCGATTTGGGGATGTAGCGATTTGGGGATGTAGCGATTTGGGGATGTAGCGATTTGGGGATGTAGCGATTTGGGAATGTACCGATTTGGGGATGTAGTGATTTGGGGATGTAACGATTTGGGAATATACCAATTTGGGGATGTAGCGATTTTGGGACGTGGCAATTTTGGGGACATAGCGATTTGGGAATGTACCGATTTGGGGATATAGCGATTTAGAGACGTAGCAATTTGGGGATATAGCGATTTGGGAATGTACCGATTTGGGGACGTAGCGATTTGGGAATATAGGGATTTGGAAATGGAGGAGTTTTTCTATTCTGACCAATTGGAGCCGTGGCTCTTCTAAACACCTGGGTCAGCCTCACGCGCCAACTCATGGGTTGACATCGATAGTCGAGTCTTACCGACGAGAACAATTAACTGTGTTATTACCATATACCCTATATACCTTGTAAAACTACACTTCTAAAATCCTTGATATGTCCTCCCATAAAAAGAACATTAATCATAATCGGTATGTAGAACTGCATCTTCTGTTTACACTTGATATTAGCGATAATATTTAGTCCTTAAGCGTCTGGGGTACGAAACGACCTATCCAAGTTAGCTTTAATCCTAGCATCCTTATATCTTAAAAATCTGGATAAATATCTTTTTTGAAACTCCATTTAAAAATGAAAAATTTTGAATTTTAGAAAATTGAAATATTGTCACGAATGCAATTTCTTAATAGCCCTCATTTATCTATCGTCCAGTGAAATATTCGTTCTTTTCATCAAAATAATTATAATAAAATAAATGAACTCAACATTAACGTTAAATTTTATCTTGTTAACAATCTACCCTCGAAATTATAATATAGGAAAACAGGATTACAGTGGCTCATCAAAAACAGAGAGAGTGGGTAATCTTCTTGCTACGAGTTTACATAAAACGACCAATGTAAAACGGATCTTAGGACAGGTTTACATTGATGTAATTACTTGTATCAATAACTGGTCAATTAGTTGGCCTGATTAGCCTACATTTTCCGATCAAATAATAGTCGGAACTTGTGCAAGTATTTTCTCATTAAGATTACACTGGATTATCAGCTGTCTTGTAAGTGAATGGTATAAGTAACATTTATTACTGCATCACTATAAAGCCGGCCTAACACGTTTGGATCGCTAACGTTTGGGTCTCGTCCATGTGAATTCGCCACGCTTCGTTGCATCGCAATGCATCGATCGTGTCTTAGATATACACATGCTTTTGTGGATCATGCTTTTTTATTGGAATTCGACATGTACAGGATGTCTCAAAAATGGTTCAAGCGGATGGGTAATAATTTTGTATTAATAAGAAAATTGAATAACATTTTTGACATAGGTCGAAGAAGGAGAATAACATTTTTTAAATAAGTTGAAAAAAGAAAATAATTTTTAATAAGTCAAAAAGGAGAATAACATATTGGACCTCATTTTGGAAAAAATTAAATTCCAAAATTCATCAATATATTTATAACAGCTGTTCACGATGAGAAAAATAATAATTTGAAGTTTCTTATAAATTTGACAAATAATGTGTGTTATAAATTAATAGACGTAAATAATAAAATCTTTGAAATACATTATTGGCCATACTTTATGATATTGTAAATATATCAATATATAGTATGACGAATTTATTTACAAGTACGATAAAGACACATGGTACGTAGTAATGTCAAATATAACACTGATTAATAATAGTAATTATACCAATAATTCCAATTATTCATTTATAATAGCTACTAATTATTGAATGAACTAAACAAGCATTGAAATTGTCATTTTCATACATATTTACAAAATTCTTTTACAAACATTCTCAGCAACTTTCAAATTCACTTTTCTCAAAAACGAAAACAAATGTGTACAAATATTATTTCGATCTCCACATGCAGAATCATTGTTTGACCACTTGCACGACGATTCGTGAAATATCCTGTATTTATACACTTTCGTTGAAAACGAAACTCCAGCTACAGCAGGCAAACGGGGTTTACGAACCGCGAAAGCGGTGGTCGGTCTTGTCAGAAAGTTAGCTTCTATCGTTCCACTCGGTTGCACCTCCATTCAAGATTATCTGGTGCTTTTTGCCGAGTAAAAATCTAGAGATTGCAAGAACGAAACTTGGCTAAACGAGCTCGACTTCGTACTTCCTTTTTTTCATCCGCATTTTTCTGCGTTTGCCTTTGATGGTGCTGCGGGCGCGAGCTCGTCTCAAACGAGTCGTTCGGTTTTTACTTTCGACGTATGAGCTGGTGTTAATTGAACGAAAACGCACACGTGGAAGCCATCACATGTGATTACGTCCGGATAATATTCTGATGGATAATGCATTCTGATGAGCTAGACTTTACGGGACCTTGAAATCATTACCTTTTATGATATTAAGTGTCTGATTTTTGATTCGAAAAATAAGTTGACCATTTGAAAATTTGTAAATTTATTCATTTGTAAAATTGGAGATTCGAGTGATATATCTTTGAGTATTTTTCATTTGAAAATTCCTAAGTTTTCAAATTTTTTAATTTCTTTATAATAAAATTTGTAAGTTTGAAGAATTTTCTCCCTGCTCATATATGTACTATTTCTATCAGAAACTGATAGAAACTAACATATGTGTAACATATATGTAACATATGTATATGTTATATATATGTGTGTGTGTGTGTGAGTAACATATATGTAGTTTTTAACATACGTGTAACATATGTGACATATGTGACATATGTGACATATGTAACATATATGTAAAATCAAGTTTTAGCAGTGTTCATACAAATGAACGAACTTGACAATGCAAGTATATGTATGATGACAATATGGAAGTATGTATCATGACAATATAGATATACATACGATGACGAAACATGTATGCGTGACTCACAATCGTGAAACACCCACGAACGCGGTGAAACACGCGCAAACCAAGCCACAAAAGAAGCAAACTACATGTTGGAGTACACACGAGGATACTTACGCGGGTTAGTTAGGCTTCTTCGCCATAAAATTCACCTCCCTCTTCAAGATCCCTTTCATCCCCCTCTGTTCGGCCCCTTTATGCCTTCGTCCTCTCTTTCTCTCCCCCAGTTGATTTTGTCCTCTTCAGACTTCTGCTCTTCTTTTCCATTCTTCAGCATTCTACTCTCCCGTTTCCTTCGGCTTCGTTCTCGTTCCTTCGTCCCTGAGTTCTTCTTGTTCAATTCCCGTACGTGACTCAAGGTCACCGGACTCATGCAACCTCGTACCTAGTCCCCTGAAGAAGTACGCGCGTGTCAACGAGTAAAATTACAGCCTCCGCCGAGAAATATCGATAATTGATTATGTAAATTATTGTGGTGCACCGATGCTATAAATCGAGATTTTTAACAATCGCAGGATTTCGATAATAATTTACGTAAAGCAAGTTGTCGAGGTATGTACATTCAGAGGTGCTCTTATCCATAGATTATTAGTGTTTTATTAATATTTCAATATATAGAGTATTATATGATGGAGTATATGAGGTGCAAAATATATTGTGGTTACAAAATATCACTAATAACCGGGTTCCCAGGGGTTAATTCTGGGTTTCTACAGTGGTGTACAAAGAGAGGCTTCTCGTTCCTTTCATGAATCTCGTTCAACACAAACCGGATTAGAAAACTTCGTCGACGAGCGTTCAGCTCTTGAACGTGAAAAATGATCGAGCTATCATTAGCTGGAACAGGTTGGCTGATGTTTAAATATGCCACCGTAGAAGCACCGTGTTAATTACTTATGTGATGGACAAAGAGAGAATTTAAACCCTGATGGTTCAGGATATTGGCTTTTTCCACTTCTCGTGTTGAAGAAAGTGAAAACGAATTAATGAAAGATGAGCAACTAATGATTAGCTTTACACTCTGTTTTATTCGCTATCGAAGTCTTAAAACTTTAATCTCTTGTGATGACATGTAATAGTTTATGATTAGCTTTTAATGAAGCAAATACAATTTTAATTTTGTTAAAACTATCCCAGTAAATTGTAATCACGCTCTTTCATACTTTTCAGTGAAAGGTTATATTTTATTAAAGTTTCAAGGTTAAATATAATTTTGTACCTTGTAACAGATCACTGAGAAATATTAAAATATTGAAATTGAAAAAATGGTGCTATCTTTGATAACTTGTCGGTGAAAAGGTGTCTCATACTAAGTAGAAGATTAAGAAATAAAATATGATAAATTTTGTTATAATTTAAAAAAATGACAAAATGGGAAATAATCCATTTTATAATGTATGTAAAAAGTTTGCAAGTTAGATTGATTAAAAAGCTAAAATAAATTATTACAATGACGAGTAAATTGAAAACGAGTGGCATATTTCGTTGTAATCGTTAATGCACGTATAAATCTAAAGAGCAGTGCACGCTGTTGAAAATCTCGTCGTCGTGTTGTCAGATGGGAGTCGAAAAGCGTCACGAATTAGGGGCCAGAGTGCACAAACATTTTATTAGATTCATCACGCCCTCGTAATTCTTCACGATGCTGCTGTTGGCTCAACATCGTGCCAAATAAATCAGCCGGTTAGGAAAGGTTATGTCGTGGTACAATCTGTGGCAGCACCGCTTAAATGTCATTATAATGGCTCCGTTTGTAAAGCACAGTACGAATAGACAACTCCTGAGCATTCCATGTCACCGTTGTGATTTCGTTCCTACAATGTTTCGATGCTTCTACATCAAGTTTATAATATGTCAAATTCAATTTTAATTCTTTACATAAAACACCCATTCGTCATTTGCCTTAACAGAGTTTAAAATATTTAACTGAATCTATACTTGATATTTTATTATATTAAAGTACACAATAATTAATAATAGAAAAATTATAATTTTAAAGTTCAGCAAACTTTGCTATAATGTTGCTACAAAAGTGCTTTCGAGTATAAATTATTGTAAAAAATTTTGTATGGAAAAAAAAATTGTTATTGGAAGTCACCCAGTGATTATACAGGTCATACAAAATTTGATGAAGTACATTTAATAAAATTGGAACAATAAGATTTATAGGTAGAGACTTGAATACAAGCTGTACATTTTTCAACATTGTATAATCTCATAATGTCCTGACATTACTTTATTTATGTTACATTACGTCCTCGCAAATAAAAACATTCCATTTTCAGTTCCTCCGAGGTAATTCGAGTCGATTTAAAAGTGTGCAGCATTATTATTCATTACTCTGTATATCATTATTGTTTATCACACTGAATATCATTATTGTTTATCGCGCTGTGTATCGTTATTATTTATCGAGTTTCCTGTTCACTTATATCGTCGACTTTCCGGGGCGGTCATAAACGCAGTGGAAGAAGGAAACATGGATTATAGATATCATTCGTGAGGATCAATAACAATACAGTAATCGAGTATCGCGGGTAATGATACGTTCCCGATATCGTTCAATCGATTAATAATATCTTCGGTGGAAGTTTGCTCGTTCGTCGATGAAGCATTTTGCATAAAATATCCGTATTCAATATACATGTACGAGTAAATAAACACGAAATAGTTGGATACGATCGTTAGTGGGAACGTTCGAAACTATATTTTACGAGCACGACATCGCTGTTGAACCGTTTAATGGTCGCAAGATACGCGAACTGTTATATTTCACATTAAACCATCGCTGCGAGCAAACTAAACAGCACATTAATTTCCACGTTATCTTATCGTCGCTTCTAACGAGTCCTACTTGTTAAGTTCAGAAAACGTTTGCCTCGTACTCTGAATTGTGGCTAGTCCATCCGGTTTATCGATGGATATCGTTCACGATTATACTAATAGTAGCACGTATGTATTAGTTTAGCTAAACGACGACGTGTCGCCGACTAGACAGTTGCGTTATTTGTTTGTACTTGTTTGCATCGAACAACGTGTCACGTCGTTTGTCCTTTTCTTCTTGGCTCTTCGAGCAATTAATAATTCACATGTTTCTACTTGTCTTTACTTATATGTATTTTCGAGATATATTCCTACATTACTTTGTTCTTCAAATATTTTTTTATTGTTTTCGAATTTTTAAGTTTCGGGACTATTAAAGTTCTGATTCTAAAAATTTGTAATTTCTATATTTCTATATTTGTAATTTTTGCATTCACAAATTTGTAACTTATAAATTCGTAATTTTGTAATTTGTATATATATAGTTTTCCTATTTCTACATTTACAAATTTATAAATTTTCAAGTTTTTTAATTTCTACTTTCCTAAATTCTGTTGGTCACTGAACACTCCAACTTCATTCGAGTGCACAATATTTCGTCGTGTTTACCATTATAAAATGAAATCTTACATCCGATAATTAACAGCAGAATTGTTGACGAAATAAATTTAATGTTATTATCCGTAATAACAGATTAATACAATAACAAATGTTTCGCATTAAACCTGCTCGACTGAGGACCGTGAGCTGAACTGATTGTGAGTTAAACAGTGTGAAAGGCCGGAAATTGTAGCGGTGTTGTTTGAATATTAATATTTGAACGAGACAATTTATGATGCTCGTGTATATTCATACGTAAAACGTGTAAAGACCAATAATTGAACTGGGTTATCGAATTCGAACGAGCTCTGTTGCCCGATGCTACGATTAGCTGCTATTAATTCCTGATTGAAAACGGATCGTACTATTGTTTCGTTGAAAATTTAGATACGAATTTCGTATAATAGTATTTTATATTGATTTAGCAAGCTGCTTGTGTACCAAAACCAACGATACAATCTCAAAGCTTAATAGGTGTTTCATACTGATGTAATATCTAATATTTAACAAGAACTGCGTTTACAGATATAATCTGCCTTCGTAAACATAGTTATTCTGCAGGTTGACTGAACGTGAAATTCTAAATATAAAATGATTTATCTGCGAGTATGCAGTAGCTGTTAACTTGAACACTATGCTACATTTCATATTTCATTAAAGTTTAATGAAATACATCGTTTTGTGATGATAAAGTTTGAACAACAGTACTGTTTTCTGTTAGTGATAATATTAGTAAATACAAATTTTTAACATCAAACTTAACTTATACTAGCCTCACACAATTTCAGTACTTAAATCTATTTATTTTTGTCCAAACTTCAAATGAACTTATTCTAACCTCACACAATTTTGTCACTCGTATCTATTTATTCTTGTCCAAACTTAAAATCTAACTTAACCTAATCCCATACAATTTGATCATTCAGAGCTCTTTTGTCTTATCTAAACTTCAAACTTAAATGAACATAACCTCACACAATTTTATCACTCAAATATATCTATCCTTGTCACAACTTCAAACTGAACTTATCCTAAACTCACACAATTTTGTCACACATTTCTATTTATTGTTGTTCAAATTTAAAATCTAACTTAACCTAATCTCATACAATTTTATCATTCATATGTATTTATCCTTGTCCAAACTTCAAATCTAACTTATCCTAACCTCACGCAATTTGATCACTCAAATCTACTTATTCTTGTCCAAACTTCAAACTTAATTTAACCTAACCTCGCACACTTTTATCACTCAAATCTATTTATTCTTGTTTAAACTTCAATCTTAACTGAACCTAACCTCACAGAGTTGTATCACTCAAACCTATTTATTCTTGTCCAGACTTCAAATCCAACTGAACCTGATCTCTCACAATTTCGTCGCACAAATCTATTCTTCTTCCACCTAGCCTGACACGGAAACAAAGTTTCATGATTTGTACAAATATCATCTGCTGCCAAAAACAACCAACTTTGCAACTTCTCTTGACTTTCTTAATTAACTAAATATAATTTGACTAACTAAATGTTCGCTGTATCGAGTAACAATTTACAAGTGATCGGAATTGATCGGCGTTAGATGCCTGGGGTTGTATACACGTTCGTCTGTCAAAGCGTGAACTATCGTCGAAAGACTGTTTGAGGGAAAAGCGAACATCCAGGAAAGCGTGATTTCCAAGTACGGGTGTATCGGAATGTCTGGCTGGTTGCTGGCAAGCTCGATAAATTCTATCCTGGCAAGCGTGCCGTGTAATAGAAGGAGGGAATCCACGGCGGAACAGAATCGGCTCGTTATTAGCACGTCTGCACATAGCTCGGATTCAGCGATGCGTGCGTGGCCGTACCAGGACGAAACCCCGGAGAATATTTATGGGCCACGCCAAAGGTGGAGAAGAGAAGAGACCTTCTTTTGTCGCGTTTACGCGCGTCGAATGATTTCAACGTTTCGCGGGACGATCACGACGTGTTCCCGCTTCCGCCTCGCTTATTTCGACGCGCTGCAAATTGCGTTCGCGGCCAATACCGGTGTTCGTTGTCGGGGGCGAAATTAATTTCGTTAAACGTGTCGTCGCTTCGCTGCGATTCACTCGGCGACACTCTGTTAAACGCTTAAATAATCACTGTGAAGTCGACCTTCAAACTGAGATACTGTGCTAAGACAAACGGTTTGTAACTGACTTGGAAATTCGAACTATGACAATTTGCCGAGGTATGCGAAATATGAGAATTTATCGAAGCATTTGAAATATGAGAATTTGTGGAAGTATCCGAAATATGAGAATTTATCGAAGCATTTGAAATATGAGAATTTATCGAAGCATTTGAAATATGAGAATTTGCCGAAGTATTCGAAATATGAGAATTTATCGAAGTATTTGAAATATGAGAATTTGTGGAAGTATTCGAAATATGAGAATTTATCAAATCATTTGAAATATGAGAATTTACCGAAGCATTTGAAATATGAGAATTTAACGAAGTATTCAAAATATGAGAGCTTGCCAAAGTATTCGAAATATGAGAATTTGTCGAAATATTTGGAATATCAGAATTTATCGAGGTATTCGAAATATGAGGATTTATCGAGGTATTCGAAATATGAGAATTTAACGAAGTATTCAAAATATGAGAGTTTGCCAAAGTATTTGAAATATGAGAATTTGTCGAAATATTTGGAATATCAGAATTTATCGAGGTATTCGAAATATGAGGATTTATCGAGGTATTAAAAATATAAGAATTTAACGAAGTATTCGAAATATGAAAGTTTGTTGAAGTATATGAAAAATGAGAATTTATCGAGGTATTAGAAATATGAGAATTTAACGAAGTATTCAAAATATGAGAGTTTGCCGAAGTATTTGAAATATGAAAACTTGTCGAAATATTTGGAATATCAGAATTTATCGAAGCATTCGAAATATGAGGATTTATCGAAGCATTTGAAATATGAGAATTTAACGAAGTATTCAAAATATGAGAGTTTGCCAAAGTATTCGAAATATGAGAATTTGTCGAAATATTTGGAATATCAGAATTTATCGAGGTATTCGAAATATGAGAATTTGCCGAAGTATTTAAAGCATTCGAAATATTATAAATTAACGATATATTCGAAATATTAGAATTTATCGAGGTATTCGAAATACGAGAATTTTCCAAAATATTCGAAATATGAGAATTTGCCGAAATATTCGAAATATGAGAATTTGTCGAGGTATTTGAAATATGAAAATTTGCCGAAATATCTTATGCACTCGAAACATTAGAATTTGCCGAAGTATTCAAATATTAAAATTTGTACAAATATTCGAAATATATAAATTTGCAGAAATAATCGAATTACTCGAATGTGCGCAAGTATGCAAAGTACACGAAATATCAGAATTTGCGGAAGTTAGATTGTGCTTGTGCCATGCAGCACTGAAAATGCAAGGTCAGTTCTTGTATCGCACTATGAAGCTATTAATCTCGGCCAATAATTGAGATGATGCTTCATCGAAAACGGAGGACAGAGAACGATTTGTCACGGATAACTGGAAGATTTCCAACGATGCATGCTGTCATTTATTAATACTGATAGATCGGCTCGGAACACGATCAGGCTAATTGTGCGCTGTTTGACATCAATCATTGGTGGACCATCATTTGTCTTCCAGAATAAGAGGCAGCGATCGTCGGAAGAATTATCGATTACATAACGAAAAGCTTCTTTCTTCAGGAATTATAGCGTTTAGTCATTTATAGCTGGGTCAAAAGTGAATTCATACTTAATTCATGTGTATAGCAGTGGAGCAAATTACTTTGCTAGAGAGTTACCACCGAAGTTAGGAGTTTAAAGAAAAAATGTTACTCTTAACGTAACAAAAATTTCTATACAAATTTTTATATACTTACATTGTTAAAAAAGTTCACTCACCTAATTATAATTGGTATTAATTACCGGGAATTATAAACATAAGTTGGGATAGTGAATTCAAGAAAGTAAATACAAATATGGCTGAACGGCGTGAAATCGACCATGAGGATGATTACAAAAATGAAGTTTTTACGAGTACATCACTCACTAGTAGACTTCGCCATAGGGTATTTAGATATTTAGGTATGTTTAATAAAGTCGAATTTTGGAAGGTGTTTGAGACAGGCTAATGTAAACAAGATGGCCGTAAACGAACAAGTGCGACTCTACGCCATTAACCTCAGTCATGGCATCCTCACATAAGGTCATACTAAATAAATTCCTGGCGCATCTAAATTCGGTAAATTTTCTTGTTTGTAAACGTCCTCAAGTGCGACTCTAACTAAATTGTCACAACCATTTTGTATCTAATACGGGAGATACTTTATGCAACTAAAAAATCATAATTCAATTCAAAGAACTGCTTAGCCAGATTTCCAGGAATACTGACCGAAGGGTTTAAAGTGCAAAAGAATATCGTGCAATCGATAAGGTTAAAAACTAAAAATACCAGGTAATTAAATTTTCAGCCACATCATCATCGCGATAAGCAGAATATTTACGAGTTCCACTTCTCGATTTATCGAATGAGAACCGTCGGCCACCGGCGAGCGAGATTCCTCGCAGAAGGTTTGCACGTTTTGCTACGGTTTGCCATGGTATGCCATGGTGGAGTACAACGGTGTGTCCGGGGCACCTCTACGCACGACAAATAAAACGTGAATAGAGGGAGAAGAAGAGAGAGCGGTGCACATAGTGACCAGTTCGTGCCCGAAGACTCCGGGGCCCCTTTCCTTGCTCCCCCATCCCCTGTATCTGGCGTGTTTCCTCCCTCTCATAATAAAACGATCCCCCTCGACCAATTTACGCCTTCGAGATCCACGTTGCCGCCGGGATGGTTCTCTAGCAGCCGGTTCATAGCCGATAACTCCATTCCGACGCTGGGTCACGACTTCGTGGTACTGTTCGCGGTGTTGACTGGTCCCCCTCTGTTTTTCACCACCCCGTCCCCCTCCGTTTCTCACCCCCTCGTTCGTGGCTTCTTTACTCGCGTCTCTGTCTCTAATTGCACTCGTTCCACCAGGGACCCGTGCATCGTCGATATTTATGCCGGTCGTACCTTGGCCGACCGTGGCTGCCACGTCCTCGAGATCCCCGTGGGCCCTTAACGACACCCGTAAACTGTTCCTCGTCCTTTATATCACGTTATTAATAAAAATACGCTTACGGGTACCATGAACTGGGTCTCGATTCCACGAGGATCCGATCGGCGAACCCGGGTTCTTGGGCGGCGGATCCCTCTCGCGTGTTCGATGTGACGGTTTTATTGGATTTCCATAATGGTTGGATAATGTTGTGAGTTTTATGGAATTACGTCGTTTATTTCGCGCGTATTGTACACTCGATTCGTGGAATATTGTCAAAGGATATCCAATTGATGAGTTTGATTCGTTGATGATATACGGAATGATGCTTTTGGTTAGTTTAGCGGAATTTTCTGAATGGATGAAGGTTTAGGTGAATTAATTTATATTGAAAAATAAGTGGATGCACAACGTGGAAGATTGAATCAGGAAATTATGTTGAAACTATGTGGAGTTCGTGGATGATTATACAAGGTAGAGCAATCGCTATTGTGTTAATTCAAGGTGGATAGTGAGATGTATGAAATGTGTTTCTAAATTAATAATATATCTTTGTATACCGATATCTTTATATACGTATATTTGTATGTCCCGATATTTCCATATCTTGATATCATTTGATTTCAATACTTCTATACCCCAATAATTCCGATATTTTTATACTCCAATATCTCTGTCCCAATGGACATATGTGGGGGTGTCCCTATGTCCCGATATTCTTATATACCGATATCTCAATGTCCCGATATTCCCATATACTGATATCCCTATATTCCAATATTTCTATATCCCAATATTCCTATATACCGATATTCCTATATCCCAATATTCCTATATCCCAATATTTCTATATTCCAATATTTCTATATCTCAATATTCCTATATCCCGATATTCCTATATTCCAATATTCCTATATCCCAATATCCCTATATCCCAATATCCCTATATCCCAATATCCCAATATCCCTATATCCGTGTATCCTAATATCCCAATATCCCAATATCCCTATATTCCAATATTTCTATATCCCAGTATCCCTATATCCCAATATCCCTGTATCCCAATATCCCTATATCCCTATATCCCAATATCCCTATATCCCAATATCCCTATATCCCTATATCCCAATATCCCTATATCCCTATATCCCAATATCCCTATATCCCTATATCCCAATATCCCTATATCCCAATATCCCAATATCCCAATATCCCTATATCCCAATACCCCTATATCCCTATATCCCAATATCCCTATATCCCAATATCCCTATATCCCAATATCCCAATATTTTTATCTCCAACTTCCCCTATCCTCAGATTAATAAACTACATTTCTCCTCCACATATCACGCATGATTCACATTAATTGAACAGTGTACCCAATTACAATCACATAGTGTATCCCATACAATGCACTCATAACGTTGATAAATTTATGATCGTACACGTTTTTATTAAGTGTAAATGACCTTGTTGATAGACAATCATCCATATGCATTCTTCTCTCCACATGAATCATTCTGCATCAAAGTTGGAGCTATGGAATGAAACATTGCGGTATATACGTCTATTTATATGGTAACTTATGCATCGATACGTGTGTTTAATACGTATTTTATTATATTACTGGCACGAACGAATACAACATGTGTAGATTTTAATTAGTAATGCGTGCCTTGAAGAAAAGAATCATTATATTAAATTCACCTGAACACGTTTCGTGCCGCGTAGGCCACCCGTCGTCCACGATAATTATAAGAGGTACAACTTTAATTAACATGTAGACTGCCATCGCGAAAGTCATCTGGACTCCGGCATCTCGTAATAAGAATTATTAAGAACACGACTGATTGATGTTTTCGGTTCAGGCACTACTACTTAAACTTATTTTTTCAATTCTAAATTATGTAATAAAGACATAAGTAACTTTATGTGATAAAGTTATGTAATAAAGAAATATAATAAATTGGGGAATGTAGAAATTTGGGGTATAGAAATTGGGGTATATTGAAGAATTTGTACATATAGGAATTTTAAAAATATAAAAATTGGAAGATATAGAAATTTGTAAATATAGAAACGGATACATCGAAAAATTGATAAATGTAGAGATTTTAAAAATATAAATATTTGGAGAACGTAGAAATAGTTAACTGAGTTTTTATAGTGGTGTGAAGGACAAAATTACATGAGAATGTTGTATAATGTATTTACAAATAAACCTAGCAAATATCAGAAAAAAATCTCCAGGTCCTAATACACCTCACTCACATAAGACACAAAATCCACATTTACCATTGATCAGAATTGGATTGTAAATTACACTAATTTCTATTTCGCAGAAATCACTATGCTAACACGTTACAAACTCGCATACACCACGAAATTTCCCCAAAGGAAAGTCGTTCGATGAACCTCTTGAATCACCCTTTTCTATAATTAAACATTCTCCGATATAATTCCTAGTTACTCTAAAACGTTCGCCGTAAATCATAAACTTCACACTCCACGAAAGATGAAGAATATTCCACGAATACGCAGTGCCAAGTTTATTTCTCCATCTGCCAAGGATTAATCGTTCGAGCAAGCCTTTACAATATCATTACTCTTCTAAAACGAACTTCCATAAATACACAGCGACGCGAGGGAATATTGAAAAATTGTTTTCCGTCTGAAGCAATAAAAATTGCGATTTAAAAGGCAGCCGCTAACGAGCCGGTTTCTATTTTAGTTGCATGGATAATGCACGCGAGCAGATCGCGTGTAGCGTAAAGATTTGCAATAAACGAACAAACCCACATTTTTTACACTTCAAACCCGATATTCTTTTCTATTTGAATTTTAATAAATCTGTATATTCTTTCGATTGACGATTTGCTAAGGAAAATATTATTTTCGTTCGCTACATTTTAGTCCCTACATTATAGCATCATTTAGTTATATTCAATAAATAGTTTAGCATTATTTACTTATTTAAAAATTTTTAAGTTTTCAATAACTTCTACAATGTATTGTTTTGTACTCTTCTCTTTGGGTCGACCTCACGCCAACTGGGTTGACATCGGTATGGGTCACAAATATCTTAGGTCTAATCCAACATCTCTCTAATTCAATCCAAAACGAGGTCTATAATTATTCCATTCCACTTTCGTAGCTTTCCAGATCAATATAAAGTGGTTCTTAAAACCTAACCACCACCATTCTGTATAACAACCGGACATTTTATAAATTTCCCACAACTTGTTATTCGTTGCACAATATCTTTTCGAACAGGTAGACACAGTGCATTTTGCAAAGTGTCCACATTACCCCTAACATATATGTCCTCGTTTGGTTCCGCATACGGACTTTATTGCGTATATTTTTAGAGCTAAACAATTAACCGGTTAAAATCGTGTCAGAAAGAGTTAAAGCTGTTCCCGTGAAAGTAATCGAGCAGCAAAAAGCTCGTTATAATTTTAACTTCGGCTGTCACCCAAGCACGAAGGAACTCGCTGCGGTTCGAGCAGCGGTCGTCTCGTCTTTCAGCTCCACGGGGATAAATTTGACGTTTCGATGGGAGCACTCGTTCCGCGAGTTGCTTGAACCGCGACGATCGCTGCCGAGATTCAAGGCCGATGCAATTATTGGGTTTATAGATGTGTCAGATGGATATTTACTGCACCGTTTGTTTTACTCTGAACGCGCTGCGTAAAGCTCGGGGTTGAGCTGTCGCAAATAAACGGCATTGCGCGGGGAGAAAAAAACGTGGACGTGCCAGACTTTATTAGCCGATTCCGACGATTTTTCAACGTTCACTTTGGTCAAGCGATTTATTCACGTGGCAAAGAAATACATGCTTGACGCTACGTGTACTCTAGAATTTTAGATGGGTTTCTTTTATTTTGTGTGATAAATTTGCGAATGTACAGGCTACGTCGTGATTCGTTAAAATGTCAAGGAACAACATTTACTGCGTATCAATTTGAAGATTAACCCTTTGCACTCGGAAGCTGACTCACGGTTCGGTTTAACGCAACAATTTCAGAGATATTTTTTAATTTTTGAAACCGGAAGGTGACTCGTTCGATTTAATACTTTGCCAAGTTATACATGGCTGACATTTAAAGTTACACATGAAATATGACAAAATATTGTGAACTTGGTAAGATTTGTTAAAAATAAAAGTATTATTTGATACAATTTTCTACTGCCTTAGTCAACGTATTAATACAATTTAAAAAAAGTACTTTTTAACAAAATCTGTACATGATTTATTTTATAACTTTGTTTATTTTATGTTTATTTTGTAAATCCGGTACGTGATGTATAAAATAAAGTGAAACAGCAGTGGCAAATAATAGTAGAGAAATAATTTTGAAAGAATTCAAATGAAAAGTTTTATAGCTGCCATCTATCGATAAAATTGTTGAACACTTTATAAACAAACATTATGCAAAATACCATTTTTTTTTTTTTTAATGCTATTAATGAATACAAACTTAAGCTAACCTAACCCAACCTAACCTAATTTGACTAAATCAAACTTAAAAACAACCTATAAAATTGTCGTGTACTTCGTGAACAAATATTTCAAAGAAATTTGGTGAGATTTTTATATTTGATACAATCACGTTAAATGAAATGAGTCATCTTTTGCTTACTTTACATTTGTATTTGTATTTAATTTAACCTTGTAAAGTGAACCTAATTTAACCTAACCTAATGTAACTAACATGATCTGACTAAACCAAACCTAAAAATATAACCTATAAAATTGTCGTGTACTTCGTGAACAAATATTTCAAAGAAATTTGGTGAGATTTTTATATTTGATACAATCACGTTAAATGAAATGAGTCATCTTTTGTTTACTTTACATTTGTATTTGTATTTAATTTAACCTTGTAAAGTTAACCTAATCCAACCTAACCTAGCATAACTAACCTGATCAGACTAAAACAAACCTAAAAACATAACCTATAAAATTGTCGAGTACTTCGTGAACAAATATTTCAAAGAAATTTGGTGAGATTTTTATATTTGATACAATCACGTTAAATGGAATGAGTCATCTTTTGTTTACTTTACATTTGTATTTGTATTTAATTTAACCTTGTAAAGTTAACCTAATCCAACCTAACCTAGCATAACTAACCTGATCAGACTAAAACAAACCTAAAAACATAACCTATAAAATTGTCGAGTACTTCGTGAACAAATATTTCAAAGAAATTTGGTGAGATTTTTATATTTGATACAATCACGTTAAATGAAATGAGTCATCTTTTGTTTACTTTACATTTGTATTTGTATTTAATTTAACCTTGTAAAGTTAACCTAATCCAACCTAACCTAGCGTAACTAACCTGATCTGACTAAACCAAACCTAAAAACATAGCCTATAAAATTGTCCAAAACTTCATAAACAAATATTTCAATAAAATTTCGTAAGATTTTTGTAAAATTTATGATGGGATCACATGAAATAAAAGAAGATATCCTCTGTTTACTTTACATAGTCATTTCCGTAGCACCCCGTACATAACACGATATTACGGCGTCGCAGATTAAAATAAACGATGCATTTAATATCTCGCTGGCACGAATGCAATAACTGGCCTGCTCTTGAATGTTCGCGCGATCATCTTCGTTTCGCTAAGGTCACGAGAATGACCCGCGCGTTTTTACCGTCGTATTTATTAACGCGCCTACGAAGCTGTTCCGTATCTCTGCCGGTTCATGTTCTGTCCACAGACATTTCAATTTGAATGCAACTCTCCATTATGCTTGCCTCGAGGCCGCTTGATCCGTTCGTGAAACTTTTTGCTACGATAAACGTACGCCATCTTTCTAAAGACGGGCTACTTGTCACGTTTGACAGAAACGTTTGAAATGTTCTTAATGGCGCTTGAAAGAGGATTTTTGATACTTACATTGCATTTCTAGTCAAAGTTGAGGAATGTGATGGAGGCTGTATTTGGAAATCTGAATGTTGTCTGTAAATGTTTGTAAATGAAGGAGATTATTGGAGTAAAAGTTGACAAAGTTTTGAAACTTGTATAAATATTATACGATAAAATTGTTCGTGAAAACAGTTGTTCCTAGGGAAAATGACGATGGGGAAACTTTGCTGCAAAGTAAAGATTGTCAACAAATTTTGTATATTTTTGAATTTAAACATTTCAAAATTTGAGAATTACAGAAAATAATCTTGTAAATTCATTCAGAAGTTGGAAATTTTTCAAATAGTTTATTTAATTTTAACAGAATAAATATTTTATTTATTTCTTATCAACTAATGTTATTTATTTATGTGTAATAATAACGCATGAGTATCTCCTAAGTTCTCAAACATATTTCATAATTGAATTTCCAAGAACATTTAAAAGATATCGAAGCAGTTAAACTGCCAAGATAAATTAAAACGGTTGTAAGATATCCAAGATAAATGACTTATTGTTAGATAAATTAATTGGCCACTTCATTCCTTATTTACAAGCTTATTTGCAGTTTAATTTATGAATATCCATAGAGATATCGAGAGTTATTGTTTCTCGTTTGTAAAGCAATAAGTATTCCCATGGTCGAGTCTTATTACCTGTAATTCAAGTGTTCCAGTTATGAGCGAAATAAAATGCCGTCATGGGCAACGCTCCCCTAATATTTTCATAAACACAATAATTGCCTTAACCTTGAATATTCCGCATGCTCTTCGAATGAAATATAAAATCTTCATTTTCATATCACCATTTTTGTCGATCATAACCAGCTTTAACGTTCGTTAAACTGAAATAATTAACGACTGTATTTTATGCATTATGTAAAAATTGTTAATGCGTTATAATTTACTATATTATTATCGGTTAAGTTACATAAAAGTTTGCACTAAACGTTCGCTTATTTAGTTTAGTATATATAGTATTATTAAATAAAATGTACTTACAATTAGTAGTACTTCCAATAACTTTAATAATTACTTTCAATAACAAGATTAAATGTACAAAAATGTTCGTTAAATGATGACAAAATATTTGCGAAGTTTGTAGAAAATAGTTACTGTAAATGATTAGATATCTCGGAATCCACATATCAAGGGTTCCTGATATCTAGGAATCCACATATCAAGGGTTCCAGATATCTAGAAATTCACATATCTAGTGTTCCACATATGTAGAAATCCACACATCAAGGGTTCCAGATATGTAGGAATCCACATATCTAGAAATCCACACATCAAGGGTTCCAGGTATGTATAGGAATCCACATATCTAGAAATCCACATATCAAGGGTTCCAGATATCTAGGAATTCACATATGTAGTGTTCCACATATGTAGAAATCCACACATCAAGGGTTCCAGATATGTAGGAATCCACATATCTAGAAATCCACATATCAAGGGTTCCAGATATCTAGGAATTGACATATCTAGTGTTCCACATATGTAGAAATCCACACATCAAGGGTTCCAGATATGTAGGAATCCATATATCTAGAAATCCCCATATCAAGGGTTCCAGATATCTATGATTTCACATATCTAGTTTTCCACATATGTAGAAACCCACACATCGAGGATTCCAGATATGTAGGAATCCACATATCTTAAAATCCACATATCAAGGGTTCCACAAATCTAGGAATCCGCATATCTAGCATTCCACATATCTAGAAATCCACATATGGAGGATTCCAGATGTCTAACAATATACATATCTAGCGTTCCAAATATCTGGGATTTAGCTATCTATAATTCCAGATACCTAAAGACCTAAATATCTACAAATCCAATCATCTAAAGATCCAGGCATTTAAGAACCCACAAACATGTCGATACACTACACACAAGGTCAATCTCGCTTTTATATCGCAAAATTGACAGAGCATTTTAATTGAAGATATTTTCCTGCGTATAAAATATTTATTAGTGAAAACATTACGTTGGAGACTTCTGCATATCCCTAGTATTTTCTGGTTGGAGAGATACTTGTGTGATAATTGATCCCTCTCGTGGATGCTGCAGAAATTGTACAAAATGCGAGGGGAATGTTAATTTACATTTTTACGTGGAAGTAAAAATTATGTACAGAACGATTCCAGTTAATTAGACAAGTGCAATAAAGCGTGCAGTGATTAAATATAACTGGTCGCTGAAATTAAACTTGTTGAAGGATTTATCATATGAAAGTTCATTTTACTGAACGAATATCGATGATCATAAAATCGAGGCGTGTTTTTCCTTTTTTTAAAGGTATGTTTTCTGCTTCGAGTATGATTTTTCAGCTTGTTTGTTCCGGATGCTTTCATCGAGTTTGTGACGAAACGTAATCATTTAATCGACGAGGATGCTTTCGGAAAAATAAACTCGAATATTTTTCGCTGTTTCGGTTAACAGGAAACGAAATTGAAGTTCCCTGTTTTTATTTACAGATATACGTTTCGATATTGTTACAATAACTTTCGTGAAATAGCGCGAAAATTTTGTTTGTACTTTATTACATTGTTTATGAAACCTGAAACGCAATCACATATTTTCCCGCAAATTTTGATACGAACGGAAAATAAATTTGTTCCTTTATTATTATGATATCTTTTATTCTGAATTGCAATATGAAACGGTAGTATGTTAATAATTCTATCAAAAAGATCGCATCGGAGCGTTTCGAAATAAATATTCCTCGCAACTTATTTTCAGTGCTCGTTTTTCCCATTCTCGAAAATATTTTTTTAACAACGTACGTTCGGCAAACATACCATAGGAATTTTTTCGAACACTGTCTGTTTCAAATATATCTACCACGGTGCTTCAAATAACGACGATGCTACTCGATTTCCATTTATTTTCAAAAACTTCTGCACCGACAGTCACATCGTCAATGTTTTTGCACAGTACATCGTTACAGTTCGATACGCTACGATAAAAAACAGGAGGGTCAGTGGTTTCTGAAAAATATTTTACTTCGTTTCTGTGGGATCTGTTTTAATCGACAGTGCTTGTCGAAGAAAATGGAAAATCTGTTGTTAATCTTTATGAAGAATCGTATGAATATAATTAAATCTGATATGATACTCTGGTAATAAAATTGTATAATATTGCAATCTGATAATAAAATGTAATATTGTAATCTTATAGTAAAATATTATATTTTAATCTTATAATAAAATATTATATTTTAATCTGATAATAAAATGTAATACAATAACATAATAATAAAATATAATATTGCAATCTGATAATAAAATGTAATATTGTAATCTTATAGTAAAATATTATATTTTAATCTGATAATAAAATGTAATATGATAATCTGATAATAAAATGTAATATTGCAATCTTATAATAAAATATGATATTTTAATCTGATAATAAAATGTAATACACTAACCTAATAATAAAATACGATATTTTAATCTGATAATAAAATACGATATTTTAATCTGATCATAAAATATAACATGATTCTAATAATAAAATATAACACTGTAATCTGATAATAAAAAGAAATATAATACTCTAATACACATACCACCTCACATCGTTAAAATGAAAAATCCCCCAAAAAGAAATCAACCAAATGAATCAATAAATTGGACGTAGCTCACATACAATATTTTCATATTGGACATATAAACGTCTACAATCTAGTGACAGATATATTAAAATACGAAAAAAAAAAATGTCGATATTTTAAAATTGTTCCGAAATAAATGAGAATTGAACCATAAACTCTTGTACCATGATGACCTTTTCAGCTAACCGGGAATTTATTTTTTTCTACAAAATGGTGTAGGTTTATGGGCGCAAATAAAAGTTTATTATACAACCTGTGCGGACAGAACAATTACAAAAGCACGGTCAGAGTAATTTTTATGGAACGATTAGTGCTACCAACGGAGCTGCTCGTTTTTAGTCTTTGTAACGTTAACGTTGAAACAGCTAGCAACCTCGTAATCGTAATGTAGATTGCAAGAGGAACGTCGCGCTTTCAAGTATTCTATAAACTCGGTTAACAGCCGAGTTGAAGGTTTCGTGCAAACGATGAGGGATAAATTGATCTTAAAATGATCCCGCTCGAGCCGCGAAACGGAAGTGTCGGACTATCTTGTCTTCCGCCGAGCTCTCTTACTATTCCTGTTCATTCCATTCCGGAATACAATGCTAAATATTTTTTACGCTCTCGTGAATGTATGAATTCAGAACATTATTTTATCTGATTCGATGTAGAGATTATGTATGTTAAATATTAGGATGTTGTAGATCACGTGACGGATATCGAAACGTAGAATATTATTTGATAATATACGAATATGGGAAAATAGAATTGAAGTTTAATATTTGGCTAAAATATGAAAACTGAAAAAGTTTGCAAATATTTACTGTTGAAATTAAATTTGCACGATGTTTACTAGTATGGAGGATTTATATTTACTGTACAAATTTTATTCGTATTATTTTTACTAGTGAAGAGCTCTTCTTTTAATACATCGGATTTTATAGGTTATGTTGGACTATATTAGGTTAAGCTTGGTACAATCAGAGTAGGTTAGCTACATTAGATTAGGTTACTGTAGAAATTAGATTTGTATTATTTTTACTAGTGTAGAAGACTCCTATGTATCTAATAAACTTCTAGGTTAGGTTAGGTTTAGTTTGGTTCAGTCAGAGTAGGTTAGCTACATTAGGTTAGGCTACCGTAGAAATCAGAGTTGTATTATTTTTACTACTGTAGAATTATGTATCAAACTTCTCTTATGTATCGAATAAACTTCTAGGTTAGATTAAGTTATGTTTGGTTCAGTCAAATCAAGTTAGCTTAAATTTCTAAATTTCCAACAATCCAAGTCTACATTTGATACGTGTAATATCTTTCATTCAAAACCCATTTACATTTCACTCGATGTGAAACTTGCAATTCAATAAATCCATAGATTTCGATAAAGCAATTATCCGCACTTTCCACAGCAATTTTGATCATGACGTATATACGACACAATCGCGCCAGGCATCAACTCTTATTGTTTCGAATCGAATAACCACTTTCTTATTGCGAAACAATATGGATACCACACGTAGGAACAGCACTCCGATCGTAAAACATTTCTTGCCGACATAGAAAGACGAGAATAAAAAGTTCTGTTTCGGCGTGTCTCCGTTTGAGCAGATTTCTTGCGTGCAGCTTCGATCGTCACGAGATAGTTCGTTGATCGCAAACCTATAAATGCTCGCGTCGCCTTGGCTGCCATAACTCGCAGAAAAACCTGTCCATACGCTCGCAGCGTCCGCAGTTTCATTCGTGGCCCGAACGAAAGACGATTTTATCTGTTCAGCCGTAACTAATACCGGTTTTTCGGGGTAGCGGTCAATTTCTTGCCAATCAACGATCGACCAAAGGGTGGACCGTTTATTCGGAATCGATTTAATCGCCGGATAAATAAACCATGTCTGACGTTCGCTTATTCTTCGCATTACGAAATCACGGTCGAAGGATCTTAGCAATTATTTCTCGCCGGAGAGACACGTCCCTCAATTTACACGGATACATTATTACGCTCTTTACTAGGTAAAATACATCGCTATCTAACATATCACACTATTTACGCCATTTTTATGCACGATCTTAATTTACGTGGAATGAAAATATATTTTTCTGGAATTTTTAACAAGTACAGTTACTTTGATATTTGGACACAATGTGAACATTATGATGTAACGTCATATGTACTGACCAAACATACATGTTAAATCTTGTGAACATTAATATGATGTGAAGATGTGACGTCATATGTACTGACCGAACATACATGTTACGTCTTGTGAACATTAGTATGATGTGAAGATGTGACGTCATATGTACTGACCAAACATACATGTTGTTTAAGACCTGTGAACATTAATGTGATGTGAAGATGTGACGTCATATGTACTGACATAAACATACATGTTAAGTCTTGTGAACGTTAATATGATGTGAAGATGCGACGTCATATGTACTGACCAAACAAACATGTTAAGTCCTGTGAACATTAATGTGATGTGAAGATGTGACATCATAGGTGACATAAACATATATGTTTACGATGCGTTACGCAACGAAATATCATAGTAGAAAAGAAATTATTTATATATGTTGAATGTACAGTAAATGATTCATATTTATATGAAATAAGCAGAATGACATAAAAATTATTTTTTGTGTATACAACATCACATGTAGAAGTATTAGAGTGTTTCAATATTAACTTTACTATTAACGTTACTATTTTAAGTAATATTGCTGTATGTACAGTCACTTGTTCAGTGATATTGAGGTCAGTGTATGAGACAAGGACAATGCGCTATCTGTGCTATTATTTCAACGTCATTCTTTCTTACGTTATTATTTTTAAATATTTCTAAGAATTTTGTTAAATTTTTCTAAAACTTGTTTACTATCCTTTACTTGATCTATCTTAATATTTGTTCTGTACGAGAATCGCGTAAAACGGATTCATATGTTTATACCGCGTAAATCGAGGGAAATAGCGAGGACGTACAAAGAAATGTGTGTTGCATAGTTGCTGGAAGATTTAATCGTGGAGTATCGGCGCGGAATAGTTACATAATTGCTGGCATCCATATAGAGTCACGTGTGCTGGTTTATACGAGGATCGAAGTTTTTGCTGTCGAGTTGAAGCCCGTTCAATCGGTGTCTACTCTTCTTGCCCGTCTCCTTCGACCGATCGAACGATCCTCGGAAACTGTACGGCGAATCGGTAATTGATTTTACGTTTAATTGAATACAGGACGCGGTGTTTCTGTTAGTCATGATTCATGGTAATAGCAGTGCTTCTTGTCTACCACGGAAGTGCTATTACAACGACTGCATTATTCCACGTATTGCGATAAATTACGCGGGATTTTCTGCGATTAAGTGGTTGCCTCGAACGTTGTTGCATGTTGAAATTCTAAACATTGCGAGTGCTTTCGAGTGTTTCTGATTTGAACAGTTTTTCAAGAGAAATTCTATTGAAAACATAACACATAACAAGATACACATAATAGTACAGCTAAAATTGATGCAAAGCTTGAATATGATTGAAAACACTTTTGGGGTTGTAAATATATATGTACATAATTTCCATCATTTTCATAATGCACCTTGCAATTTTATTTTACGGAGTATAATTAAAATGACTGCAAAGCTTTCTTTATCACAGGAAATCATAATTTTGAAGCACCATAAATTACCATTTATCCAAGCTCGATGATTTGCCGCTAAAAATCTCGTGTCACGGACAGTCTCTCTAAACAGTTGTATAAAAAGCGTTTAGAGAGATCCCACGCTATCTCGTGGTCTAACGACCCACGAATACATGGTAAAACTTACACACACGTGTAGAAACGTTGGCAACGAAGCACACGCATAGTTACTGGAAGATTTAATCGTCGACCATTGGCTCGGAATACTTACATAATTGCTGGCGTCCCGTAACCGGTATGGGCTCACGTGCGTTGCTTCACGAGGATTTATGTTTTTGCCACGTAGCCAACTATTTCGTGGCGTCTCTTTCTCCCTTTCTTATACCCGGGATCATCTCTCGTTCATACCGTAAAACGTGATCGCTACGGAAGCGACGTGAACGCGGGTAATTGATTTTAGATTTAATTTAATTAACCCGTCGATGCGCCGGCTTTCAACGCATTTGCTTGGCTTTTAGCGTCTGAAGCGCTGGACGCTCGAGTCTTATGGCGAGTGGCACGTCGGGATTCGCAATCGCGAGACAACGCCGTAAAACTGTTTACACAGAACTTGTATGTTTACCGAGTAGTTTTTCGAAAAATATCTCATCGGATACCGTTTCATCATTTTAAAGGATACGATCGAAAACCAGATGATTTCCAGCTTCTACCTGATTGGTAGTAATTGTAATAAATTGAAAATGTGAGATTTTGATGATTTGGAGAATTTGTAAAATTTAGAAGGTTGGGTAACTTAGAAAATTTCGATGTTCCAGAATTTTGAAAAATGCACCGGGAAAAGATGATCTGGAAAATTGAAAATGTGTTTTTCAAGAATTTAAAAAGAACTTTTATCTAATCTAAAAATTTGAAGACTACGTCTATTGAAAGATTGAAAAATTGTACGTGAGCTCGTGTGTCAGCCAATCACAAAATGTCACGAGACAAATCGGCTATATATCTAGAAGATTACGCTCGATATTTGACACATCGTTGACGTAGGTTTCCATTGTGATCGTTAGCAGAAAGTACCTAATCCTTTGTCGGTTGGACGTCGACAGAAAATCGAAGTAATCGATAAATGGTCGAACGATAATGCATGGCTCACCTTTGGGCCGCTCTAACGGGCTCAATATGGTTTATTGCGTTGACAGCGTAATGCGAATGATAAAACTGAGCATGATACAACCGTGTGGCTATTGTCGTTACGCCGTGGAATTACCACGATCGAGACGTGTGTTTTGCCGATCGTTCGTGAAAATTAATGCGGCAACGTTGCATCAAACAATCTCCTGAAATAAATTGCCGAGGCCGGGAGTTGCAATTTGCCAGCATTTATCTCTAACGGTGCACGCCTAGCATTCGTTGCACGATAAAAACACACGTGATTACGTACAGATGCGTGACTGACGCGATTATTTTGTGTTTCGCGAACATTGATGATGTTTCGAATTAAAACATATCTTTCGTCACATTTTTCAATTTCATTCGCGGAGTTATGCAATAGTATTAATACAGATGTCGGTGAGACTTTGTAAGGAGAGTTAGTTGTAGTGGACCCTCGTTATATTGCCGCTTTCGGTGGTACTGAGAAATTATAGATTTGCACAGTTAAGGATATGTAGGAATTTTTGTATTTGGGAATTCGAGGCTTTGGGGATTTTTTTGGAATATGGGAATTTAGGGATTTGGGAATTTAGAGACTACGGAATTTGGGGAATTTGGGAATTTAGGGACTAGGGAATTTAGGAATTTGGGAATGTAGGGATTTAGAAATTTAGGGATTTTGGGATTTTGGGATTTAGGAATCTAGGAATTTAGGGATTTAGGGAATTAGGGTTGAGGCTTTTAGGGATTTAGAGATTTAGGGATTTAGGGATTTGGGAATTTAGAGATTTAGGAATTTAGGGATTTAATAATTTAGATATTTGGGAATCTAGGGATTTGGGAATCCAGGAATTTGGAAATCTCAGGATTTGGGAACCCAGAGATTTGGGGATCTAGATATTTCCTAATTTAAGGATTTGAGAATCTAGGGATTTGGTAATTTAGGGATTTGAGAATCTAGAGATTTTAGAAATCTAGGGATTTGAGAATCTAGGAATTTGGGAATCTAGGGATTTTGAGAATCTAGGGATTTTTGCATCTAGGGATTTTTGGAATCTAGGGATTTTGGAATCTAGGGATTTTGGAATCTAGGGATTTGGGAATCTAGGAATTTGGGAATCTAGGAATTTGGGAATCTAGGAATTTGGGAATCTAGGGATTTGGGAATCTAGGGATTTGGGAATCTAGGGATTTGGAAATCTAGAAATTTCAGAATCTAGAAATTTCGGAATCTAGGGATTTAGGAATTTATAAATTGGGGAATTTAAGGATTTGCAAATGTAGAAATTTGAGAATTTAGGTATTTGGGAATTTAGGGATTTGCAAATGTAGGAATTTGAGAATTTAGGTATTTGGGAATTTAGGGATTTGGAAATGTAGGAGTTTGGGAATCTTATAATTTCTAATTACACGACTTTGAAGTTTCGAGGATTTTAATTTTTTATATGAAGAGTTGAGAATTTAAAAATTATAAGAGTTCGATTAGAAAATGACGTTCGATTAGTAATGTGGTTCATTAACAGTCATAGGGAATTAATTACGTCCAGAATAATAGTTTATTCATGTTCGGTAAATGGAACAACAATCCATACCTATTATGCAACACAGTTCTCGTTACATGCAACATAATTGTCAGGCTGGCGCGTGTTTTCTTGTTGAACAGCAAACAGTTTCGATTACGTATTGAATAAAGCGAACAATGAAATCTCAATTATCGACAATAACGTCGATATTGCCCGCTTGCATAGTTAATCACAGACTATTGATTTCTAATTTATGTGTATGAGAGAGTCGGTGCACGATGCATTATAAAACGTTAATGATGTATCATTTGTGTCTTTAATTCGACACAATAGATAATGATATTTTATCTTTTAAACATTTTTTGAATGTATACTTTGAAATATTACATTTCAATTATTTAGACTTCATTGCTTGTTGGCTTCATTTAGGCTTAGCTGTTTATCTTCTTGAAGATATGCAAGTATTAAAATTTTTATTTCATGAATGAAAATTGTGACAGTAATTGTAAATTTTATTTACGATATAATTTTAACACTGGTTTAATGTAACTTTGTTTTATCACTTTTGGTTTTGTTAAATAGGCACGTTTGAAAATTTATAAATTTACAAACTTTAAAATTGCAGATGACCAAATTCCTAGACCCAAAATCATCAAGTTTTCAGTTTTCTAAATTTTTAACATTCTCAATTTTTATGTTATCAAATTTCTATATTTTCAAATTAGAAATACAGGAATACATAAATTTAGGATTAGAGAAATAATAGTAACTTGAAAACTTACAAATTTGCAAATTTGTAAATTTGTAGAATTTGAAAACTTGAAAATTAAAAAATTGACAATTAGAAAACCTTTCTAAATTTCTTTCAAAAGACTCCATTCTTAAAGATTCCCGAATTAACTACTTGCAATAACAAAATATTGAGATTTGTTGGAAACAAAATGACTACTCAAATTTTCAATTGTTTCACTATGTCGTGTTAATCCACTGTAGAATCCACATTCGCGTCAGTAATCGTGGTCGATGATCGAAACCGGTAATCACGTTGATGTTCAGCAGATATTTGTTCATCCGGAAATTGATTTTTCTTTTACATTTATCGTAAATCAATGCAGCGCCTCGGCCGCAGTGAGCTGCAAAAGTATCCATAAAATGCGGGCATTCAGCCAGATCAGATCGGTCGTGACGTAAAACGGGCTGCAGTTTCAACCGAGATACATTATTCTCTTGGAGCCAAGGCGGTTCGAAATAAGGGTCTGCTAGAGAGTGAATCACTCGTAAAGCTCGATTCTATCATGCTTGAAAACACTCCTCGCGATTCATCGGGACACGTTTCGTCTCAGGAACTGCTTGTCCATTTACATTTTCATCGTCGATCGACATCGTAAATTCTTACGAAGCTCTTTTTCTCACCAGAATTTCCATTCATAAATATTGACGTTTGGCAATTATTTAGTTTTTTTTTCTTCCTCCGGCGCGAAGGAATTCGAGCAACGTGTTATTCGCTCCTGTGTAAATCATATTTTATGTGGTCGAAGAAATGTGAGCTTTTAAAATGCAGGGTGTCTTAAACATGTGTCGTCACCTCGGCCGATAAATATACTGAAATATGAAATACGAACGTGTTGTTTAATTTTAGGATAACGTGGCTCAAGACATTGCTTAATTTTGGAATAATGTATAGGCTAATTTTAGGGTATTATATAGGTATTTTAGAATAATGTGCAACGTAGATTAATTTTAGAATAATGTACAACATAGCTTTACTTTAGACTAATATACTTTTGGATTATGACCCGTTGGATTATTACGGGTTAGATTACCACCCGTTGTACTACTGCGCGTTGGATAAACGCCCGTTGCATTATTACGCGTTGGATAATCACCCGTTGGATTACTACGCGTTGGGTAACCACATGTTACGTTCTATTACATTACGTTACAACGCGTGCGATTACCGTGTGTTAGATCACTACGCGTAAAACCACAATGCGTTCAATTACCACACGTTGGATTACTACGCGATAGATAACCACGCGTTATATTATTACGCGTTAGGTTTCTACGCGTCAGATAACCATATGTTATATCATGTTACGTTACGTTACAATGCGTGAAATTATTACGCGTGAGATTACTATGTGATAGATTACTATGCGTGAAATCACCATGTGATAGATTACTACGCGTTAGATGATGACATAATGGATTACTATGCGTTAGATTATGACACGTTGGATTACTACGCGCTAGATTACTACACGTCGTGCTAGGTTGCCATAACTAATATACATAGCTTAACCCTTTGCACTCTGTCCCCTCTAATTGGACAGTGGAAAAATATAATTTTAAAAATATTTAAACAAACCAAACTGTAGTGAAAGTATTCCTTCCCAGGTTTATAAAATTACGTTACTGAAATTACAATCTGAATATGAAAATTATAATCTCCGATCTAAATTAATTCTCTAAAAACTAATCGAACGACTGAACTCTCGGTGAAATACCAGATAGGATCATAAAAGAAAAGCCCTTTCGCAGAAATAAAATTGTAGTCGTTTCTTCAGGTTCGTTGAACGTTCAAGGAAGCAAAGGAGGAAAAGAGAGTAGGAAAAATGTAAGAAACGAGACATTTTTCCTAGACGTGCATGACTTACGGTCCGTATTATCGTTACGATCTTTTCTTTAGTGGAAAGAAGGGAAGTCTTCTACCGACCGTCGTTCGATAACGTCATGAAAGTGAACACCATCTTGGCTCAACTTTCTTTTATTGAATCTACGGGAAACCGCTCCTTCTCCCGCTCGGTTTTACAAATCAGCCGAAAGCAGTGCTTCTTAACTGGTGTTCCAAAGAATAGTGTTCCGTGAAGTTAGCGGATAAGCTGCGATATTGCAGTCTTTAGTCAGAATTTTTGTGAATAATCTTTATCTTCATTTATGGTTTACTTTTTTTTATTTTGTAATTTTTGGTTAATCAAGGTATGTTCGTATTTTTATTCATTTTTTGCGATCTTAATGTTGATTACTGAAATTTAGTTTCTACATTTCTGAATTTTCAAACTTTCAATTTTTTAAATTTCAAAATTCTCAAATTCTCAAATTTCCAAATTCTCAAATTCTTGAATTCTCAAATTCTCAAATTCCCAAATTCTCAAATTTCTAAATTCTCAAATTTCCAAATTCTCAAATTTCTAAATTCTCAAATTTCTAAGTTCTTAAATTCTCAAATTCTCACATCCCCAAATTTCCAAATCCCCAAATTCTCAGATTCCCAAATTCTCACATCTCCAAATTCTCACATCCCCAAATTCTCAAATCCCCAAATTCTAAAATCCCCAAATTCTCAAATTCCGATATTTCTAAATCCCCAAATTCTAAAATTCCCAAATTCCCACATCCCCAAATTCTCACATCCCCCAATTCCCACATTTCCCAATTCTCACATCCCCAAATTCCCATATCCCCAAATTCTCACATCCCCAAATTCTCAAATTCCGAAATTTCCAAATTCCCAAATTCTCATATCCCCAAATTCTCAAATTTCTGAAATTTGTAATTGTACAAAATATTCCGCACCAAAGATCGCACGAAAAAATCGGCATCCATAATCTAAATTTGCCAGTTGCATTATCTGAGAAAGAAAGACGAAGGCAACGGGAATTCGCGATAAATTCCAGATACGAAAATTAATGTCACAAAGAGCTGGGGGTAGGGAAAAGAAAGCGACGTTTGGTCGTACGACGACTGCATTCTCTATTCTACAACGGGGTGAATACTGCATACTGAGCGGAACATTACCGACATTATAAATGAGAATCGTAAAATATTATGGCACGTACTGCGTTCCCATTTGTTATCTTTTTTTTCTTTCTCCGTTCCTCTGTCGCGTCGTTTTACTTGCACGTTTTCCGCGCAAGATGAAATTATCGCGAACTGCTCTCAGACGATGAATTTTTGAGTTGATCTATGAATCCTCGTGAATTATATTGTCTGCAACTGCTGACCGAATTATACTCGAACAAACAATTCCGTATTACTGTAACTGATAGAACAGATATTTTTATTTTAATGTTACAGTTTATTGGGTACAATATATTATTTTCATCCTGTGACTGAAATAACAGATACATGCATAAATTATAAATTATAAACTATAAATTATAAATGTATCTATAAATTATGAAACTTATCATACATCAGTATTAATAACACACATTAAAACTCCGCTTCTAAAGAAAAAGGCAAAAGGATTTCCTCCTTTCACATTTAGAGCGCTGCACTTAAACATCTCAGAACCTGTACATCAACAATAAATTAAGTCTACCCCGCCCCGTGAACACCTCCTGTGAACACTTTCCAGAATAAAATACAAATTTTTACGAATTCACTGTAGCAGTATCTCCGTTAAAAAAGTGCATACGATAATTATCTTGTTACGTTAACATCGAGAACGTTTCCGAAACATGTACAAATTCGATATGCTGTCGGTATCGCAGACTGTTCGAAAGAGGCGGAGTGCGAACGATTAATTACATTCACGTCAATTAATGTCTGCGGAGTCATCGTGAAATTAAAGATGCCCGTTTAACATGCTAATTCGACGCGTTTGCATTTCGTAGCAACAAAACCAGCGCCGCTTTATGCGTTCCAGTGCATATCTGTCCGGTTTCCTTTTTTTTCCCCCCGTGCAACGGCTGGAATTAATTTAACGACGGCATTAGTCCGCGATTTTACGACTTTAATTGTGACAGCCGATCAGAGGGAGAATCCGCGCCGCAAATTGGACCGGGTCCGGCACAATGGCGTTTCGTACACGCGTGTTCGCTCTACAGTCAATTAAATTCGCGTATGCTCGATCGCAAAGAACGTTTCGGTGGGTTGCATGCTGATTGAGTGCTCGGCTACCCCGATTGTTTTTAGAGTTCCACGTCGACTCTGGCGTTACGTAACGCGATTCAAACCGTACATGCCGTGGGAAATTTCGCATGCGACTCTGAATGTCCTTCTGCGAATAAAATTTTATGTGCGTTCGTGATTCCCCGCGATAAAGGCGGGTTCCGCGAGCGCGAAACGCGATGACGCTCTGTTGGACGATCCTTTTATCCTTTTACAATAGCAGGTATTTTTGGTATTTGCTGATAGGAATTCGGAAAGATTAATTAACAGATTGCGTTAGAGTAGTTGGGTTGTTACGGGTTAGATTACCACCCGTTGTATTACTGCGCGTTGGATAACCACCCGTTGCGTTATTACGCGTTGGATAATCACCCGTTGGATTACTATGCGTTGGATAACCACATCTTACATTACATTACGTTATAACGTGTGCGATTACCATGTGATCACTACACGTAAAACTACAACGCGTTGGATAACTACACGTTGGATTATGACACGTTGCATTATTACGCGTTGGATAATCACCCGTTGGATTACTATGCGTTGGATAACCACATCTTACATTACATTACGTTATAACGTGTGCGATTACCATGTGATCACTACACGTAAAACTACAACGCGTTGGATAACTACACGTTGGATTATGACACGTTGCATTATTACGCGTTGGATAATCACCCGTTGGAATATTGCGCGTTGGATAACTACATGTTACAGCACGTTACGTTGCGTTACAACGCGTGAGATTACTATGTGTTAGATCACTACGCATAAAACTACAACAAGATGGATTATGACACGTTGCATTATTACGCGTTCGATAATCACCCGTTGGATTACTAAGCGTTGTATAACTACGTGTTACATCACATTACGTTACGTTATAATGTGTGCGATTACCATGTGTTAGATCACTACGCGAAAAACCACAACGTATTCGATTACGATGCGTTGGATTACTACGCGATAGATAGCCACGCGTTAGATTATCACGCGTTGGATTAATACGCGTTAGATCACCGCGCGCTAAATAACCACATGTTAAATCACCTTAAGTTACATTACAACGCGTGAGATTACCATCTGTTAGATCACTACGCGTGGAACCACAACGCGTTAGATTACTGTGCGTTAGATTATTACGCGTTAGATTTCTATGCATCAGATAACCATATGTTACATCACGTTACGTTACAGTGCGTGAAATTACTATGCGTAAGATTACCATGTGATTACTACGCGTGAAATTACCACATGATAGATTACGCGTGAGATCACCATGTGATAGATTACTACACGTTAGATTATGACACGTTGGATTACTACGCATTAGATAATGACGCGCTGCATTATTACGCGTTAGATAATGACGCGCTGCATTACTACGCGTTAGATTTCTGCACTCACAGGTATTTTTGCCATTGATATCTAATTATCGAATGCTAATGCGAATCGTATAAAATCATAATATTCATAAAACGTTCCCGCTGATATTTTTGACAAACTTAATACTTAAAATTGATACATAAATATTATTTTATTAGTAAATAACGCTGCAAATGTCCGGTGTAATAATTAACTTCTGCATGCTATTAAAACCACATTAACAGTAAAACATCGCATTAGAAAGCTAATATTTTATATTTTATTTTTAATACTTTATTCATTTTACCAAGTATCGCATACCACAATTAACACGTTGAAATACATCTAGCACAAATCACTAGTAAAAATTGTTTCTTCATTTTTTGAAGTATTATTCATCAATTTGTTTCTTCATCTCACCGCCACTTTAATATTCCACTGTTTAATTACGAAGTGCCGTATAGCACAGCAACTAATACCTCTACGAAAGTTTTCCGCAGCAGCTCGAAACATTTACGGTTTCCAATTACCAGAATGGCCGTAACATTACGAAACTATTATCGAGAAACTACTATCATTACTATGAACCGTGGCAAGCGTTTAATGATCCTTCCCCGAATGATTCGCGTCGTCGAATTTACTCGCGGCCAGAGTATAATTAAACACTGTAGTTTGGCCGTGACAGAACGCGATCGATTACGTTCTTTTTTCTCCGTTCGTACGAATAACGATTATTTGCATCCAGCGAGAAAGCTATCAATAACCGCTATCAGGTCCAACTGCAATGATACAATCGCAATCGTCGACGATAAATAATCGTTCCCGCCGAAAGGAATTACGACTAACGAGCCGCTGGCAACCAGTTCACCCACAACTTATTATACCAATTATCGAGCCATAAGTAACCGTCCACAACAGTCAATCCAGGGTTTCGCTTTCAAACCAGGGATCACCTTCTCTCGTCGATACGTATTCAACGGCTGATTGACCAGCAGCCAATCTTTTTCTCTTTCCGAGCCCCCTCGTTCTGCTCTCTTACGTCCTGCTACAAGATCCTCGCGGCGTGCAATTCATTTCGTTGGCTGCCTAAATTGCGCTCGCTAACGAATAACATAAATATCGCGTCCAGCGCGAAACTCTTAAGGTCCAGGACGTTCTGCTCGTTAATTATCCTGTCTTCGATTTGCCTCGCGGATTGCTGCGTTGGTACATATGTGAGACATACGTAAGATTGCTCTAATCTTCAAGTTTTCCTTATGTCTGAGTTCTGGATAAATTCATAAATTTTTACCCGAATTTTGGAATTTTGGAATTTTTCAATTTTGAGATCTGGGAAACTCAAAGTTGTTAAATAAATCTTGGAAATTTAATTCAGGAATTTTTAAATCTCAGAATTTCTGAACTTTCAAAGATTTTAACAACAACTTGCAAATTGTTTAATTTAAAGATTTGTCTTTTTGATTTAGAATTTAATTTAGAAACTGAACAATTTTTAAATCTCATCAAATTCTCAAACACTGAAATCTTTTAATTTAGAATTTAATTATGAAATTAAAATATCTTCAAATCTCAAAATTTCAATATTCCCAAACATCTTAATTTTTTAATATAGAGAATTGTTAGTTTAATTTAGAATTTAATTAGGAGATTAACAAATTTATAAATCTTGAAGTCTCCAAATTCACAATACCCAAATCTTTTCATTTAGAATTTAATTAAAAAGTTAAGAAGTTCCTAAATTTTTAAATTTGAAGGTTCCTGAACACCTACAGTTTTTCATTTAGGAAGTTGTCTTTTTAATTTAGAATTTAAATAAAAAAATAGAAAAATTTCTAGATGTCAGTCTTCAGATTATTAGACACCTTTAGAATTTAGAAATTTTTAATTTAGAATTTAATTTGAAAACTATTTAGAGAATTTTCCACGTCCCAATTCCCTAAATCTTCAAATCTCAAAAACCTGAAATCTCCAAATTCTTAAATTCCCAAATTTTCAAGTGCCTAAATTTTTTAATCCCTAAAGTTTTAAATCTATTGAAAACTATTTGGAGAATTTTCACGTCCCAATTCTCTAAATCTTCAAATCTCCAAATTCTTAAATTCCCAAATTTTCAAATGCCTAAATTTTGAAATCTCTAAAGTTCTAAATCTATTGAAAGCTATTTGGAGACTTTAAAAATTTCCATGTCCCAAATCCTGAAATCTCAAAATCTCTTAAACTTTAAATCCCTAAATTCCCAAATCTCTAAATTTCCAAATTCCTGAATTCCCAAATCTCTAAATTCTCAAATCCCTAAATTCCAAAATCTCTAAATCTCCAAATCTCTAAATCTCCAAATCTCTAAATTCTCAAATCCCTAAATTTCAAAATCTCTAGACCACCAAATCTCTAAATCTCTAAATCTCTAAATCTCCAAATCTCCAAATCTCTAAATCTTGAAATCTCTAAATCTTGAAATCTCTAAATCTTAAAATCTCTAAATCTTGAAATCTCTAAATCTTGAAATCTCTAAATCTTGAAATCTCTAAATCTCTAAATCTCTAAATTTCTAAACCTCCAAATCTCTAAATCTCCAAATCTCTAAATTCTCAAATCCCTAAATTTCAAAATCTCTAGACCACCAAATCTCTAAATCTCTAAATCTCTAAATCTCTAAATCTCCAAATCTCCAAATCTCTAAATCTTGAAATCTCTAAATCTTGAAATCTCTAAATCTTGAAATCTCTAAATCTTGAAATCTCTAAATCTTGAAATCTCTAAATCTTGAAATCTCTAAATCTCTAAATCTCTAAATTTCTAAATCTCCAAATCTCTAAACCTCCAAAATTCCAAATCTAAAGCTCCGAAAATTGACTAACCACAAACCATCGATGCAATAAATCCTCCTTTCTCTATATCGCCATTTTCCCCAGAAAAATCCACCCTCCTATTAAATCTACCCTGAGTGTACCAAAATTCCGAGAAAAATCCATGTGAAAATTCCGCAAAATTGCGAAAAGAAAATAAGTAAATAAACGCGTAAACAAACGTTATTTTACTAGTGATACGATAAAAAGAACAGTTGGAAAGGAACAGGATGATGGAAACGGTGTCATAATATTTTACTTAGTTAACGATACTGGTTCGACCGGTAGAAACTGGTGCACTGTGTCAACGACACGGATTTTTGTTGTTTCCAATGAATTTCAATGGTAAGAAAGATCGGTACTGCGCGAAGAGAAATTAAAGACTTATAGTTAGATGTTTTGTTAGATCTAGTAAATATGTTGAATTATTACTGCATAAATGGCTGGTTTCGAAACGTAAATACTCCGACGCTATGTGGTAACATAAAACTACTGCAAAATGTGACAGTACTTGTTACCTTGAAAGTTCAGGTCTGTTTCACATATTTACCGAGGTTTATAGAACCCTAGTAAATTTTTGTTCACAATACTCGTTAAAGTTACTGTATCGTTACGATTGTTCCTTATGGTACTTTAAGCCTGGTACAGTATTTTTACTCTGGCCATCGAATTAGGACCACGTACAAAAATTTCACTTTTATGGCCATAACATTGTCATATATGGAAAATTGTCTTGGGTCATGCAAATTATTACTAAATGCGTTGATAACGATATACAGCAATTTGTTACTATCGTGAAAATTCTCCAAATTTGAAAATACACTTAATTTCCAAATTCCAAAGTATTTCCAATACCACCAAATCTCCAAATTGCAGAAAACTTGATCAACAACATCCTAACGACTGATTTCAACAGGGAAGAAATAAATAATAAATGTATATCTATATTATATCTTTTCTTTCATGATTCATTACATTTGAATATCGCATAGTTGCACCAATTTTACCACCCCCAGAAATGTGCCACCTGATGAAAATGCATCATGTGTTACACAGTCCCTGGCCATCGAATTAGGACCACATAAAATTTCACTTTTACGGCTATAATTATGTTATATATGGAAAATCTTGGGTCATGCAAAATTATTGCTAAATACGTTGATAACGATATATACATAGCAATTTACTATCGTGATAATAAATTGTGTGATGAGTGATTAAGGGCCGTGCGTTTACGTTAGGCTCGAGTATCGATAGCGAGTCAGGTGAAATTTGAATGCCATAGAAAATGTCTGCCTACTCAAAAGACTAGTTTACAACTCTCCAACATTATCCGAGTTGAAAAGAATTACAGATATTTGGGAAAATAATGAAGATATAAAGCATATGATGTATACAGAGCATGCCGGAAGCTGTGACCAAAGCAAAGGGTGGAAAAGTTATTAACATGTGTTAATGTTATGTACAGTAGTAGTGCATCATGCTAGCTAATAAATTATATAATTACAATTTGAACAGGACTTTTATTTTTACGGAAACCGCGAAAAATGCTGAAAATTTATATAATTCAATGGTCCGGGACTGTACATTACGACGATGGTTATAAAATTTATTACGAATAAAAATGGTTAAAAATATGTTGAGGTATTGCTATTGTAAGTAGAACAAAATAATGTGTATTTAAAAATAAAACGTTTGAACGACCCTGAAGAGAAATTGCTGATAACATTTTTGAATATTATCAGTAATGTTAACGGAGAAAGTGAATTTGTGCATTACTATCTTTAAATGACGTAAAATGAGTTGTACGCAGCGATTACTTGAAAATTTGAAATTTGAAACTTGAAATTAACACCATCCATCCAACTGTTATTAAAGCTATAATCATTGTATACCAATCTACTACAAAATAGCCACAGCGAGCGTTTGAACAGAATTACTCAACCTATTACCCTCTAATCAACAATAATTGATAGCTAATTAATGAACATCGATGTACAAAATTACTCATAATTAATTTGCCTGCTCCTTCGATCGATTAACTGACTACCGACGTGGCAGTAATTCAATTTTATAACCTGTTCAATTACCTGTTCGGTGATTAAATCTTAAAATTTTGTTTTATGAAGAGGAACAGGGAATACGCAAATAACAAAATGAAATTCGTGCAGAGAATGAAGGATATTTATACAAATTAAATTTCAGGGTTCTATGATTTATTTATAATATTTTAACATTTTAAACGTAAATATTATTGTGATTAAATATTGTTATTGCTATTGTTTCATTAACATATTAAAAATATGGATCTTTTAAAAATGTTTTTTATTTCAATTTTAAGAATTTGACTTCTACTTGATACTTTGACTAATGTCTAGAATATTAACATTGTTAAAATTTATTTAATGTCTCGTGTATAATAAAATAATAAAATTTTCTGTTATTTATTCAATAATAATTCAATTGTGCTAATTATGTGTTCAGTGACCATTTCGTTCTTGGTTAACAAGTTAACCTCATATCTTACAAAATAAAGGAAACAATAAAACTAAATTAAATTATTCTAGAAATGATTTATTTTTCCACAAATCATTCTGTTCGGTTTATCTGTTATTTTAAAATTCAATTACGACTGTTCTTAATTCTGAAAGTAATGAAATGTGCACGGCAGGAGTATATCTTAATTAACCGCAACCATTAATTACTGATCATAGCAGTCTCACCGCAAAAAATTTCAATAATTCAACAAACCAGAACAATACTGATATAATCAATATTACAGTCTTTAAATAGAGTATAATTTTATTTTCTCAATTTTTATTATAAATCATATTTTTCAGGGTATAATTGTGCTTTTATAATTTTGGTTATAAAGAATATTTTTCAGTAGATAATTTAATTATTGCAATTTTTATTTTAAAGCATATTTTTCAGGGTATAATTTTGCTTTTATAATTTTGGTTATAAAGAATATTTGTCAGTAGATAATTTAATTATTGCAATTTTTATTATAAAGCATATTTTTCAGGGTATAATTTTGCTTTTATAATTTTTGTCATAAAGAATATTTTTCAGTAGATAATTTAATTATTGCAATTTTTAATTTAAAGCATATTTTTCAATGTATAATTTTGCTTTTATAATTTTGGTTATAAAGAATATTTTTCAGTAGATAATTTAATTATTGCAATTTTTATTTTAAAGCATATTTTTCAGGGTATAATTTTGCTTTTATAATTTTTGTCATAAAGAATATTTTTCAGTAGATAATTTAATTATTGCAATTTTTATTATAAAGCATATTTTCAGTGTGTAATTGTACTTTTATAATTTTTGTCATAAAGCATGTATTTCAACATATAATTTTCATAGTATAATTTTATTGTTACAATTTTTATTATGAAGAATATTTTTCAGTGAATAATTTAACATTTGCAATTTTTATTATAAAACATGTATTTCAACATATAATTTTACTTCTACAATTTTTCTCATAAAGCATATTTTTCAGGGTATAATTTTACTTTTACAATTTTTATTATGAAGCATACATGCATATTTTTCAATGGATAATTTTACATTCGCAATTTTTGTTATAAAGAATATTTTTGAATGTATAATTTTACTTCACCAATTTTTATTATAAAGCTTGTACCTCGTTTTACTTTCGCAATTTTTACAAACCAAGTAATTCACTGCATGAAATTAAAAATGATACTATCCAAACTCATTTCCATCTCCGATAAATCATAAATTTCGGTTGTTTTATAATCGCCGCGACATTAAATGTAGAATATTTGATAAATGAATGGCAAAGAGGAATAAACGCAAGATTAATGTCATTATAATTGGTGTGTTGCAGCTCGGTTATAACGTTATTAATACATTGAATACGTTATTTTATTACTGAAACGCTGTCACGCGTTTCAATGCATTCGATTAAATACCCGGTACTGAAAACATTTATTATATCGCTCTGAAATTTAACGTACAAAGTATGCATAACTTTCATGGCGGTGTAATTAGTGCAATAATTTCTACCGAACTTATTTCCACCGGTACAATTTAATAAAAAAACCATAAAATTCTTAGTAACAAAGTTACGAGAAACGTTAATTGATATCCGCGTGGTATTTATTATTCATATAGCAGTAAATATTTCCAGTTCCGCAATTTTATGGAGCTTAATTGCAAATGTCTATTTTAACGCGCGTTCCAGCGGACAATAATTAAACCAGTCAGATAACATTGCGATTCAAGACAACGCGATTAAACTTGAATCTGTCCGGCGAACAATGATTTATTTCGAGGAAATAAAAAGTGGTAATCATTGAACTGCGCCTTCGACATGTGCTTGATGCGTCGGAATGTGGACCCGGATAAGAAATGTGCATATAATTTATGCAGGACAATTTTTTGACAATCCAACTTGCTCTGCGATTTGCATCAAATTTAATGACTATGTTAATCGCGTAGATAAATTTCTAGATCTGGTTATTGAGATCTCACCGTCAGATATCTTTTAATTATGACACATAGCGGAATGGTGAATGAAAACATTTGTGGATGCAAAGGATTCCAATTCTAATATCTGTGCATGCTTTTATTTTATCGTCTGTATACGTATTTCTATTATTATTTAAATATTGGCAATTCTGTTCGGTTTGTAAAAAAATGAAATATTTTGTAATTCTGTTAATAATCAATAATTACAATTATTTCTGTTAATACTTGTTATCAAAAAATTGTCAATGAACAAAAATTATTAGTAGTAGACATATATTTTTATAACAATGCAAATTTTGTAATTTCAGACTTTATGCATTTAGTAACATAAAAATTTTTAAATTTACTTTTAAACGTGAACAAAAATTTTCTATTAAAACTAAAAAAAAAATTCTTTTAAAATTAGCATTCATGAATGACTAAAATATCGACAAACGTGATATCAAAAATAAAAAAATTTAAACTTGTAATTCTATCACTTCGATGAAAAGATGCAAAAAAGTGACAGTCACATTCAATAATCAATTTTTTCATTTCCTCGGAACGCAAGTGAAAAGTTGAATTTCATTGTGCAAGCATCTTGCATCCCGCCTTTCAATTATCCAGTGTTCCGCGAATGAACGAAACGAAAAGCAAGGAGGATAATAAAAAAGAACGGCGTTTGTCCCTCGGCGAGCGGTGGGCAACACCGGTTAAAGCCGTCGTATTAAGGTCGTTTCTGTCGTAGAACGATGTCTAGTTTGTCGGGAAAAAGGATTAAATCGTGGTTTCCGTCGCACGGCGTGATTATACTGGTTGCAAAGGACGGTGTGCGATGAGAAATAATTCTGTGGAAAGCGTGACCCGATTTACCGACTCTCTGTTTTAAAAGAATTATTGAGCCGGTTCACGCTGGTATGTGTACCAAAAATCACTCAGATTTGTATTGTTATCTTTTCATAATTTATTGATAGTTCTAGGAATTGTCTAGGGAAAGAGAGATACATAGAGAAATGTAGGAAAAATTTGGAAATTTGGATATTTGGCCATATTCCTAGATTTTCATATTTGGCCACATTCTTAGACTTTCATATTTTTAGATTCGCATATTTCTACATTCACATATCTCTAGATTTCCATATTCCTAGGTTCTCATATTCCTAGATTACCGTATTCTTGAATCTCCAAATCCCTAGATTTCCATATATCTCTAGATCCACGAATCGCAAGGTTCACAAATCCCCATGTCCCAAATTTCTAGGTCTCCAAGTGAATAAATCTATAATTTCTTATATTCCCAAATTCCTAAATTGCTAAATCACTAGATCACCAAATCCATAGATTCCCAAATCCTCAGATTCCTATATCTCTATATCCCCAAATCCCAAGATTCCTATATCTCTATATCCCCAAATCCCAAAATTCCCAAAATTCCTAAGTCCCTCACATTTCTAGATCTCCAAATTCTTATAATTTCGAATCCCAATATAGCTGGATCCCCAAATCCTTGACTCCCCAAATCCCCAAATCCCGAAATCCCTAGATCCCCATATGTCTAGACCCTCAAATCCTTGACTCCCCAAATCCCCAAATCCCGAAATCCCTAGATCCCCATATGTCTAGACCCTCAAATCCTTGACTCCCCAAATCCCCAAATTCCCAAATCGCTAGATCCCCATATATCTAGACTTGGGTCTATATCTAGACCCCCAAATCTTTGACTCTCCGAATCCCCAAATCCTTGGATCCCTAAATCCCCAAATCCTAAAGTTCCCAATCTTCTCAGTCCTCAAATCCGTAGATCTTCAAACTAATCAATCTACAAATTCCTATATCCCCAAATTCCTAGACCGCCGTATCACTAGGTCCCCACATCCTGAAATCCCCAAATCTGAAGATAGCCTCTCTCGATTGCTTCGAGATATTTGAATGGTAAGCGAACGTGTCAAAGAAAAAGTACGAAACATATGTTCGTCCCAAGGCAAAGTGTTTTCGTTTATGGCCACTCTGTACATAACGGCTTCGACAACTCCTCTTATGGTTCGGTATCAATTTCGTTGCACCATTTGCGGTTAATATCTGCACCGATCAGCCGTAACTGAAGATGTCTCTCGGATTACAGTGGCGATCAACACGAGGCCAATAAATTTCATCCAGCATGATTCGAGGGTCGCTCGCGACGGGTGTCCTTAATCGTTGCCACGCTGATGAATCGTGTGACCCGGTTTCGAAAGAAATCGCGAAAGAGTGGCAAACGAACCGATCGTGGAGCAATTTTATTCAATATCGTAGCGTGTCGTGTCGCGTAAGTGGACAAGAGTAGCGTTTAAGGTGATCACTGTTGATGAGACTGGCTCGCCAGAAGGAGAATGAATAATAGACCGGTCGCAGGGAACACGTTCTGATTGAGTTAACCGACAACATACGTCATTATACGCCGACGAGCCGGCTCTCCACGCCAAGGACGACTACCGCGAGTACGTATAATCTCGACATCGTATTCAGGTCGTTCTTAATTAACCTGCCAATGCTCCCCGGTGCATGCTACGACAAACCTTCGACATGTTTCTCCGAGATCATTCACAATTTTAACGCACCACTTTTTCTTTCTTTCACCGAATATGACCCCTCTACTAGTTTCTTATTCGAAGCTACAAATCGATCTTGATTTTCATTCAGTTAACAGGTTATTAATACGTCTTATTATTTTTATTCATAATTATAGAGCAATTTTTATATACTGTACAGTATATGAAACAATTAATTTACGATTGGTTATTGAATAGTTTTTAATTGAGGATATAAAATGTGACTCATAATTGGATTGTTCTCTAATTTATAATTGAAGTATGTGACTAAATCTATCCTCTTTCAGTCCTATGACTAAATTTACCCTATTTCAGTTCTATGACCAAATTTACCCTATTTCAATCCTATGACCAAATCTATCCTCTTTCAGTCCTATGACCAAATCTATCCTATTTTAGTTTTATGACCAACTCTATCCTCTTTCAGTCCTATGACTAAATTTACCCTATTTCAGCCCCATACCAAATCTATCCTATTTCAGTCCCATGACCAAATCTATCCTCTTTCAGTCCTATGACTAAATTTACCCTATTTCAGCCCCATACCAAATCTATCCTATTTCAGTCCCATGACCAAATCTATCCTCTTTCAGTCCTATGACTAAATTTACCCTATTTCAGCCCTATACCAAATTTACCCTATTGCAGTCCTATCACCAAATCTATCCTCTTTCAGTCTTATTACCAAATCTATCCTCTTTCGGTCATATGACCAAGTCTATCCTCTTGCAGTCCCATGACCAACTCTATCCTCTTGCAGTCCTATGACTAAATTTACCCTATTTCAGACCTAGGACCAAATCGATCTTTTTTCAGTCCTATGACCAAATTTCTTTCCTATGACCAATCTTGTCGTGCAGAAAATGTCACATCAACCTGCGTCGGTATCAGGTGATACTGTCTCCCGGTATATTTATCGATCGTACGATCGGACAGGTATTATGCTAATTCCAATCAGTTGCGTGACTTTATTTCCTCGGTTCGATTGTGCCGCAACCATGCCGGCAATAAAGGTGTCCGATCTCGCAATCGCTGGCTGCGGGCGATCCTCTTATGCAAGTGTTCCGAAAAGACCACCATCGTACCTGGCTAAAACTTCAGATAATCCGGTCGTCTCGTCGTTGATTTCGACGCTGCTGTCCCGCCATAATTGGCGAACGATCAGGGGCCAACGTCATCGTGCAGAACGTCGAAAAGGGCCGGCGAACGAGGGCAAACGAGCGCGGGGAAAAAAGAGATGGCCTCGGTCGATGCTCATGAATCTCATGATCGATGCACGATGCTCGGCTCGTTCACTCACGGAGTTAAAACGTGTCCAAGTTGGAAGGCCACGAGACGATGGCCGGTAATGGTCGTTCAGGACTTCACCGTGTTACGTGTCAGCCCGTGAGACGTTCCGTGGCAATTTACGGCTGCGTACACAGTGCCATTACGATGCACCGTAAATAAGCCGATGCCCGACGTGCCCTGAGACAGCCGTACCGCGGCAGTTCATCATTTTTTTAACCGCTCATTATGCGTGGGTGTCGTTAATTTTCGATCCGACGCCGGCCCTTTTTGCCCGGCGACGAACCTTGCTTCTTTAGCGTCTGCTGGAAACGTTCTTTTGTCGCGGCTGCGCGAATTTGCGGACAGGGTTTTTGTGGTTGGGTTGCTCGCGAGGGAGAAATGCAAGGAAGTTGCGAGTTCCGGGAATTTCAAAGTTTGCACCTTTTTTGAGATTCGAACGAGAGATGGGAGGATAAAAGCAATGAATTCAGTGAGAACTGGGAATATTTGATTTATGTAGGTTAAGAATGTTGGGTGGTGCTTTACGAATGTTTTGATGTTGGAGAATTCGATCGTAGAATTTGGAACTTGAAGTCAGATTTCTAGGTCTTCAAACTTCACAATGATGATTCCATTTTGTAGCATGGTTCTGTCAATTGCCTGATGCTTTGAGCTCGATTGCGGGGCAAAAGACATATTGAACATTTGTACAGAGTGTATAAACTTGAATTTGTAGTTCTTTCCATATATCTGTCATACGTGTAATAATTTTGATTAACACTTTTGAAGATATAACCCAGAATTTATGCTAGCCCTCATAAATACACAAATACGAGCTTATCAATATACAATAATTTTATAAACCAAATTCCCTGTTCGATTTTTGTTATAGCAATCAGAACTGCGCAAATATTAGTTCATCAGTTAATATTCGAAAATTTGACCGATCATGTTCGCAATTGGCGAAACGAGATTTCTGTTATGACGATCAACATTCGAAACCAGCTCTCGAACTTCTATATCTCGGTTGTTTATTGAATTTTTGATTGTCTTTTCAATAACGTGTCCAATTCAGAGGAATAAATACGAAACAATTTGTGCGAATGAAATTGTTCGACAAAACGGGCACACCGTAATTGGATAATTATCGAAGGATTCGTGGAAATTGTTTCAATAACCGGAATTTGAAGCGTCAGAACGCGTAACCGGGTGTAGGTGAAACGCGAGGGAAACGCAGGAAAACACGGTACGCGATGGTTCATTTCGTGCCGCGAAAGTAGGTCGTAGGCGAAATACTCGTTTCATTACGTGATTCCGCCTCTTTATTTCAATGTCCGTGCTCGTATAGTCAATCTCCATTATCCGTGTCTCGGGGGTTGTACCGGGACCGCTTGAACAAATGCCAAAGGTTATTCCCTCGTAAACTTGCTACGTTATACCCCGAATGTGGGAGCGCAGCCTTTTACGAGGCTTCTTTCGCTCGAGACCCCCGCTCTTTACGAACTGATACGACGAAACCGCGGAATTATGAAGGTGGCATCGATATTACGCGTATTCCGTGCTGAACAGTACACGATAAAACCAACCGAAATGTATAACGTGGAAAGCACTCGCCTTACTCTTTGTTCGCGCGAGTTCGATTTACGGTGTAGGGTCTCTTCGGCGGTTTTGGAGGATCACGAGAGCCACTTGACTGGCGGATGTAACGCATTGATGCGGTTGATACTTCTGTTTAGCGCATTTGTGACGAGTGACTGTACTCAATTTTTAGCAAGTTTTTCAAAATTTGGGTTTTACCAATTTTTGTATTTTCAAATTTACGAATTTCTAACTTTCAAATTTTCCTGGTGCCAAATTTCCAGATTAGCAGATTTTCAAATGGTTAAGTTCTCAAATCTCTAAATTGCCTCACTTGCAAATTTCCAGGTATCTAAACTTGCAAATTTCCAAATTTCCAAGTTTCTAATTTTCAAATTTCCAGATTAGCAGATTTTTAAGTTGTCAAATTCCCAAATTAGTTTAAAACTTTCAATACTTATAAATCTTGTAATCTGTAAATCTGAAAATTATAAGGTTCGTTGGTTTAAAAATGTCAGTACTCCTATAAATCCACTGAACTTAAAAAATTTGAATATTTGAAGGTTTGGACATCTAAAAATTCCAAAACTTACATCTTTCTCAAATAATTTTTTCAACGAGAATTAAATACCCATACAAATCTAATTTTGAAGAAGTAAAAATACAAAATTTCAATCTCTATAAGTGAATTTTTAACTTCCAAATTTGAAAATTGAACTAAAAAATCGAGAGATATGTATAAATAATATAATAGTATAAATGTAAGAATATATAATAAATGTATATAATACTAGAAATGTATAAATACAATAAAAATGATCAAGTTTACATATTTATCCTTGTCGAATGCGAGTTTAAATTGCAGTGGAGTGTACCTTGGGTGAATAACGATCTGTGTTCTTGTTTCAGGTTGCAACACGACCTTGGAGTCCGGATCAGGGCAAGACGCGGGAGATGACCAAGCTCTGCAACCATAAGAGGAAACTTTTGCTGCCAACAACGGCGGCCGGCAGTTCTGTTGCATCCTGTACACCGACCGTTTCCTCTTCTTCGGCTTTGTCTTCAGGCCAAGCCGCCACCGCGATCCACGTGAACGCAGACTCGCCCACCTCGCCGGATAAAGCCAGAAAAGGTAACAACCTGACCTTCGCAGTTAATGCTTCTCTGTTAATTTCGATTTATTCGATCGACTCGCTATTCTCTCTCCTTCTACTGACCTTGGGAGCAGCATTCTCGATTTTCATATTTTTTATTATAAGAAATAAAATACTGATATCAACCCATGAGTTGGCGCGTTAAGACTCAGAGTAAAAGAAGCTCTGTCCTTAATGTGAACATTTCTAGTTACATTTAATGATAACAACTGCTGAACGCAAGTAGCACTATCGCACTCACTTGAGCGACGTTTGCCTACTGTTGTTGTTTTTGGCCTAATTGGTGTGCGACCGCGAGAGTCAATATACCGCCGAAAATATGTGTGAGGCGTCCTTTTTTCTATTCTGACGAATTGGGGGCGTAGCTATTCGGGGACGTAGCGATTTGGGGACCTAGCGATTTGGGGACGCAGTGATTTGGGGACGCAGCGATTTGGGGACGTAGCGATTTGGGGACGTAGCGATTTGGGAATGTATGGATTTGGAGACATAGCGATTTGGGGACGTAGCGATTTGGGGACGTAGCGATTTGGGAGTGTACCGTTTTGAGGACGTAGCGATTTGGGGACGTAACAATTTGGGGACGCAGCGATTTGGGAATGTATGGATTTGGGGACATAGCGATTTGGGAATGTATCGATTTAGGGACGTAGCGATTTGGGAATGTACCGATTTGGGGACGTAGCGCTTTGGGGACATAGCAATTTGGGAACGCAGCGATTTGGGAATGTACCGATTTGGGGATGTAGGAATTCGAGGATATAGCGATTTTCGGCTGAAGCAATTTGGGTATGTAAGAATTTGGGAATATAGGGATTTGGAAATGGAGGTATTTTTCTATTCTGACCAATCATACCCACAGCTCTTCTAAACACATCAGCCTCTTCACGCGCCAACTCGTGGGTTGACATCGGTAGCTTCATCCTCCCCATGAAGCAGCTAATCTTGAGCCTTGAATGTTACAATAAAATAGACTCGATAACGTTTTTAGAAGGGAAAGATTCAGTTTCTTTTAAATAAAACCAACATTTATATTTGTATATAAGGACATTTTGTGTGGGTAATACTCGAGACAGCATTATGGAAATAACATCTTCATTTGTAATTTTTACTTTTAATTTGAATAAATCTTCCATTTGTTGCAAACTTATTTGGTTGAGAAAGTACTGTTAACAAAGAAAATATTCTTTTAAATTTTCTTCCTTTAAGAAAATAATTTACTTTCGGTTAATAACAATGCATCGCAGAATCTTGTTCGCATACTTACGTAAATCTTTTTATATTATACTTTAGGATTTTCTTTTATGTAATTCTTGTTTGAAAGTTGTTTTCATTATTCGATTGTCACCGAACTGGCACAATTAGAGAATATATTTTCCCTCTAGTCGAGCAAATCGTTCAGAATGAATTTTTCCAAGCAGGAATTATATCCTGGCGATCACCGAGTGGAGTTGGTTGATCGATCAAAATCAGAATTTTCCCCGGGGGAAAAGTTTCTTGGCAAGCTGAAACGAGCCACGAACTCGTCGAACTCTCGATCGCATTATACATACTCGCCAATCAATCTCTCGAATACATGCACACAAGGACACACACATGTGCGTGTGTACACACGACTGTGAAGGCGAACGAGTACATATGTACACTCTGATGCAACGTGAACCTTTGCATTAGCACACATATGCGAACTTGACAATTTGTCCATACCTATGTCTATAAGTTTGTAGTATTCATATTTTCAAATTTGTGAATTTGTAGATTTTAAATTTATGAGTTTATAAATTTTCAAATGGTTGAATTTGTCAATTTTAAATTTATGAATTTGTCAATTTTTAAATGGCTGAATTTGTAAATTTTCAAGTTCACTAGTTTTCCAGATTTGCGAATTTCTAAATTGAAGTTCCCAATCTTTAAAGTCTCCAAAACCTCACAAATTCTAAATCTTAAAATCCTTAAATCCTGAAGTCCCTAAATCCAAAATCCCCAAATCCCAGTGTCCTCAAATCCTAAAATCCCCAAATTCTAAAGTCCCCAATTTTCAAAGACCCCAAATCCTAAAGTCGTCAAATCTGAAAATCCCTAAATCCTAAAATCTCTAAATCTCCAAATCTCAAAAGTCCCAAATACTCGAGCTTCGTAAATCCCGAAATCCCGAAATCCTAGCATCACCAAATCCCAAAGTCCTCAAATCCTAAAATCCCCAAATTCTAAAGTCCCCAATTTTCAAAGACCCCAAATCCTAAAGTCCTCAAATCTTAAAATCCCTAAATCCTAAAGTCTCCAAATCTCAAAAATCCTAAATTCGTAAGCTTCGTAAATCCCGAAATCCTAGCACCTCCCAATCCCAAAGTCCTAAAATCTCAACAACCCCATATCCATAACCATAACCCATCCTCCGTTAAAATTCCCAAAATGGTTTAAAAATCGACAAGCGGTGAGTCTCCCACGGTGATGATATTTTCCCTAGAGAAGGCTGATTTGCTCTCGACTGTACACATCCCGGCCATCAATATATCCCCCGAAGAAGTTTTCCCATCGATCCGTCGTATTAACAAAGTTCCGCCGGTAGTCAGAGCGGCGCGCCATAATCGCCAGGAACGTTTATTCACCACCGTACCAGAAAACACGCGGCGGAAACTTTTATTGGAGGACGACCGAAAGTTTTTCCTCGTGCAACGGGCCTCGCGGCAGCCGTGATCATTAGGGCGCAACGAACGGGAAAAAAAGTCCCTGGAAGAAGAAAAGGAACGACGAAATTGCGACATTAGCGGGGGTCGGCGGGGGTGACTCCACCCTCTCCTTTCCTCTTTTCCCGTACAGAAGAGACGGCATTAAACTTCCCAATGTCGGTGAAAAAAATGGGTGGAGGTGGCAAATGCGACGAAGAAGTCTCGGTGGGAAGGTGTTGGAAGCCGACCCGTTGAGGGTGGAATGATGTATCACCATGGCGGCTAAACTCTCCGTCCGGATTTCATTACTAAATCCTATAACCGACCGAGCGAGACCGTACCTTTTTTTCTTCCTCCTCTGCTTACCCTTTCTTTCCTTTCTTTATTCTCATTTTCATCTTCTCTTTCCTTCGTCGCGTCGCTAATTAAACGACTGTTATTTCGACCGTGCCGCCAGAACGAGGGGTGCTTACTGCCTTTACCGTACTACCCCACGAACCGGGGGAGCTGTGGCAAACAATAGCGACGCGGTGCATTGAAAATCGCGGGGCTTGTTTTGATCGCTCTTTTTGCTTTCTGAGACTCTGGAATTTAGGGACAACATTGCTTATCCGTAATCACCGCTTTCTTCCAGATTCGGGATGCGTTTTTCTTGGATCTTTGATGGTATCGGGAGTTATGCAATACCGTGGAGACTGGAATTATTGTCGGTTTCAGGATTTTCTTCTCAAGGAAATATTTATCTTAACCCTTCTCAGACCGATATAATAGTTGAAATTTACAAATTTTCAAATTACAAAATACAAAATTTACAAATCCCATAATTTTCACGTCGCAAAATTTCAAGCTTCTAATATTCCAAAATCACAAAATACTAAATTCCTAAATTTCCAAAGACTGAAATTCCTGAGTTCCTAAATTCCTAGTTTTTTAATTCCTAAACTCTCAAATTCCTAGTTTTTAAATTCCTAAATTCTTAGTTCCTAAATTCTCAAATTTCTAAATTCCTAGTTTCTAAATCCCTAGTTCCTAAATCCCTAGTTCCTAAATCCCTAGTACCTAAATTCATAGTTCCTAAATCCCTAGTTCCTAAATCCCTAGTTTCTAAATCCCTAGTTCCTAAATCCCTAGTTCCTAAATCCCTAGTTCCTAAATCCCTAGTTCCTAAATCCCTAGTTCCTAAACCCCTAGTTCCTAAATCCCTAGTTCCTAAATCCCTAGTTTCTAAATCCCTAGTTCCTAAATCCCTAGTTCCTAAATCCCTAGTTCCTAAATCCCTAGTTTCTAAATCCCTAGTTCCTAAATCCCTAGTTCCTAAATCCCTAGTTCCTAAATCCCTAGTTCCTAAATCCCTAGTTCCTAAATCCCTAGTTCCTAAATCCCTAGTTCCTAAATCTCTGGTTCCCACATCCCTAGTTCCTAAATTCCTAGTATCTAGACGCCTAGTTCCTAAATCCCTAGTTCTTAAATTCGTAGTTCCTAAATTCCTAGTATCTAGACTCCTACTTCCTAAATTTCTAAATTCCTAAATTCTTAAATTTCAGAATTCCCAAATTACTAATTTACCAAACTTAAAAATCCCAGACAACACATTTCAACATCCATTTCAAACTGTAAATATTAATAAAATGCCCATACAATTTTTTACATCAACCCTAAGGTATTAAATTAATACATCACCATAATGTACCATTTCACCACACTTCTATCAGTAAATTATACTAGATTTATTCCATCATGAAATCTGTTCTTGATACGAGACGATTATTTTATTTCCTACGTCTGATTAAATTTTATAGCAGAAATTATTTTCTTATCCGTTGTGCCAGGAATTACGTCGGCAGCGTGTATGTACGTCAGTGGCAGTATTTCCGTGAAACTTTATAGGGTCGTTTTAACATCGACTCGAGCGTTCGTGTTCATGGGCGCCGCTTCGATTCCAATTTTCCGGTGATATAAAACGACGCGGCCCGAGAAAACGTCACCCTTGCTTTCTCTGCTTCTTCCGTTCACCGCCCGTCTACCCGTTCCTCCTCTCCTTCGTTCTCTCTTTCGCTCTCCGGGGCATTTCAGCAGCAGAGGTAATACGTTCGCGCGGTGTGCAAACACACACCCTCCGAATCGCGAACGGGGAACGAAAATAAAAGGAATAAACCACGTAGGGGGAGTGGGAATCGAATGAATCTTTATCGTCGTCGCCGTTCCACGAATACGAGTCTCAATAAGGAAAGTCGATTTCATTTCTCCTCTGTTCTCGTCGGTTTTACTTGATTCTGTCCGCGAGTCGGACGGCTTTTATACGCCCGTTGCTTGCCAAGGGACTCGACCGAGAAACGACAGAATTAATGGAGATTAATGAAATTCCAACGGCTCGTTACTTGCATCTGAATTTAACTCTCGTTTTTAATATGCGCCCGTTCGGACGGAATGTTTGGATCGGGCAAACAACATTTCTGGAATTTATTCCACCGATTCTCGCCGGCGACCGGTGACTTGTACGCGTTTGCGCGAGACACCCCGTCGACGAACTCGTTCACACGTTGATAAATCTCCATGTCGAATACGATTCCGATGGATCAGTGAAGCCAACAGTGCATATCAACGAACCGAGACCCGATAACGAGATCGATTGTTCGCCGTTACGTTTTTATTGGTCTGTTAAAAGGAATCTGCTCCATAAACAAGTTCTTTCCGTTAGCTATTCGATTGATCACGTTGTCGATAACACGGCAAAACGATTTCACAAGTGTCTCGTTATACGTTTCGCTATTACATATATTTCGTTTATCACAAATTTTATAATCCCTTATTTTTTTAATTGAACAATTGATATTTTATGAACTGTAGAAATATTTACTGATATATTCATTTCTTTATCGCTAAATTTTTATATCTACTATTATATCGTTAAATTTCTATATTTCTATACATCTGCGTGTACCCCAGAAAGTTTGAGCTATTAGGTTTCCTAATGTTAACTAGTATGTTAAGTTCTGAAATACTGTTTGATCCACCTTCTGGATCAGAACCATTACTTTTATCGATGAAAGTTTTGGTAAATACACTAAAATACCAGCTATATCATAAAAGGACATAATTTATCATAAGACCCACAATGCATTCTAACAATATCAGTAATTATTAACTTTACTAATAAGTAACATTACTCATACAACAGTTTCTAAATCGATGATAAATTTACTGAAAATATTTTCTACATTAATTCATTCAACTATTCTGAAGACCTCTAAAGTTAAGTTCCTTCAAAAACGAAGTCTAGTATGCTAACTATATAATTTCTGTTACGCTTAAAACCTCTCCATATCGTCACTGTGTCTGTATAAGAACTTTGGACATTATGATTAAATTTGGGTACACAGTATCCAAATGATTCCCCCGTAAAAGGTTAAAAAGCCACCGATCTGTGGAGCACGTAGCACGCATGAATCCCAGACAGTTTTAAAGCCCACTCTAGCGAGCCCTCAGACGATCCACAAATTTACATTCAACTATCCCTGTCGTTATAGTCCCGGAGCGGGACGGGTCGTTGTGTTAGGGTTGCAGATGCCGCGAGTTGGCCGGAAGAGGAACCAATCGGCCGGCTCGTGTCTTCTTATCGTCCGTGTGCGATCAATAAGTCCGGGGAGGAGGAAAGAATTCGCTCACTATTCGCTGCCAGCGACGTCAACGCGACGATGTTACTTTGGACGTGGGGGTTGGTTTTGGTGGGGGAGGACGAACGTCGTCGAGGGGTAACGGACGATGGTGGTGGCAGACAGAGAGTTGATAAGGGTTAATTTCGTACGAAGAAGCGGCGAATACGCTTGAAATAGAGGGAGAAGAGGAAGCTGCGGTCCAAGAGAGGAAACCGTGTCCGGTTGTGATTCTTGCGCCTGCACCGAGTGATGTTCATCCCCGCCGATACCACCTAGTTGCAAACCACCTCCGGCTCGACCGACGTCCTGTTGTGGTCGCGCAAGCGCATTTTACGCTGTTTCCGTTTAGTCCGCATCAACGGCTCGGCCACGTCGTTACGTACGATCCACGCTCTGGGATCCCCATGAACGAGCTGGAGAAGTTAGTCGTTGGCCGAGGTTCAATTGGGTTCGAGTAATTCGAGTGCCTTCGAGAGTCCCGCCTGTTTCGCTAGTCAATCGTAGCGAGAAGTTCTGCTCGGGTATCCACCACGAGAAGATTGCTATAATTATGGTCGTTGGCCCGGCCGTTTTGGCCCCCGTATCGAAACCCGCCGCTATTAACGCTGCAACTTTGATCCGTATCGCGAGACACGCTTCGGAGCGATGGGAACAATTTTTGGTTAGCACGTTTCACTCGTATAGTAGCCGTGTGTTCGTCAGAATTTATCGTTCGAGTTCGCTAAATTTGTTATCCTTCAGATTGCTTGGGAACCATTTTTTGTTACCACGTTTACAGCTGCCGTGTGTTCGCCAGAATTTATCGCTTTTCAAACGGTTCTGAACATTTCACATTCTTCAGGTTGCTTGCGAACAACTTTCTTAGCACGTTTCTTGTAGTAGTGTCTTTGCTAGAATTTATCGTTCAAGTTCAGTAAATTTATCGTTCACTTTGCTTCTTCATTTTGGGAACAATTGTTTGAACAATGATGTAACACTAATTTTACATTGGCTACGATTACAAATATTGTTTACATTAACTTTACGCTATTGTAGAATGCTATTAGTTTTTACGCTAATGTAGAGTGTGAGTAGGGTAGTATAATGACGTTAAAGAATGTCAGTAAAATTCCAATAAAATGGGGTGGTCCAATAAAATTTAGTACTTGAATATTTCCATTATTTTTAGAGATATAAGAAAACTTTGTTAGTAACAGAATACTATAATAACAGACTAAAGATTTTTCAGCAGAAATAATTACAATTTCATGGTCTTCGCCTTTTTGTGCATTAATTTCTACATTCTTACATAAAAGTATCAGCATATTTATGTAAAAAACGTTGCTATAAATATCTTTATTGTGAACCTTCACTCACAGTGTAATTAAACGTGACAGGACATAAATATCCATACAGAAATATTATCGTATGCAATATCATGCAATATCATCGTTTGTAAAACGCATACATACCAAAATATGTATAACATGACTTTGATGTTCATAATGATTTAGGACCTTGAATTTAAAAATAGCTAACTTCTATCGAATTATATAATAATAAAGTCTGCGTACATTTTACCTGTACGTCTGAAGTGTCGTTGAATAGGCTATATACTATAATTGCTGCGCCATCTCTCCGTCAGATTTAACAACCACGGCGCTTTATATTTATACGCCATTGACTGCAGATTTTTGGAGGGTTAAAAGAGGGAGAAGGATTTGATGCGTTCATACAATCCACCCCCCGAAAGCCACGAAATGCTTCAAAGATTTTACGTAAATCTTCACCCCCTTGGAAATCGGGTTAAACTACCGTCGTCGCAGACAACCTGCCCTTCTTCTAGGTAGATTCATTAGTACTTCCGCCCTACCTCTCTTTCACCCATTCGTTCTTCATCCTCCTCTTCGTCTTCCTTCTCTCGCTTCCGAATTATCTTCCCCCGTTGTAACCGTGGAGAATAATTATCCGCTGTAGGCTTACGGATAAAAGACCGCCATTGAAAACCATCCCCTTTGCCACCCTTTCACCATTCTGCTTTCTGCTATCCTCGTAAATCAAGGTAATTTCGTAGTGTGAACGCTTGTTATGGCAGCTTGTCGACCATTCACTGTAAAAGGGTCGTACAATTTTATTCGGTTTCGTGCATGTGAATTATTTCTTCTTCAGATATTTTATAATCATTTGTTACGCACGAATTCGTCGCGTATAAGGTTTTACCTCTTTTAATTTCATAATGAGTTCTTGGTTCGTAACGCGTCAAAGTTGAAATAATTATAAACAAATTTGAATTGTTTGAAGAAGTGATTTTTAAGTGATATACTTCCACTGGGGTTGTCCAAATAGTTGAGGATTAGGGAAGAAAATATTAATTTGTAAGGAAGATAAAACGAAAGTTGGCGAATAAGGGACACGAATCCCGAAATTGTTACGTTAAATAGGATTTAACCTTGCGGCGGAACTTCAAATGGGACGCCTGTTCATTAAGAAGGCTGAAGCAGCGCTTGAATAATAAGCGGAGGGTTAAAATTAGGGTTAGGGAAATGAGTTGTATTTTAATTTTCCACGACCTCGAAGAGTTACCGCGCCTTGGGCATTCCATTAAGAACTACTCTCTTAATACGTTAAGCTTTTAATAACTGAATTTCTTCGTACGACTGAACCGACATGAATTTTCTTTTGTTCGACAGATGGTCTCAACAAGAAAAAGAAGAGAAAACTAGGGGGAATAGGGAACATTTTTTCCGGAGTTTCGGTCTCACAACTTATGGCACAACGCGAAAGGGCTATTGTTGCAGCATCTGGAGTGCAAGGCTCACCGGTGCCTAATGGATCGCAGGTAATGTAATTTTTAATAAACCAAACTCCAACCTTCCATTTAGTTATCAGTATTTCCAAAATCCATTTACAAGAAATTATGTTTGTAACATAATAATAATACAGAACAATCGTTTACATTTTAGGTGTGGCCAATCGCTATTCCCAATCTGCAAGTTCAACAGAGTAACCAGCAGATCTGTCATCAGACATTAAACTCACCCTTGCAGAATCAAGACGTAAACGGCTGTGCAACGAGAAATCCTCAGCAGAGGTTAGGTCAGCATAACATGTCAGGGATGCTGATGGGAAATTCGCTGATCATGAATCAGCAAGGCGCTAATTTTAACAACATGACTCAGCAGCAGCAACAGCTGCTCCAACAGCAACACCAACAGCTTATACTGCAACAACAGCAGCAGCAACAGCAACAGCTTATGCAACAACATATATCGCAACAGCAACAGCAGCAGCAACAACAACAATCGCAGCAGTTGTTACCCCATCATCAGCAGATGCAACATATGCAGATTTTACATCAGCATGAACAGCAGCAACATCAGAATGCCGTTGTGAATCAGTTAACGCAGCAGCAAGCTCCCCATTACGTAAATCAATTAAACCAACAGTCGCTACACGTGATGCAACAACAGGAGCACCTAAATCAGCAGCAGCAGCAGCAGCAACTGCATATGCAGCAAACGCAGAAGCATAAGATGCAGCAGCAGCAAACGCAGCAACATCTGAGCCAGGACGTCGAGCAGCAATCAGGGAATTACAATCCTCAACATTCGTCGGAGAATTACGTGCACCACATGCAGCCATCGCAAGTGTCGGCGCAAACAACCCTTCATCCGCAGTTGCATCAAATCCACCAACACCAGATGCAGCAGCAAGCCCAACAACATCAGCCTAATCAGCATCTGATGCAGGCTCAATCGGCGGATCATTTCCAAATGCAGATTCAGCAGTTGCAGCAGCAGCAACAACAGCAGCATCAACAACAGGTGTCTCAAGTGTGCGTGCAATCTCAGTATCCTAATCAACAGTTGAATCATCATTCCTTAGACGTGATGCAACAACAAGCGCAAAGTGCCGTGATGAGTGCCGCTGATATTCAAAACAGACACAATCGCGCCCCTTCGGTTACCGACGAGGATCTGAATGCAAAACAGATGCAGCAGCAGCAGCAACAACAACAACTTCTGTTGCACAATCACACGCTGCAACGGCATCACGTCGTACAAAACGGAAACTTACCAAACAATTCGCATGAAAACATGCAACGTATGTACACGCAGAATCAGGTTCAGTATCCTGTGAGAAATTTCGACGCCTCAAAAGGAACCGTTGCCGATGTCAAACATCAGCAGCAATACGCTTTGTCTAATCTAACGGGAAGGAGCCCGAACACCAATCATGCTGTTGAAGCACAACCTGGAATGGGACCAAACGGGCAGCCCGGTAACATGCATTTCAATTCGAGAACACCGCCCTGGCAACAAAACCGATCTGCCTCGAGTTCTCATCAGCCTTCTCTCGTCACAGTCCAGAATATCACTTGTAACTCCTTCGATCGTGTTCCACCTCTGCATCATCACATTCCACAAGCTTCTACCTGGACCGATGAGGTAGCGCGAAAGAAGGCGAAGTCCAGTAAGATTATGGTGAAAAAGCAACGTCAGCATAGCGTTACGGATGTCAGGAGTAACAGTCTGGACCAATCCGCATCGAGTCCGATCGACGAATTTAACGAAAAGAATCAGCAAAGTAATAGTCAGATAGGTTCGACCGTCAACAGCAGTGGTCCATCGTTCTTAGAAGATCCTAGCGGTTACCTCGCGCAGCAGACTGCTCTGCTGAACAGCACGATATCGAGACAGACTGGTGTTAGCAGTTCTCAAGTGGGAATGATCAACAATTCCAAAACACCGCAGACGAACCATGGATCGCACTTGTCTAATAATTCTTATCTTCCACAACCAAAGCCTTCTTCCGGCACCAGCCCCACCAGTACGTCGACGTTTAATTCCGTGAAGAATCACGCAACCTCCCCCGTTGTTGTGCACAGCAGCATGACACCGACGTCCAGCAGCGGTGGAACAGATTCCGAAAGTAGTCCTTGTCAAGGTTGCGTTACCAGTGCTGACACGCAGTCTTACGTGCAGGATCAGTACAAACAGCAAATGCAGCGGCAATACCTGATACATTCGGATCAACGCGAAGATCCAGTTACGTCGTCCACGTTTGGAGAGCAGTATCAGAACAATCAACAGCAAGCCGATTCAAGACCTATTCAAGGTGGTACCGTCAGCACGAGTCATGGGTCTCCCATCGGCACGAACAGTCCAGCAAATTCGGATACACCAGCTTCATCCACGCCTGGAATATCGCAACCGGCGACTCCGCAAAGTCTTATTTCGTCTCAGCCGTCGACGCCACATAGTTATTCGCAACCGCCAACACCTCATTCGCATTCTATGTCTGGTCAAGTGCCATCTCAACCTTTAACGCCTCAGGCCCAACAGCCGTCACAATCTTCGATGAGCAGCGGTGTACAGGAACAGCGTTCCGATACGCCTTGTTCCGCCACAACCAGCTCGAATGTAGTTCCTTCTAGCACGTCATCCTCGCAAACGTCTACTTCTACTTCGGACAACGTGACGTCTCAAATAGTGAAACGGCAGACTACGAGACAGTCGTCTTTGGATGGTTATCAGCCACATCCGCACACGGTGAATGCCGTTTCTAGAATACCAATGAATCATTTTAATAGTACCTCATCGGTGATAACCACTATGGCGAGTGGACATACTGTTAGCAGCAATACTATCACGTCTGTGCTAGCTGGAAGGGCAAACACCGCTACCGTATCGATCAATACGCCTTCTGGAATACCGAATCCCGCCATACCAGACATACTTTCGAACAAACCTCAGCCGTCAACGGCTCTAACGAATGTACCAACTACTACCGTGACTACAACTTCCTCGCTTCCAAGTAGTCAACCATCGATAGCGATCAGTGTCTCGAAGTCACCGTTAGAGATGGTTCAGAGCGTCGTCAGTAGCATACAAGTACCTCAGGCTAGTACTAGTTCACCGGTACAGCCACAAAATCAGCAACAGCAGCAACAACTAACGCAGCAGCACCCTCAGTCCAATGTTCAGGTTCACAATGTGCTTACGTCTGGCGGTATACTGAAACATCCCGCTGGATCAACCTTACCTCCTGGCCATATACTCGTGTCTAACGGCGGACAGCTTATAATGGCCAGCACGGGATCAGGCATCAACGGTGTAATGGCACCTCCTCCTCCGAAAATTATTTCTAATTCTAATTCTATGCCACCACTGTCGGTGTCACCCATGGTCACTAGCGTCACGGGGGCTGTTAGTCAAGTCATCCCTGCTGTTGGCGTGGCTCAGCAAGTTATAGGACAACCTACGGTGCTGGTGAACACCATTCAAACTCCAGTACTTATACAGCCCGGTGTCATGACGATGGACAGTATAGGTCAGAACGTTCAAATACCGCATCTAACCGTTGCGACTGGCAACGTGATACAAAACGCTCAGTCGATTCTGGACGCTAATCAAGATGTCGCGAGAAACGTCAGCGCAAATCAGGGAATGGTGAATCGACAGCCAGCATTGTTATCACCCGAATCGGCGATGAGTAAAAAGAAAGCGTACAAAAAACGAAAGGCAAACCCGCAAACAGTAGCCTCGATGTTGCACATCGCTTCTTCGCAACAGAATACTGGCATGCTGATGCAGTCGCAATCAAACTTCGCCCAGCAAAATTTCCAGACTCAGAGCATAGGTGGTCCGATGTTGCAAGCGTTGACCATCGTGCCAGGGAAAGGTGGAGCTCCAGCTCAGTTGGTTATGAACGGACAGGCTGGTACAACATCGGCACAGTTCAATGCTCAGCAGATTATCACTAATCCTCAACCGACTCAGCAAATCAACCTTCTTCAACCAGTAAATCTACTGAACGGGGCCACTGGAATGGTTCAGAATTTCCCTACTATTCAGCAATTTATCGTCCCTGGCATAGGAAGCATGGTCATGTCTGCTGATGGAACCGCGACCTTGCTACAAGACACAGGCAACATCGGTATGCAGCTGCAGATACAGAACGTGAACGGTCAGAATGTGTTAACTCCAGTGCAAAGCCACAGCGGAATATTTAATCCGAGTCAAAGCATTTTAGCAGCTGGTCCTGCTGGAATGGTTATCCGAGCACCGCAGACAGCCGGTGGAAAAATTATTCAACAACACAGTCCAAGCGCACAATTCCTGTCGCCGAACAGCGGCCAGTTTCTGGTGAACGGAACAACATCGTTTGGGAACCAGTTGAGCCCGATAGTGGCGAATGTTAGTCCAAATCAGCAAGTGACATTCAATACCTCGCAAGTTAGGCCGACTAATATGCAGGGCCAACAGGAATTCATTCAGATGAACGGGCAAACTTTGATGGTACCTTGCGGAACTGCGCAAAACATTGCTGTGTCGTCGGCACCCAATCAACAGAACACAACTTTTGTTCAACAAAACACGACGATTGTGCAGCAACAAACGACCATGGTGTCCAACAACCAGATACCTAATTTTCAAGCTGCAGCCTCCAACGGGACGACCGTCGATCCTTCGCTGAACATTGATCACAATCAATCGTACATTTTAAGTTCCGGAATGATTCAAGGAAAAGCACCTACCTCCCCGAAAAGCAGCGTGAATTCCCCGTCTTCGGAGCAGAACATTGAGCAGCAACAATATGTTCTTGCTAGCAGCAGCACGACTGTCGTTGAGAAAACAGCCCAGCAAAGCGACCAACACAGTCCGCTGATGGCGAGACATTCTGTATCCACCCAAACAGCTGGGAATCAAGCGAACATGGCTCAGTCAGCGATGATGAGGCAAGGATCTCCTCCAGACACCACCACACACAGTCCAGGAAATAGTCACAGGTCGAATAGTCCTGCTGTGGATACTACAACGCATGGAGCGGCTTCGCCAGCACCACCCGCAAGGCATCACTCTTCGTCCACGGTAATACTCCACTTTTAAACACTCTTCGATTTTATATGAGAAATGTTTTATAACAGCGAAACGTAAAAATCGTTAAAAGAAATTTTGTTTGTGTTAAAAGATAGTGAAAAGTAACATTTTGCAATCTGGAGCTTCGTTTTCGAGATATTACAGGAGTAGAAATGAAAAAGAAATTTAGAACATAGTCGTTGGTTATTAATAATAAGAGTTTTGGTACGCATGGATTTTGCAGTTTACAGATACTTATTGTGGTGTGCTGCAACAATTTTTCTGTTTTGACCCATGGTAGCGGTGAATGCAGTGATGGATAACGGTTGTGAGTTTCACCAGTACACGTTCGAATACGGTCTTGATTTATTGATAGCGAAGAGTAGGGCGAATAAGTAGCCTCTGTTAAAGGCTACATCAGCCGTTTCGAACTTGTTGAGTCAATTGAAAGCTTAGGTAATTAAGCTTAAGAGACTTGTATCTATAAAGAACCGCCCCTATCAAACATTAAGAGACTGTTTACATTGTAGACAGCAGCCATTTGTGTCCGAGACTAGGGAGTCTCTTGTGAATAGTTAGAATAGTCACCTGGCAAGTGAAAGACCTGGATTCGAATCTTGGCTCGGTATTTTTCCCCACACGTCCACGCGTGTTTTTCTATGTAAGTGTGGATCTCTGTATATCAAAGTAGCAGAAACATAGAAACCGTTTGAACCTCGAAAACAAAGCCCCATATTACAAAGTATTTAGCGTGGAGAATTTCTTTTGCAATGCATATTCAAATTATTAAGTTAATAATAAAAGTTGATTTTATTCAGAATAACATGTTAAAGGAAGAAAACAATTGTCTAATCCAGGGATGGCTAACTCCTCCCCTGACGGGAGCTGTACAGTCCCCATCGTCGGTGAATCTGTCCCGCCACCATCACTCATTCTATTTCCCCACAATTCAGCTGGCTAATCACCACTTCATATATACCTTGTGTTAACCCGAAGATGCATCCGCCAAGTCACAGCACAAGTATGGTGGTGGTCGTTCCTCTACAACTCGATGGACCGAGAAAATAGGGATGGGAACCGCTCTCGAGCCACCCGTTAGCCATCTCTGGTTTAATCAATCGAGACAACGACTGTAATCGATTATTATTTTCAGCCAATGGTTCATTGCGTGTCAAGCAGCGAGCCGGATTCAGGCGACGTGCCAGTCGCGTCCGAGGACTGGCGAATTCAAGGTATCACTACGAAGGAAATCACTCTTAGTCAGCCAGGTCTTCATGGAAAGACATATGTGGAATCGACGGTGACTACTGGGATCCAGGTTGGTACCCATGTAGATCAAGTCCACCGTCATCTAACCTTAACAGACATGCACCAGCCAGCCGATACGACACACCCTGAAAACACATACGCTGACTCACAGGAGCATATGGACACATCATCACCAAATCATTCCATATATTCAGACACAATGGACCACTCCCTCGTGGAAGATCAACTAAGCGTTACTAAAGAAATGACGGATGTCTCTTATACGGAGATGGATGTCAATACGTTACCGGTTGTAGGTCACGGTCATTATCAGCCGATCCTCTATCATAGCCAACAATACGTTCACAATGCAAACGTTTATCGACAGCAAACTTTAGTGCCAGACCATGCGCATTATACGATGTTACCGCAAACGAAATTCGATCCAAAGCCTTGTATCGAGACTACCGATCAAATTGATACGCAAATAGCGCAGAATATGGTAGAGCAAGATGACATAGATCAGAATTTGGAAGATAAATCTTTAGACAGCCAGAACGTCGGAGTCTCTTATTGTCCCTCGAACGAAAATTATCAAAAATTTGTAAACGTCGGTATCGCCGCGCCAGCTGGGCTATATCCTCATTTGTACAATTACAGGTCTGATTCTAATGGCATTGCTGTCGTTAATTATTCGCCCAGCAAACAGACCTATATAAATCCATACATTTACAATCAATTCGTATATGCGCAAGAGGCTGACGACGGTGAGGAGACAGACTCATCGTCGGACGAATGAGCATCTTTCTTTCGTACGGGTTGATTCATTGATTTTGTACATTTTAAATTGGACATCAGTGGCATTACCTTGCTCGCAAGGGTTTGATACACTCGTTTTAATCGATACTTATTAAGTTTGTAATTAGTTTGTATTTAACGTTATTGATTTTTCACGTGGCCGACACTTTCGTGGGCCGAGCGGATTCAACTCGCTTTTAGCGTTATTATTTATAACGTACATTGCAATAATGTAATTTGTATTATCGACCGTGTGTTAACGGGTCAACTGAACGAAAAAAAAAACACTATAAATTTTTATAATGGCAAACAGAGAAAAAATAAATTTTTGCTAAGCAATACATTCTTTGATAAAAATTATACATATTCCTAAATATTCGAAACGTAAAAAAAAAAAAGAAATGAAAATCTTGCGATGAGCATGCGTAATCAGAGTTTGGATTTTGTCACGTTGGTATATATCATTTTTCTCGTTTGCATGCATCGAAGAATGAAATTTTGAACGTGTCATACTTGATTCGGCCACCGATAGCGTAGAAAACGTAAGTTTTCCAGTAACTCTCTGTACGTTTGTCGCGTCATTCTTTCAAAACGTTTGTTATCGCGTCGAATCAATGATCATTCTGTTCTGGTAGCTCTTACGTTTCCTTTGTTCTTTCTTTTATAATATTCAGTTCACTTGTGTTTTTCACGCTCGGTCGAAAGAATGATGAGGATCTTGCTGGAACAAAGAGTGAACGAGAACCAGAGAGAGAAAAAGGGGTTTATCGAATCGAAATGAGCGGTTCGGATGTCGATAGATTGATATGAATATTAGCATGTGACTGGTAGGCTTGTGCCTGAGTTGATCGAGTTGTATTTGACAGATCTATACGTCAGAGACGTTGAAGCAAGCCGAAGGTGTGGTGAGCACAGTGAGGTGCGAGGGCAGGGAACATGCCCTCGGCCGCGGAATCAAGCGAAAGCTGGACTCCATCGATTCCATGCATTCTACCCTGCATGAAGACCAAGATGGTCAGTATTGTATGGTATTCTTAGTCGTTAATTATACATTAATTATATAATATAACTAGCTCGGCTATAGTATCGAATTACATTTTGATAATCAACTTTGATAATTGATACAATTATATGCAGGATGGACCAGAAGTCACTAACAAGTTTCATCTTCAGATGGCGGTAGTCAAATTTCTAAATGGAGAGTTTAAATATTCAAGTATAATAATATTTTATGGATACTTCAAAAATAATATCTAAGAAAGTAAGAAGTCAGAAATGTTAATGAATGTGAATTTATAATTAAATTTAAATTATAGATCATAGATTAAGATTTAACTTCGCCATTTAAGGATTAGAAAAGTAATGAACTTTCAGTTTTTAATTTTCAAGAATTTGTTATATTGTAAACTTCACAATATCTTTTATTATAATATTTTGTAAATGACTATCTTTGGTTTGGCAGATTTTTGTTCTTTGTTACTCTTCAAAAATATTCAATTTTAATATTATTTTTTACATATTGGTAACAAAGTTTGATAGGCGACTTGTGTTTAAATAATGCACTTTTTAAATGAATTCAAATGTAGATTTTCCATATGAAGTTTTTAAATAAAATTGTTAGCTACTTAGTAATGAAGTTTTCTATAATTGCTTTCTCCAAGGACCTTATTGTGAAAGAAATAATTAAAACTAAAAGGCTAATTAGATTTCTAAAACATTTTGTGACTTTTGGGCCATGTTGTATTAGAAACTTTTAGTGATTGTTATATTATTTTTAATAATAAATATTATGGGTATGAAGGTCTTAAATATTAATGTTATAATTAATATTAGTACCCAGCATATGGTTAACACGTTGACTACCAGAGTGGAAATATTAAAAAGCAATTAAATAATAATTAGAGTTTAAATGCAAAACATTTTCAGAACAAAAATAATTATAATATTTTTATATTATTTATATAAGTTACTTTTTCTTTCAAAATCACATTTCTCAAATACTGAGAAATATTTATTCAGGTATGAGCAATTAACCTAGTTTGTTATTTTCCCAAAAACTGGTTTTTACACAAATTTAATTAATTCAATAAATTTAACTAGTTCAGTAATTCAATCAATTTAACTAGTTCAGTTATTTTATAAATTTAACTAGTTCAGTAATTTAATAAACTTAAGTACAATAATACAATAAATTTAATACAATTCATTCAGATCTTAATTTGAGGTTAACTTATTTTGAAAAAAACACGTAATGTTCAACTTTTAGATTTAATCTCTCAATTTTCTAACCTATAATCATCACAGTAATAATATATAACATTTTCTATTTTTATTTAACTAATTTATATTAATATTTGAAATCTCTATTATCCTCCCACGGTAGTCAACGTATCAAATATTGCAATACATCACAAATCTTTATTATTAAAGATAATCTTAATTGAATATTTCAAGTAAAACCAGAAGTCAATTGTGAAGAAAATTAAATCATTATGAAAGTTACTTTATCAAAATGGCACCTAATGATGGTACTTCGACAAGAAGCAATGCGAAACAAAATATCTGAAGGAAGAATCTCGGTGTATGCCAATGATTGTTAATCGATAAAACCTCGCATTGCTGTTTGTTGGTATTTACTACGTACTGATTGTTAGTATTAAAAACGCTTATGGCTTTAACATTATCGTTTAGTGTTTAACACTGTGGTATGCTTTAGGGATACACGTTTCTACACTATCATTTTTCTTTTCATACTGCATGCACTTCTACCAAACAATGCATGTTATTACCTCAATTTGTGTTTTTATGCATGAATTGCTTTTTTTGTTGTCTTTGTGCGATAGTGGCATAGTTGATATTGCTTGCTGCATCCAGTACGCTTTGGTAATGCTTTTTGAACCATGTCCTAGATTTATTCACCTCGGAAATTAAATACGATTTTACACGTGATTTTCGTGACAAATTTCACCGATTTAATTGATATTAATAGACTGCGAATGTCCTCTTGTATTCTTTTTTAAAAAAGCTCTGAAATGATACATCATTAAAAACTTTTTGCATTTTGTGCAAATTTTATTTATTCTCCATCTTTTGAACATTTTATTCTTTTTACGTCCAGATGTTATTGTTCATAAATGCATAAACATTCGCAGTCTACTTTCGTTTTCCATAAGAGGAATATGTATTTCTATTCGAACAAGAACAGGACAAGAAATATTTACATTAACACTGCAACAACCACACGGAGTTATTCATAAATCAAGATTTATCTCAAAAAGTAATTTGTTAAAGCATAGACTTCAGTCAAGATCCTTGATCTACTTTTACATCGGTTGTTGAAGTGTTAAATTGAAACCGCAGAATATTCCTCTTCAGATAACTTTAAATAATACAAAACGATCCGTTCGTTTCGATGTTGAAAAAAGAACCGTGTTTCTTTCGCTCGGGAAGAAAATCGAGGCAGGTAAGTGATGTCATTACTAAACATTTTTGTTCGTCAAACTCCAGGAGACTCGATGCTTTGCTACACAAAAGTAACGGCGGTGACATTGAATTAATAAATTGTACATAATTCTCAACCGAAACGATTTGTTGCGTCCTCTTTTTGTTTTCCTACTAATTGGCTGTCAGGTTTGTTAATATCATTGTCCACGCAGTTATCACGTACCATCGAAGGGGGTCCAAGGGGCTTCAGTCAGTCATACGTTCATTTTGTCGCGGGTGTGGCTCACCGAATTTTTTTTTTTTTTTATTTATCGTGACATTTGTACATAATCATCTTCACGTCGCGTCGCATGTGATCTTAAAGAGGGATCGGGACGATTCAACCGCGCGAATTTGTGGCGCAAATCTGCCATTTTATTGCGTTCGTATTTCGCGTTTCCAGCCGAGTGTCTGGAATTTACGGCTCGAACGTTTATCCCGCGGAACCGTCGAAATAACGAAAGAATTGTTGTCCAGTAGATTCGTGGGTTTTAAATTTAAATTCACGAACGGGAGAGAGTTACGTTGAAACGAAGTTTACGCGCCGAATCGAATAGCAGGATCGCCGAGAAAAAGAGAAAAACGGACGGAAGTTATTGCATGTGCTCGAACCATCTCTGATATCTCATTTTGTCACTGATCTCGCCTACCACCATTTGAATGAAGCTACTAATCATTTTTTAACGAGCACACGCGCGAGCAAAAAGCACATCTCAAAGCGTACAGCTGAACAAATACAGACGTAGTGGTATCATCAATTAGGAAATTTAAGGATAATCAGTTCGTAAGGCACGCACCAAGAGCATACCTGTTTCGCTGTTATGAGTTGCACCTGTTGATCAAGATTAACACACAAAATTAACCACACTGATTCGCGGGATCGTGTGCGATTATACGGTTTCAATATTTCGAGCATTATCTTCCTTGTTATCCTCGGTCAATTTACGGTCAAATTTCATCGAATGACTTTATAGTTACAGTTTTATTGTACTCAATTCTTAGTTGATCGTAAAAAGAAATTATTTTTCGGGATATAGAATTTTTGTCGATGAATTATAAATTCGATAAGAAGTGTAAAACAGTGCTGTCTCGAGAGGAGCTGTTTGCATAAGAAATAAATACCTGGGTAATTGGAGCAATATGTTACAATGTAATACGAGAAAAGGGTACTGTGCTAGTGAGAGGGTAAACTGGCAATTGTTGGTTTGTTAAGATATACCTAAAGCTATAAAGTTATACAAAAATTTATACCATGTAGTAAAATTATAAATCGTTTCAAAAAAATAGGAAGGAATATAATATGTTATTAATGTTGTATAACATTATGTAATGATAATGATGCTGTATAATATTAATGTCATGTAATATGATGTCAGTTTCCATATTATATAGCAAGTCGATGAAAGTCAATCTACTTTTCTGAAATTTATTTATAATACAGCTACATTGGTTTTTTAATTTTTCTAAAACAGTAAGTATATATATTGTAATTAACTGTCACTCGTATTTGATCACGAGTAACAATAAATTCCTTTTAGTGGCTATTTACATATTTTTATAGTATACATCTAGTGTATAGAAAGTGACTTAATTTTTATTGATTTTAAGTATCAACATGTATTATGTGTTCATCAAGCAGTATGCTCTGATCCCAAAATGTAGATTGATTAAGAAATACGGTATTATATTTTAAAAATTAAAAAAGTCTAATACAAATATCCCTAAAGCATACTACTAAATAAAATTTATACAAATTTGTTTACAATAGTTTTCATTCGTATCATATACTTTGCGAAGTTATTAATTGACCAATTATAATTAACATTTGATACACTAGATGAAAATAGTACTGATGTAGAGATAAAGAGTTAAGAATCAAAGTATTATGTTAAACAATTTTAATATATAAGTTTTTAAAAACATTTTTGGACAACGATTGTAGCAAAATGGTTAAATATTAACGTATTGGGTTACAATGTAACACATTGCTCTGAAAAATTGCCCTGGTGTCATCCCTGACGAAAAGTATCAAGATATCAATAATTTCGTTACAAAATACACAGATACTTCATGAGTAAACGTAGGTTCATACATTCGTAGGTGATTTATGTACTCTCTAATATATTATACCGATTTATTTTTTATTATACTGACTTATACTGATTTATTTCAATAGATCTTTGCAAACGCAGAAACATCTGCAGTCTATTCATGAGGTATCAAGTATGAATCCAAATCTTAAATATTCTACCAATTCACTACATATTAAAATTGACTTAGTATCGCTTTAAAAATCGATATCAATAATTGATACAAAATATAAGTTAAGGTAACTTCAGTTAACAAAATTGTGATCCAAATGCAGAAAAGGATTATTTGATGCTTTTCAACTGAAACTTCTTATCAGACAAAAATATTGATCAATTTACTTAATGATTTATAAAAAAACAATCGAAAATGTATTTTCTGATTTTGGACTAAAATTGCGCTAACTGAATGAAAGTTACCCCAACTTGCAGTACCTAAAATCTCAGTTTTTAAACGAGTTTTAACTCTAGAATTTAAAATTCTATAAATTTACAGCTCCTCTGATATCGACTTATTCGAATATTATCAAAATCGGTTCATATATAGATCTAACTATTAGACCAAGTACCAGACCTGAAAAGAATGCTGTCGATCGGCTACCTCCACAACGAAATCATTAACCAAATCGCATCTAAATCGCGTGACAGTATGCTGGAATAGGAGGAGCCACATGCATTCTTTCCAGCTCTAATCAGTACACGAAAAGAACAATAAACGGTGTATGATTAGGCTCCTCGGCAGACAGTAGCACTTAAAACGGTCCAAAATCACCGCCCACGATCCCGCGATGTTCGTTCCGCTTTCCCATGAAAGAGTTTGATCTCACCACACGCAATCGAAATCACCGTGCGGTGGCTAAAAAAAAAATAGCGTGAGATAGAGAGAGGAAAATAGAGAAACCGAAAGAAAACACCGTGCCTTGTTTGAAACCCTCAGTAGCGGAGGCAAAGTCAGAGGAGAAGAACCAGAGGAAACTGGAAGTGGGTGAGCTAGTATGGGGCGCCGCAAGAGGAAGTCCGGCATGGCCGGGCAAGGTCGAGTCTTTAGGCCCACCGGGCACCATGACGGTCTGGGTCCGTTGGTACGGGGGCGGGGGCGGTCGGAGCCAGGTCGAGGTCAAGGCTCTCAAGTCCCTCTCCGAAGGTCTCGAGGCGCACCACCGTGCGCGAAAAAAGTTTAGGAAGTGAGTCGAATCACCTCGTACAGGGATATCAAGTATCGGAAACGAGCTACTTGCAACCTCTTTCTGACATGGGTATTGCAGGGACAAACGGTGACGATGTACGGAAATTTGGTTTAGCCAACTTTTACTGAGACGATGCTTACGTTATATATGGTACAACGTTATATGTCGTGCAACACATATGTGGTACAATGCATATGTGGGTACAACATACATGTGGTACAACATACATGTGGTACAATGCATATGTGGGTACAAGACATATGTGGTACAATGCATATGTAGGTACAACATACATGTGGTACAATGCATATGCAGGTACAACATACATTTGGTACAATGCATATGTGGATACAACACATATGTGGTACAATGCATATGTGGGTATAACATACATGTGGTACAATGCATATGTGGGTACAATACATATGTGATACAATGCATATGTGGGTACAGCATACATGAGGTACAATGCATATGTAGGTATAACATACATGTGGTACAATGCATATGTGAGTACAACATACAGGAGGTACAATGCATATGTGGGTATAACATACATGTGGTACAATGCATATGTGAGTACAACATACAGGAGGTACAATGCATATGTGGGTATAACATATATGTGGTACAATGCATATGTGGTGCAACATATATGTGGTACAACGCATACGTAGTACAAATCCTTGTACATATAACGATATGTAGTACAACATGATATGTAATACAATGTTATATGCGATATAACGTCATATGTAGTACATCATATATGTGGTACAACGTTATATGTGGTACAATGTTATATGCGATGTAACGTTATATGTAGTACACCATATATGTGGTACAACGTTATATGTGGTACAATGTTATATGCGATGTAACGTCATATGTAGTACACCATATGTGGTACAACGAATATGTGATATAACGTTGTAGTTATGGGGTGCAACGTAAATATAAGAGAATGATATTTATTGCGAGTTTTAGAGAGTCATTTCCTTTTTGAAGTGAATATTTAAGGTTAGCAACCTTAATCAAGGTCAATTTTTTAATTTGCAAATTTCAAGACTCGTAAATTTTTACATCTATAAGTTTCGTAGAGAACATATAAACTTTTATGATATTTTCCGTATTTTTTAATAACGAAGGACATTATTAAAATATCAAAAAGTATGATTTTTACCAAATGTTAGTGTCTATTATTTATAATAGTATTAGTAGTCATTTTGCTATAATTTTTTGTTATATGTACAATCGTAATTCAGGTTAAAGTTCTACATGAAATATTTAGAAAAAAAAAGTATAAAACAATAATTTAATGATTTAATTTTTGAGAAACTCAGCTTTGAATATTTGTTTGATATTAATTATTACGTGTTATTTGTTATATTTATATTATGCGCTTATATACATTCTGATTTAATGAATCTCGCTATAAATCGTCTCTATTCACGTTTGAAAACATTGCTAATGGAGGTACATAACAGATTAAGCGTCAAGGCGTATTTGCTTTTTTAAAACTTTTAATTTAAAACTTGATGGTGTTATCTATATTGTTGCACGCGTAGTTCTAATATTTTCATTAAATTTCTACAAATACTTTACAATGTTATTGCTTTCAGTGTTTCAAATGTTATTTTTATTTTTTTTTCATTACAGTATGAATAATTCCCATTAATTAAATTTCTCGCTTTATTAATGAAGTAGGTACTATAGTGTTTAATTTCATTTGCATTTATCTGTTTGTTTATTATTCTTCCATGTGTATATTTAGATGCTGAATATTATCATTATTGCATTTTTAATAACAAAACGTTGCTGAAAGATTGTGGTATACAAAAGCGAGACCAGTATGTTCATATTTTACAATTTATATTTCGTTTTTTTTTTTTAATTTTGATGCATTATGTCTTTTGATTAAATAGTTTTAAAAACGACATATGTTTAAAGATATTTTGTAATTATTTTCTTTATTAATATTTTAAAACTAAGTTTCATTTTAATTTATCGTTAAAAATAAAAACTTATTATGTAGATATATTTAGTACAAAAATAATTTTTAAAAAATGTTCCAACATAGACTTTAAAATTTACAATTAGTTAATTGTTTATATGCATTAATTTATATTTTCTAAATTATTTAAGATCTTCATACTGTAATAAATTTCATTACTATATTTAAACTGCAGTCTTATTTTAGCATATTTTTAATTTTTATTTTAATTTGTAGCATTGACATATATTTAATACTTTGTTTGTATTGTAAATGCATTTCTAGTACCATTTCTTATTATTAAACTTTATTTTTACTAAATTCTAAATTTTGTCGATAAAATATTTTATTATTTGTTTAAAAATTATATAAATGCCTTTATTAACAGAATCATGAGAAACATAATTTTAACCACATCACATTTACAAAATTTAGCTTGTGAGAAATTTCAACATTCCAAAAATACAAACTGCAAACAAGAAAAAATACAATATAAAAAGCAAGTACAAAAAGAGTTAAAAAAGTTTAAGTTTAAACTAATATTTATAAATTTATTAAAAACGTACAAACAAAGATTACAGTTATAAAAATATAGCTCTATTTCGTACATTATCATCCTTTGTCCAACCAAAACACATAAGAGGTATAAACAATTAAAATCGATAAATGCTTTACAAAGTTGATCCGTTCGTGTTTTATTATTTTCCACCTATTTAACGTGCAATTCAAAAGTTGATTAATGGATCAATTTAGTATGGCATTTATTAGCAAACCAACAGCCAATGATATCGAGTCTCTGTTAAATTTAAGAAACTTTCTGCGTAGCTGCGATTTTTAGTCTCGCGATTTTCAGTTTAACAGTAGAAAGCTTTTAACGTACACTTTTTAAAAGACCTTTGCTGAAAAATGCCTTTACTCTGACTCTCTTTGATCGCAGTTGCGCGTTTTAGTCGTTACACTCTGCAAACGTATGTGCAACTTTAATCGCTTAGTATTTCTATTTAAATATAACTTTTGCATTTTTTTTTTTTTTTCCTTAACGTTAAACCCTTTGTAGTACGATACACTGTTCATCAATTTTTCTGCCGCGCAGCGAAATATTAGCGAATTCCTTCTGCTTTCAGGAAAAAGAGACGGGAGAAAATCCTGAAAACTTGATAGTGAAATATTTATATTCATTTGAACAAATTAGAAGTTAAAATTAGTATTTGAATAAATTGGAAGTCTAAATCTGTATTTGAATAAATTAAAAGTTAAAATCAATGTTTGAATAAAGTAGAAGTTAAAATTAAAATTTGAACTAATTAGAAGTTAAAATCAGTATTTGAATAAATTTAGAGTTAAAATTAGTATTTGAATAAATTAGATGCTAAAATTAATATTTGAATAAAATAGAAGTTAAAATTAATATTTGAATAAATTAGTATCTAAAGTTAAAATCAATATTTGAATAAATTAGAAGTTAGAATTAAAATCATAATTACAAAGTATTTAATAATCGCAATATTCCAGTTTTTTTAACTAGTATTATTTTGCTTTATTAGACTAATAATTAGATTAATAAATTAGAAGTATAAATTGATCAAATTATCGTAACAGTTAATATAATAAAATGAGAAGAATATTAATTTTTGTTGTGTTGCCACACGTTTGTAGATTGAATAATTTATTATAATTTTGTTGCTTTTCAAAATTAATGATATAATTTCGTTTTTATATAAAATATGACACGACAGTAATAAATTACAAGTCCCAAAGCAGAAGAAATGTATAAAAAGGTATTTTAAAATTGAAGTTTGACATTAATGCAATCATGTATTTTAATTAATTTTTTGAGAGCATTAATGCATTTTAATTAATTTGGTTCAATTTGGTTAATTCAGTGATGGGCAGGTCATATGCCCGTCGAAAAGCTCACGGGCACTGGTACATATGGTATGTGAAATGATGAAGTGTGGGATAAAAATATCAGTAAATTTAAAAATAAAAATATTAAAAGTTTGAAAATTTAGAAATTTAGATATTACAAATTTTTAAATCTATGAATTTGACGATTTGGAAAGTTGGAAATTAACATATTTAAAAATGCAAGATTGCAAGTATTCAAGATTTTTAAATTAAAATTTGGAAAACTTAAAATTTATAAATAGAAGCTTGGAGAATTAAAAATTTACGAAATTTATAAACATAGAAACTTCTAATATTCAAGGTTTAGTGTTTGGAAAGTTGTAACTTTGAAAAATGTAGATAGTTTAATAGTTTGCAATTTTGGAAGTTTAGAAATTTATGAATAAAGTATTATCAAATCTACAAATTTACCAATTTGCACATTCGTAACATTAGAAGTTTACAAAATTTTGAAATATGAAAATTTCAAATATTTCAATTTTTAATTTACAAATTAGGAAACTTAGATATTTGGAAATTTACAAAATTTGAAAATACTGAAATCTGAAAATTTACAATATTTAAAGATAGTCAATTTTGTAAAGTTACAAAATTACAAAGAAATACTGAAATTTGTAAAGTGTCAAAATTAAAAAATACTGCAATTTGTAAAGTTACAAAATTACAAAGAAATACTGAAATTTGTAAAGTGTCAAAATTAAAAAATACTGCAATTTGTAAAGTTACAAAATTACAAAGAAATACTGAAATTTGTAAAGTGTCAAAATTAAAAAATACTGCAATTTGTAAAGTTCCAAAATTACAAAGAAATACTGAAATTTGTGAAGTGTCAAAATTAAAAAATACTGCAATTTGCAAAGTTCCAAAATTAAGAAATACTGCAATTTGTAAAGTTACAAAATTTAAAGATACTGAATCTTAAAACTTGCAAAATCAAAAGCTACTAAACTTAAAAATTTGCAAAATTGAAAGATACTAAAATTCAAAGTTTACAAAATTAAAAGACACCAAATTAAAAAATTGTCTAATTCTCTAACCCTTAAATTCGCTCCCAAAATTAAAAAATAAAAAAATATCAAATTTCAAGCTTCTGAATTAAAAAATAATTATCCATTGCAAGTTATCTTTCCTCGGCCGATAGCCCATCACTGCCTTAATCGTCCAAGAGTTGCTAATAACCCATGCAGAGGTTGACGCAAACTAAAAAGAAAATTGACGAAACCGTGTTCTTCCTCGATTAAATCGAGTTTCCCGTGCAAAGGGTTTTCCACAATGTTTCTCGTTGCAATCGATCAAGAACCGATTGAACGTTCAGTAGTCTTAGCCGAACGCCGATCAGCAAAGTAGTGACGTAGCTGCGTAGCGCATCTTAGATGTATCGCGGCTTCATTGACCACATCCGACAACGTTCCCCGACTAATCGAACGAATTTCTCGTTTGCTGTTTCGTTTTCTAGAAGTCGTAAATTGAACATGCAACTGGAGAACGCCATACAGGAGGCGATGTCAGAGCTGGACAAGATGACGGAATCGCGAAAAGAGCAGAAGAGCACCGGCAGGTCTTGCAAGGTGACCGGAAAAGGATCCGAGGCTGGCGGAGCTTCGAAACCGGAAGGGAAGAGGTCGTCGAAGAAATCCGTCGCGTCTATGAATCCTGTGACGACGGAACAAAAGCAATGTCGGTGATCCACGATAGATCCTTGAGCCACCTTAGATTACGACGGCACGTTGTTTTTTCGAGATACACGTTGATTGAACACGGTGGTCTAAATAAAGATGAAAAGAAAATTGTGAATATTACTGAGAATTATATGTTGTTATTAAGATTAACGAATCCTGAATATCCTTAACACTCGACTCGATTCGCACAGTTGACTATTTACAATTTCTAACTTTACATTATTGAGATAATGTGAGCGTGTTTCGATACGTTTTGGGGTTAAGAGGGATCGAGTTGGGGAATTTTTATTGTCCTGTACTAGTCATATGGCTATCCACTGAGGCAGTCAACGTGTTGAAGGTTGTCTTTGAGAAAAGGTTTGTCATAATCGTGAGAGGACATTTTGTATTCTGTTTGATCGTACTGATCGCAATTCTTGGTAGAAACGGATCAAGGTTTTAGATTGGGTTCGATAAAGTTAAATGATTTGGTACTTTGACTGACGTGTTTTGTCGATCGAACGAGGAATTTGAACTAGTAACAATCATCGAATTCATTTTTAGTAGGTTTTTGTTGAAACTGACTTTGTGTTGTACATTCTTTTTCGAATGTACCGAATTCAAATAATTTTGGGGGATTTTTATGAGCTTTTGTCGTTGCAGAGGAAATTTTGCTTTTGGAAAGTTGAATATTAACAAATTTTGTAAATTATTAAATTTCTGAACTTGGTTTTTCAATGTATAATTTGGAAATCTTGTAAATTTCAAGATTTGTACATTTTTAAATTGATAAATTCACAAATTTTTGAGTTGACGGATTTCAGGATTTATACATTTTCAAAATCTTGAATTCAGTTTACAGATTTCTTTATATATTTTTTAAATTGTAAATTTAAAAATTTGTAAATTAAGTTTGCAGATTTCAGTCTTTGTGTATTTTTAAAATTGTAAATTTCAAGATTTGTAAATTCTTAAAATTGTAAATTTGCAAATTGAAAATTTCCAGATTTATAAATTCTTAAAATTGTAAATTTCAAGATTTGTAAATTTAAAAATTTGTTAATTTATAAATTTTTTAAATTATGAATTACAAGATTTGTAAATTACTACATTTCTAAATTCCAAGATTTGTAAATTCTTAAAATTGTAAATTTGCAAATTGAAAATTTCCAGATTTATAAATTCTTAAAATTGTAAATTTCAAGATTTGTAAGTTTAAAAATTTGTTAATTTATACATTTTTTAAATTATGAATTACAAGATTTGTAAGTTACTACATTTCTAAATTCCAAGATTTGTAAATTCTTAAAATTGTAAATTTGCAAATTGAAAATTTCCAGATTTATAAATTTTTAAAATTGTAAATTTCAAGATTTGTAAGTTTAAAAATTTGTTGATTTATAAATTTTTTAAATTATGAATTACAAGATTTGTAAATTACTACATTTCTAAATTCCAAGATTTGTAAATTCTTAAAATTGTAAATTTCAAGATTTGTAGACTTTTTAATTTGTAAATTTCAAAATTTGTAAACTTGTAAGTTTGTACATTTGTATATTTGTAAATTTGTAAATGTATTAATTTTGTTAATTTGAACATATGCACATTGGTCATTTGAAAGTTTGTGAAATTGTAAATTTCTAAATTAATTTATTTCTGTCTACATTTATTAGTTTTAAAATTGCAAATTTGTACATCTGAAAATTTTCAGATTTCTAAATTTCAAAATTTCTTAATCTGTAAATCTCCAAATTCATTAATCTCCAAATTTTCCAATTTCCAAATCAAAATTTCTAAAAATGTAAAAATTTACACATTCAAAATCATAAAAAATTATGAAAACATACATTGCTATATTTCTAATTCCTCGAATCTCAGTGATTAAATAAAAAAATTTGCAAATAACATGATTTAAAATTCTATGAAACTATAACATGGCAGTCAAAGTATAAATCTATAAAAAATCATCTGCCATTTGGCAAAATGTACAATATCTCAAACAAATGTGCACTAAATGCAAAATTGAATTACTTCAAATATACCAAGAAACGTTTTATATAACTAAAAACTAAGTTTGTGGAACTCAATGTAAAGCTCTCAAGTTTCTCTAAAGCTTTGCTAGAATTAGACTCGAACTTCTGTTGCCATACAACATTCACTTCTATATTGCGATATTTTAACGAGAAGCTCATTGTACCAAAATTCCACTTTTATTCCAATAAAATCTTTTACTGCTTGATATTCGATATTCGTAAAAAATCGCAGTATAAAAGCGAACGTTGTTAATGAAAAAAAAAGAAAACGTAAAAATGTAAAATAAACTAATTGTTGTAAAATTTTCTTCCATCGGAGCAACGACAAATGTATCGATTTTAATAAGTATGGGGCATTAAATGAAACATATTTGGAAGCTCATTGTGACCCGTTTAATCGAAGTTAAGGAAGAACCAATTTATTAAATAAAACAAATTGTTCGCCGTTGCTCCGACAGAATGAAAAACTTCGAAAGTAAATGTTAATAATTTCTCTGGATTCTCCATAACGTAGACGTTCGTTTTTTCTTGTATATAAACAACGGTGAAAGCAGCAATGAAAGCTTTATAACGTAGAACGCTAAAAGATCTTGTCAATTGAAGAGGATTATTAATAGATGGGGGGAAGAATGTCAATCGATTGTGATTGAAAAGACTAACGTAGATGTAACAAAGGATAGGATGTAATCGAGTTGCTAAAGATTCTTATTGACCGAAAATCGATCGAGATGTTTCTTCGCGTGGTTTTAGGATAATTCGTTATTTCTCCGCGATATGTCGCGAGGTATAGCAAACTGGGCCGGTGCGAAATGTGTGGACACGTAGTATTCCACATCTGTGTCCTTGCTGTGTGTGGAATTCCATATTTAGAAATTTGGAAGATGTTTTACCACTTTTTACTCTGAGATTCACGGATTTCCAAATTTCTAAATTTTCAGACTTCCAGGTTTCTAATTTTCCACGGTTCCAAATTTCTACATTTCCACATTTCTACATTTCTAGATTTCCAAATTTCCACATTTTCAAGCTTCCATGTACCCAAATTTTCAAGTTTAATATTGTAACTTTTACATTCCCGAATAACCAAACTCCCAAGTCTGCAAATTTCGAGTTTTTAACAGTTTTTAAATTTTGTTTTAAAATGAGGAGTTGCAAATGTTAAAATTTCCGAGATAAAAACTCCCGCGTTCTCGAATGTCTGGATTTCCAAATCTCTAAATCTCCAAATTTACAATTCTCTAAATCTCCAAATTCACAATTCTCTAAATCTCCAAATTCACAATTCTCTAAATCTCCAAATTCACAATTCTCTAAATTTCCAAACCTTTAAATCTCCAAATTCACAATTCTCTAAATCCCCAAACCTTTAAATCTCCAAACCTTCAAATTTCCAAATCTCCAAATTCACAATTCTCTAAATTTCCAAACCTTTAAATCTCCAAATCTCCAAATTCACAATTCTCTAAATCCCCAAACCTTTAAATCTCCAAACCTTCAAATCTACAAATCTCCAAATCTCCAAATTCACAATTCTCTAACTTCCCAAACCTTTAAATCTCCAAACCTTCAAATCTCCAAATGTCCAAATTCACAATTCTCTAAATTTCCAAATTTCCAAATCTCTAAATCTCTAAATCTCCAAATCTCCAAATCTCCAAATCTTCAAATCTCCAAATCCCCAAATTCACAATTCTCCAACTCTCCAAATTTTCAAATTGTAAAATTTCCAAATTTGAAATCTTGAAATCCCCAAATCTCCAGATTCCAAAATTCCTGAACCTCGCACTCGAGAAAAATTTTCTCCGCCGTCCCTAATAGCAAAAAAAGTTTCCTAATAAGCATCGCTGTTTCATTCCTGATAAAATATACATGATTTATTACTTAACCCTTAAAAAGCAACAAATTGTTGTCGAGTATAATGTATATCACAAGCTAATCGATATATTCTACCTTTGGCAGTAGAGTAGGTTGAATTTTTGGTTTGTTAAAATACCTTGAAAATTTATTTGGACACGTTTCTGTCTTGAAGTTGTTGAATTCGTATCTTGAGAATTAGCAAGAATTTATGATAGTGAAAGTTGAAACGTAGAAACAGAATTTGAGAGTCGTTTGCGAAATGAAAAAATTACCTACTATTGCATTGATATTTAGAACTCTTATTATTTCTGAATTTGCAGCTTTGTATAAGAAAGGATTATTTACTTTTATTTATTCGGTATAAGAATTGTTGTGTTTTCAAGTTTCAAAATTTTTGTATTTAAAAATTTTCAGGTATCTAGATTTTGATTCAAATTTTCAGATTTCTAAATTTGGTAATTTGGGATTTCTGAAATCTCCAAATTAGGAAATTGATAAAATACCGAAATTTTATATTTGACAATTGATAAATTATTAAATTCTATAGTTGGTCAAGTTTATAAATTTTTAAATTGTCATCTTTTCAAATTCTCACATTATTAAATTCTCAAATCCTCAAATTCTCAAATTCTCAAATCCTCAAATTCTCAAATCTTCAAATTCCCAAATTCCTAAATTGTTAGCTTCATAAATTCCAAATACCCAATTTCCAAAATCCTCAAACCCCGAATTCCTAAATTTCTACCAATTCCACATTTGAAACTTTGTACCTTAGACAACTTTTACTTTTATAAATTTGTGAATTTTCGGATGTAAATTATGTCTAATATCCTAAATTTAAAACTCTGTTATTTGCAAAGTGTATCAACCAGAACGGTCATCGAGTCCTTCCCATATATCGCCATTTTTCCCAAAGACCAAACTCATATCTATTTGCAATTCACAACTCATAATTCATATTTTCATAAAATACGCAAAACAAAATTTAAATAACTCCTTTCTACAAAGCAGCAAATTCAGTTATACTCACGTGTCCGAATATTAATACAAGTAATCGTATTTATGGCCGCTTTATCGTCACTCGAAATTTCACTTATAAATTAAATACATCTTTACATTGCTTACACTTCAAATCGTGTGGGAATGTGACACCAGCGACTGATAAAACAAACTTTTATTCAAGTAACAAACCATGTTTTCGTACAATGAACGCATCGATTGTAAACATAAAGCGCAGACTATGAGGTTTCTCTTAGTTGACCAAATTTTGTGATAGTTTCGTCGGATTTGGAAGGAATATACTGTGAAATGCGAGACATTGTTGCGTCGAATGTTACATTAACATTCGGAGATGTAGGATGGATGAGAGGAGGAATAAGACTTACATAGTTTGCGTGTAATCTAATAACGTATTAGAATTTTGCAAGCATTGGCGTAACTAGGTGATAAAGTCTGTTCCCTTCAATGTGGAAATATAACGCGTGGCGATTTAGTATGCGAACATTTGATGCGTAGAGATTTGACGTGTGGGGATCTAACGCGTGGTTATCTGACGTGTAGTAATGCAACGCGTGGTTACCTGACGTGTAGTAATGCAACGCGTGATTATCTAACGTGTAGTAATGCGACGCGTCGTTATCTGACGTGTAGTAATGTAACGCGTGGTAATCAAACGTGCAGTAATCTAACGCATGGTTATCTGACATATGGCTATACGATACGTGTCGATCTAACACGCAGAGATCTAACCGGTTGTTATGCAACGTGCAATGATTTAATGGTCGTGGTCTAACGTCGTGATGTAACGTGCAGTAATCTAACGCGTACTAATGTAACGCGTAGTGATCTAGCACGTAGCTATACAGTATGTTAAGATCTAACGCATGGTGATCTATCGTGTAGTAATTGAACACATAGCTGTCTGTCATATAGCTATAATATATGCGATCTAACAAATGGAGATTCAACGCATTGTAATCTAACATGTGGTAATCTCACGCGTAGTAATGTAACGCGTTGTAATGTAACGCGAGGTTGTGTAACGTGTAGTAATCCAACTAGTGGTAATGTAACGCGTAGATATCTAACGCGTAATAATCTAACACGTGGTGATCTCACGCGTAGTGATCTAACATGTGGTAATCTCACGCGTTGTAATGTAACGCGTGGTGGTGTAACGTGTAGTAATCCAACGCGTAGATATCTAACGCGCAGTAATTTAACATGTGGTAATCTAACGCGTTGCAATTTAACGCACTGTAATATGCCATGTAACGCATCGTAATTTGCCAACGTTACGATCTAACGTGTGGTATCTTACTGCGAGTTATCTAACGTGTAGACATGAAACGCATGGCAATATAACACGTGGTAATATAAAATTGATCACACCAAACAATAATCCTAGTTACGCCAATGTACAACTGGTTGTCCCATTTTAGAACGACTAAAACCTAATTTCATTATTTCATATTTCATTTGAACGACACACTATGCAAGAGCAAGTACATGTACATAACTTTTAAATATTTTTGTGAGAAAATCGACAGAGAATCACCGTTTCCAATCGATCGTTTTTTAGATGTAAATGTACGAGGAATTCTTTTATCGCTGATATTTAACTCCTTCGATGGCGCACACGTCGTCAAAATGGCGGACGGTAACAGAGATTTTCTTCGTGGACATGAACGATAGAAACATTTAATAAATCATCGATAACAGGTTTTAGCAAGATTAGCGAAGGAGTTAAATAATTTCACGTTGAGATCATTTTTAATCCTTGTAGTCGATCGTTTTGATCCGCGCGATTATTTTGTAACAAAATATATCTCTAAGCGGTAAAATAGTGTCTCGACTACGGTATTCTGTCAAGGAAGAGCAAAATGATTGTACCGATATCAACCCACTAGTTGTATGAAGAGGCTGAGAAGAGCTACGACTCCGATTGGTCAGAATAGAAAAATGGACGTCTCACACGTATTTTCGGCGGTATTGGCTCGAGCGGTCGCACACCAATTAGGCCAAAAACAGTGACAGGCAAACGTCTCCCAAGTGAGATAGTGCTACTTGCGTTCAGTTATTATTGTCATGATTATTCTCATTTGCCGAAATGTAACTGGAAGTGTTCACGGCGAATAAAGCTTCTTTTACTTCGGGTCGCGCGCCAACTCGTGGGTTGACATCTGTACATAAGAAGTAACCGATTAATTGAACATTTTAATTGAACGCACGACGAATCTTCGCTTTTAACGAGACGTTTTTCGATGTGTTTTGATGCGAATTTTGTTCGATAAAAAGATAGAAAAGATGGAAAATAAGAATGAAAGAGTGTGGAACGTCGAAGAGATCGATGGATCCGTAAAACACTCGACTTTCGCGTTCTTCCCGAACGCGTTTTGTTTTTAGCGTATTTCGAGAGGTACGATAGCGTGTAATTCACCCTTATTTTTGTATCGACGCAACATTTGAAACTACACCGCGTAAATCATCGCACAATTTAGCTCCGAGACGCGAGAAATGTTCCTTTGCAAGCATGTACGCATAAATATGTACAAAAGCATACAGAGCAAATCTTTAAAAATTAGTAGGATACGCGTAACGAATATCAAATCGATATTTTTCTTTTGTCCGATCAGCTGATCGGGAACCTATTGTCCAGGACAGAACACTTCCCGGATAATCATTCAGTCAATGCATTGCTTACTAATCGAGGTTATTTGTACGATTTTCTTAACCCTTTGGCTTCTCCACATTTCCAAATTCAGAAATCCTCAAATTATCAAATTTCCTACTTTACAAACCTCCGTTTTTCCCAAATTTCTAACTTCCCAACTCCCTAATTTCCCAACTTCCTAATTTCCCAACTTCTTAGTTTCCCAACTTCTTAATTTCCCATCTTCTTAGTTTCCCAACTTCCTAATTTCCCAACTTTCTAATTTCCCAACTTTCTAATTTCCCAACTTCCTAATTTCCCAACTTTCTAATTTCCCAACTTCCTAATTTCCCAACTTTCTAATTTCTCAACTTCCTAATTTCCTAACTTCTTAATTTCCCAACATTCTAACTTCCCAAATTCGCACATTTTCAAATTTACAAATTCCCTAGGTCTCCAAACTCCTAAACCCAAAATTCCAAAATTTAAAATCTCCAAATTCTCCAAATTCCCTAGATCTCCTAAATCTCTAAAACTCTAAATATAGAAATCCTCAAATTCCCCAAATTCTCCCAGTTTTCCAAATTCCCCAAATTTCCACTTTTCTCAAAATTCCCCAAATTCAGATTTTTCTCCAAAATATTGGAAATTGGTAATAACTGAATTTTTTAACAAGTTTTAATTAACATAACACACCTTGCAGCCAAAGAGTTAAATGTCAAAAACTGAATATCGCCTACAAATTATAATACTAATTTTTCATTGCTTATATTCTGTAATTCATGAAGCTAATGTTTTTCATTGCAAAATATCGTCTGAAAATGTAATTTTTAATGTTACGTCTCAGCAGAGGTTTAGTAAGCAGTGTTTTGAAAGCGAACACATAGCAGACAGACAATAAACAATGATGCAAGTATCAAAAGACAAAGAGGTTCGCGCGAATTTTGTTTGTCAGTTTCAACGATGATCAAACAGATTCGGATACCGTCGATTATTCGTTGCTGATATACTATAAATAATGTACGAAATGGACGATGAACTTTTTGTAAAAAGGAAAGAAACAAACAAAATTTATATGTATTTTGCAGATTGCCTTTTGTAACTGTTCGAAATATTTTATCACGAAAAGAGCCTGAAAGGTATCTGAATATAATATTCTCATATAAAATATTCAAAGCTATAGAGGACCAAAATCAATCGTCATTCAGTGACAAATTCACGTTAAAAAAGAGAGTGATGATACATTCATTGATTTTGTGAATTATTTGGAATTATATTTTAGAGGAAATAGTGACAATTCGAAGTGACAATTTAAACTTGATTATTTATCAAAAGTATGGAATCATTTAAAATCGTGTGACGAATTTATCGTATATAGGATGTTACAAAATTTGTGGTGCAAAGGAGATAGTGATACTTTGCAAGAATTGAATATAAATTACAGAATTACCTTTCATATTTTACATTTCACTTTTAACAAATCACCTCTGAAATTTAACACATGCATAAGAATATTGAATATTACACATTCGTATACTTGCAATGGAAACATAGTCTTTGAAACATTGATTTGATCTGAACTCAGTAGAGTTTAAACATTTAAGGAACAATATTTTTGTAAAATTATAGAATGCACTTCTTTTAAGTAACAGTGGGATTAATATCAATTATTTCTCTTCTGCAATTTTTTGTTAACTAATGAAGTTTGGGAGTTTAGAAATTTCATACTGTAATAATTTGCAAATTGTACAAATTGTAGATCCAAAAATCTGACAAATTGAAAATCTAAAAATCTACTCTGACAATTTGAAAATGAAAACTTGAAAATTTGGTAGTTCATAAAATTTGACAACTTAAAAATTTAATTACTTTACAAATTGATTATTAAAAAATTTGAGTTCTTGAAAACTTGACGACTTGAAAACTTAAAAACTTGAAAACTTGACAATTTGAAAACATGAAAAGTAAAAAATTAAAAATTTGAAAAACTGCAAATGTTATCTTCTTCTCTGCACCACGAATTACATCAACTTCTGTATACGATAGTAGTCACAATCTTCATAGAATCATGTAATATATATAATTTTTAATTTCTTAGAAATTTTTCTTTTTCTATGGTTAATATTCAATAGAATGCACGTTCAGTTTCATCCTGCATAGTTACACGAATGATTATATTATTCCACTGAAATTCTAAATGCAAGGACCAGTAGCGTTTACATTGTACAAATAAAAAGAATCTGTGAACTTGTTTTAACCCTTCCGCTATTTTCACGAAGTACATTTGGAAAAATAACAAACCTTAAAATAGCAATTAAAAAGACATAACTCAAACAGTAACAGTACTTCTCTGTAAATAATATTTTATTTACAATCGTGTATGAAATCTCATAATTTAACATACAGGATGATTCACAAAAAGAACTTGTTCTACATTAGAGAAATATAGTAAGAAATATTACAAAGCAGAATGAAATATTATCTGATTCAATATTTTAGGATCAAATTTATACATTTATATGCATTAGTATATTTGAAAATTATAATTTTACTTTCTAAATAGAATTCTATATATTTGACTAAGGCAATCAGTACAATTTTTAATTTTCTACAAAAGATACATACCATACTTACGTCCTTAGATTACTAATTTAAAATTTATTTTAATTTTAAGTTTTGTTGAGAATATTTTCAGAACGCCCTGTATAAATACACGTAACGTTAAAAATAGCGAAGGGTTAAAAGTTCTCTTTGAGCAACGAATAATCGTCAGTATCCGAATAGGCGATAAATGACACGCTCCTCGATTAATTTCCCATTCGAATATGTTGTTCACGCACCTCTAATCAGTGACGGTACATCAAATGAAATCAAAAGCTCGCGACAAGATTGCGTCGTCGGGCCACAGCTCGTGCAGGCAAAAAATTCAAAAGTAGGTTCCCAAAGGCGTAAACGACGAGAAGAGCAATGTGCAAAATAAACCCGAGGCTGCAATTAGTAGCACCTTGGAAATGACCAAAAGCATCATGAGTCAGATTCGTAGATTTCCGTTTTGATCAGTGGCGAAAGACATATCACCGGCCGCGGATGACGATTTGTTCAAGTATTCGGGGGTAAAAGAAACGGCAAAACGAGACGAGAGTTGTCGAAGCAATTTCGGGATCTAAAAGGGAAACGGCTGGCATCGCTATACACACACAAAATGGGACCGTTTAAAAATAAGACAATTCTAATTTTATCGCTCGATTTCTTCGCCCTGTCGGTGGCCACGCAGTGGAATATGATTCTGTCTCGTGGCATCTTCGTTAGTTTCGTTAAATCGATCCTTAGCGATCGATTCGACACGAAATTTATATATATATATATATATAAATATAAAGAAACCAGTAAAGACTTACCTCAATATATTGTAATTGTACGCAAGAATCAAACGTCTTTATGATCGAGTGTACGTATAAAATGTAGAGCCAACGTCCTTTGTATATTTTCCGTACTGTAAATAATTATACATAACGCCTTATCCGATAATTATTGCTGTACGATAACCGTCGACCTGCGCATTATTTAATATTTATGCGATTCTGGGAAATTAATAAATCGCGGAAAAAGCGACGCGCGTCGAAGCTTTGCGATGCGTGTGCTTCCGTTGTGGAATTCTCTTCGACCTTTTCTTTTCCTTTTTTTTCTCTCCAGGTTGAAGAATTTCGCTTTTAAAGATCAATTTTGTACATAATATATTTTATCGTGTTAGCACCTTGAGTTGCACTAGCTATGTTTGTATATTATTGTAATTTGTCTTATTTGACCGTTTTGTTAGCTGTTAGTCCAATCTGTGTTTCGGATTTGAAATTTGTTTTGCGTAGGAAGAAATAAATGCAATAAACACACACGTCTACGTTATTATCACGTACTGTAGTTTTATTTTCATTGCGTAAATATTCGAAGAAAATGTTTATTTGAAAAAAAAAAATAATTTTGTACCACTTTGACCCGCGTTGCTTTTTCTTGGATCGAATCGAGCATCGAATTAACGAACACAAAGAATCGTAAGATAAAGAGAAAGGCCTATGTGTATCGTTTTCTCGTTATTTCTGTTTTACTGCGAACGGGTACGATTAAAAGTTAGCCGAGATTTATGGCAGGAAAGGTGTCTAGCAAACGCGGGGAAATTTTTTGGAGAGCTATATATCGATAGTTTATCGTGGCTGAGAGAGGCACGAGTTCTTCGGCAGATATTTATTATCATTATTTATCAAAGACAAGAAATTGTAGTTATATTTAACGGAACGTTTCGTTCGCTTGTTATATTTTAAAAGAGATTAAGAAAGGCGCGAGGCGACTTTTGTTTATCGTCGCGAAAAAATTGTACAGTGATTGAGACTGCGTGTGCGTGTGCGTGTGTGCGAAGGTGTTAAAAGAAACAAAAAAAAATGAAAAACAGAGTGATAGTAAGCGAACGAGAATCGTGTGAATAAAGGGGAAGTAAAAAAAATGAAACGAAAATGCAAATTCTGGCGAACGAACATAGTTTTAAGAGGCACCAAAAAAAGATAAAAACTGAAAACTAATTAAACTTTGTAGGACAAACGATTTAACCGTGATTACGATTACCGATTAAATAAGCTTAGGAAACAGCGACGAATGCACTTCTTGGTGTACAATATGACTATTGATGCAGATAATACCTATACATATTATATCATTTTGTCAGTGGTATTACAATAAGAGATGATAATTTTATATTTACAAGATCGTTGAATCTAAATGAATGTAATATACGTCTGTACTATGAAAAGAAACACATAGACACATAACACGTATACACATAGAGAAACACATATACGCAATATGTGTACACCATCCACTTGCGAACACCTTTTTTTCTGCGCCTCCATTCCCATCCTTCATGTTCCCAAAATTCCGTTCTAGAACAAGAACTAGGGAAGCTAGCTTATTTAATATTTGTCATAAAAAAAACATACGTATATGTACACGTATATACACGTACGTAGACAATAGCCGAGGTATGCGTATGTGTATATACCTGTATATATTTCGATATAAATATGATTATAAATATGAATATAAATGAGAGATAGAGCATAAAATAAAAAAAAAGTGAAGTGAAATAGTCTCGGCAAGCAATATTTGCTTGACCGAGAAAAAAGTATGAAGCTATGTGATCCACTACTACTAGTAGCTTTTAGCTGTAAAGACTTATACTTTATTTTGTAAATTTTGTTTATACAATGTTTGATCGTTCACGCATAATACTATTGTATGTGAAAATAAGTTAATAAATCATTAACATGTGAAGTTACATAATTTTGTGAAATGTGTACTGCTGTGCCTTTTTGTCATTACGACTAGAGAAAGCTGAAATTTTGTGAAGTTTCGAATTGTTATATCGTCGACCATTGTTAAATGTTATTTATTCTATCCGTTCCACTGTATTCTTTTTTGTATGAAATAATTACAAAGCGTGACATATATAATTCCTGTATGGTATTCTTCGTATCATTTTTTCATTTTATTATTTTATTATTTTTTATCAAATAGCTTGCAGTGAAACATGAAATTGTCAGTTGTTTTTGCAGAATAATTTTGTGAGTAAAGAAAGTAAATCTTTTTGACGAGGAAATTATTGAAAGGTGATCAGATTGAGGTTTAATAGAATTTTATTTACAAATCTGACGTATAATTCTTAATAAATTACGAGTTTTAGTTAATTATAACAACGATTCATAGAGGAATATTATCAGGGTTTCTAGCAAAACTTAGACAAATTAAATAGCAGTTTATACTTTGATATAAATTACACTTTATTAATGATTACTAGTTCAAATACAGATGTTTGTATATCTACTCAGCGGTGAAATGTCTGATTCATAATAGATTATATTAATTTTTGCAATGTTCACATAGAATATTATTTAGTATGTGTTTACTTTTAAAAGGAACCGATTTTATTACGTACTTTATGTTTCAGAAAAATGATTCTAAGAAGTACATCAGAATGTAAGTCAATGTTTTCTTGTAATAATTCAATAATTCATTGCAAAACAATTAGTTCAGAAAGTTTGAAGCATTTTGAAAGCCTCGTTCTTTACTGTGAGTTTGAAGCTTTATATTTGAAAATTAAAGAAATTTTGTGGACCTGTAGCTAACTTGTAGGTAAAGTCAATTCCTGTTTCATATCTGTAGATACAGTCAAATCCTGTTTTATAACTGTAGATACAGTCAATTTGTAAATACTTTTAGAACTTCATATAAAAATTCGAGGAAACTTCGAAAACCATTATGCTCTGATTTCGACCAAATTTTGCAAATAAGCTCTTGTTTGCAAGAGAAGATATGGCGCGACATGTTCCATTTTCGTAAAAATTCAATTAATATTGATTTTATAGGCTTAATTTACTATAATATGCATCAAATTACATCGGAGTGCAAGACTAATTAACTTCGGAATGTTTTGACTGTACCAGACTTTATTAATTTTTAACCACTCTTAGGGTAATCCTAATTACCCTAAGGGTTTCTGTCTTTTGTACTGCCATCTAGCGGTAGAAGATGGGAACTAATGAAACTACAGTTTCAAAAGTGTGTAGTTCACCCTGTTTGCCGGAGAAATGGCGCCACCTGTTCCACTTTTTTTTTTAATTCAATTAATATCGATTTTATTGATTAATATGCTATATATTTATTAATATTGATTTTATTTTAGTTTCCTTTTGAAGCTTGTTTGCAAAATTTTGCCAGAATCGGAACGTGGTATTCCGAAGTTACCCCGCGAAATTCAGTGGCAAATTTTTTAAAGATCCAGATCTGATCTCATCGATAATATGTTATTACATGATTAATCTGTCGTGATTACTAATTTGTTATCAACTACAATACATGATGTAGCAAAAATAAATCTATCAATTTCTCGAACAATTTGTTCGCAGAGTGTTCTTAAAAATAAACATAAAGTAAATGTAGTTGTTCAACTCGATTCGTAGCTCTTAGCTCGATATCGTTTTCTAAACATCATCTTGCAAAAAGTCTTTAGAAAACGATATCGATTACCAGGTCACACCACGTGGAGGTGGCTACGACAGTGACCCACCCTAACTCCAAATCCCAACCACCCACCATTTACAATTCGCTCATTTATCGGAAGGATAAATGAGTTCTGACTCTACTTAGCTCGTAAGCTCGCGAAAATGTGCAAGTTCTTTACCATAAAATAGCAAAGAACTTGCACCGCACGCACGCTGTACATCTTAAAATTACACTTATAAACTTAATACTAATTTCATGGGATCCCACGTACACACTCTGTTCTAAAATTGCACTCGTATTGTGTAAACGCTAAACGAGAGAGGAAGGGAACACTATGATCTAACGCGGAAAAAGTTCGATAATTAAAATGAGTGCAATTTTAAACAGCAATCGCATGCACACACACTTAACATACTTATTCTAAACGCCGCATATGTACCTCTCATTCTAAGCTTGCACTCGTATGATGTATAACGAAGTAAAAAAGCAAGGGAAGGAAAGAAAGTTAGAAGAACTTTCTACTAGAAATAAAGAAAGTTAGAAGAACTTTCTGCTAGAAATAAAGAAAGTTAGAAGAACTTTCTGCTAGAAATAAAGAAAGTTAGAAGAACTTTCGCAAAAAGGTGGACCAGCATTCTCTATCAAGTGAACTTCGCCTTCATGGGTCAAAGGGTAGTCGCATCGTGACTTACGTGAACCACGAGACCGAATTGAACCGAAAACACTGATAAGAACGAGTGACACATCCGCGAAGGGTTTCCCATTTCTCCCCGCTCCCGTTGAAAGGGAGTCTAACAGCAGAGAGGAAACCCACGCCGTGAAGCGGCAGATCGAGATGGACCATCAATCAAAATGCCTCGCAGAGATGTGTCCCTGGCGCTACACCAGCACTTGCAGCTCAACCCTGCCGCGTGTTCACTGCATTATGTACCCCCAATGATCCACTTGAGTTCGGACCAATTGACAGAAAATAACTAGGTATACTACAATCTAACGCGTACAAAATTCACTAATTGTGAAAATGAGTGCAAGTTAGAAGTAGAGGTACTTACATTGACCCACCCACCCTCCCACGAGCTTAAAATTAACTTAGAACTAACGCACGCATCCCTCGATGATTTTTCGATGATTCTTCGATGATTCTTCGATGATCCCTCGATGATTGATATCTTCAAGTTTCGTATATACTCATTTCATGCATGCACTCATTCATTCTACATTACAGCATCTTGTACGCAACTTAAAATTAACTTAAAATTAGCGCATCGGTCGGTGAATCCCTCGAAGGCAGTCTTCAATTGTTACCTATTGATTACCTATGCAATAATTATTTGTAACACTAAAAAACATATAGAAACATATGATAAATAAGATGAATGTATAAAATTTGTGTAAAAAAGTAAAATAAAACTCGAGTCGACTCGATAAAAATACGCAAATAAAATAGGAATATATGTGAAATATTTGATTACTTACTTAAAATTTACATCTGAAACCTGCAAATTTAATTAAGACAAATATGAATCACTGAATTACTTACATAAAATAAAAATCTGTAACAGACAAATGCAATTAAGACAAATATGAATTATTTAATTACCTACATAAAATAAAAATCTGAAACATCAAATTTAATTAAGACAAATATGAATTATTTAATTACCTACATAAAATAAAAATCTGGAACATACAAATGCAATTAAGACAAATATGAATTATTTAATTACCTACATAAAATAAAAATCTGGAACATACAAAAGTAATTAAGACAAATATGAATTACTTAATTACTTACTTGAAATAAAAATCTGAAATATACAAATGCAATTAAGACAAATATGAATTACTTAATTACTTACTTGAAATAGAAACCTGAAATATACAAATGCAATTAAGACAAATATGAATTACTTAATTACTTACTTGAAATAGAAACCTGAAATATACAAATGCAATTAAGACAAATATGAATTACTTAATTACTTACTTGAAATAGAAACCTGAAATATACAAATGCAATTAAAACAAATATGAATTACTTAATTACTTACTTGAAATAAAAACCTGAAACATACAAAAGTAATTAAGGCAAATATGAATTACTTAATTACTTACTTGAAATAAAAATCTGAAATATACAAATGCAATTAAGACAAATATGAATTACTTAATTACTTACTTGAAATAAAAACCTGAAACATACAAAAGTAATTAAGACAAATATGAATTACTTACTTACTTACTTGAAATAGAAACCTGAAATATACAAATGCAATTAAGACAAATATGAATTACTTAATTACTTACTTGAAATAGAAACCTGAAATATACAAATGCAATTAAGACAAATATGAATTACTTAATTACTTACTTGAAATAGAAACCTGAAATATACAAATGCAATTAAGACAAATATGAATTACTTAATTACTTACTTGAAATAGAAACCTGAAATATACAAATGCAATTAAGACAAATATGAATTACTTAATTACTTACTTGAAATAAAAACCTGAAACATACAAAAGTAATTAAGGCAAATATGAATTACTTAATTACTTACTTGAAATAAAAATCTGAAATATACAAATGCAATTAAGACAAATATGAATTACTTAATTACTTACTTGAAATAAAAACCTGAAACATACAAAAGTAATTAAGACAAATATGAATTACTTACTTACTTACTTGAAATAGAAACCTGAAATATACAAATGCAATTAAGACAAATATGAATTACTTAATTACTTACTTGAAATAGAAACCTGAAATATACAAATGCAATTAAGACAAATATGAATTATTTAATTACCTACATAAAATAAAAATCTGGAACATACAAAAGTAATTAAGACAAATATGAATTACTTAATTACTTACTTGAAATAAAAATCTGAAACATACAAATGTAATTAAGACAAATATGAACCATTCAATTACTTACTTAAAATAAAAACCTGAAATATACAAAAGTAATTAAGACAAATATGAATTATTTAATTACTTACTTGAAATAAAAATCTGAAACATGCAAATGTAATTAAGACAGAAAATTGAAGTAGAAGAAATGAAATCTTTCTTTATTCGAAACAAAACACCTTAAAAATTGAAATCGCCGAGTTCGAAAACTAAAAAACCGAATCAGAAAGAGATTCAGAAATCTCAAAATTCGGAACAAAATCACGATAAGATTTGAAATCTCAAAGCTCAAATAAAATCCTGAGAACGTCAAAAACCTTAAAACCGAAGTGAAGTCACGAGGAGATCCAAAAGCTCCGAACTGGAAATAAAATTCACGAATAAAATAAAAGTACAACGCGTATTAAAAACCGATCACATAACAAAATAATGCAGAAGAAGAAATAAAACGGAGGGGAAGCTTGAAAACTTTGAATCTAGAAATAAAATCAGAGTTGTAGAGATCCTACGATACCACGACGTGAATGTGAGTACAGTATACAGGATTCATTTCATTCACACACTCACGCATACTTATTCTAAATGCCCTACATGTACCTTTTGTTCTAAAATTGCACTCGTATAATTTACTTTGTAAAAAAAAATATAAGGGGACAGAATAGAAAGTTAGAAGAACTTTCTTTTATGTTCAGAGCAATTGAAAAAAAAGTGACAGGCTATTACTACATTCTAATATGTAAGAAGTTAAATAATTGTCGCAAAGATGAGTGCAAGTTAGAACAAAAGGCACTTACAATTTGCGCAAGCTTCTCGCCACGTTTAGTGACGAGAAACTTGCGCCCGAGCCCACCCTTCCTCCCACAAGCTCGGAATTAACGTAAAATTAATGCACCGAATATAATAACTTACCAAAAACCAAATCCTGAAACATACAAAGTCTTGTTAACGTAGGAAGTTGTAGGGAAAGGAGTGAAATTTTATTTTATTTGATACAAAACTTTGGAAATATGGAAAACGCAATGAAAATTACGGATTTGAGAAGAGTGAGCAATGTAATAACTTACCAAAAATCAAAAACTGAAACATACAAAATATTATTAACATATGAAATTGTGGGAATGAAATTTTTCTTTATTTGACACAACATTTTTGAAACACAGAAAACGCAATGAAAATTGCGGATTTCAGAAGAGTGAACAATGTAATAACTTACCAAAAATCAAAAACTGAAACATACAAAATATTATTAACATATGAAATTGTGGGAGGAGTAAGATTTTTCTTTATTTGATACAAAATTTTTGAAACACAGAAAACGCAATGAAAATTGCGGATTTGAGAAGAGTGAGCAATGTAATAACTTACCAAAAATCAAAAACTGAAATATACAAAATATTAACATACGAAATTATGGGAAGAAGAATGAAATTTTACTTTCTTCGAAACAAAACTCTCGAAAAATAGACAACACAATGAAAATTACGAATTTAAGAGCAAAGAACGATACAACGATTTATGAAAAATTAAACCCTGAAACAGAAAAATGTAATTAACATAGAAAATTGGGGGAATAGATTCTTTTCTATTTCGAACAGAATTACCGAAAAAGGGGACTTGCAGTGAAAATAAAATCGCGAACATAAAAATCTGAAATCCCGAAATAAAATCGCGAATCGATTATCGTGTGCTCGTCAAAATTCGAGCAGAACGCGTTTGACGATACTTTTCGTACCGTTTAAAAAGACACATGTAAAATATAAAAAAATAATTGCGAGCATAGTGACAAAATGACTCTCCATCCGAAGATGGACAGCCATTAATAGTTCCCCTCTTCTTTGGCAACTTTTGCCGGGGCTCTTCGGCATATAGCCTCTTCTTTCTTCGGCTGAGCCTCACAAAAATCACTCGCGAAATTTTACGATTGCTCGGACATTCTTAGCTCTTATATCAAATACATTTATTTTCAATTTTATTATAAATCTCCATAAAAAGATAGCAGACAATTTTATAGAAATAAAATTGCACCGCTATCCATTTATTTCGATCGATAACAAAATTGAAGTTTTGTATAAGATATAAAATCACTTTAGTAAGAAAGAAAAAGAATTATTGAAAATCAAAAGGTGTACGACCAGCGATTCTCAGAATGCGCTGTTCGTACAAGAACATCCGAGCAGAATATTTATTTAATTTCACTGCACTTCACTGCACTGCACTGTATACTTCATTTTTGCAATCGGGTCTAGTACCACGACTGCGACTTACAAACTAAAAGGCCTGGCCTTACGAACAATCGAGTTCAAGAGAATATTAAATAGAATAAATTCAGATTTAGATTTTCTCTTCTCGATTTTTCGTTAACCCCCCAGATGCAAGCATCTCACGTGTGTTTTAAGGAGGACAGAGAAACATGAAAGCTTGCTCTGGCCCTACCTACTTAAAAAACTAACTCAATCACACCAGAAGTAAGCTACCTGCCTGCCTAACGCTATATTTAAAAAATGCAAAGTCCATTCTCACAAAAACACACTCCACGATTCTCACACACGCCACCCGGGTGCAAAAAAGCCTACTCCTAGGGAGTACGTCCCGGGACGTCTCCGTCACCCGAGTTCAATACAACATTCACACTCTAAGTTCATACCTTTTTTGCTGAAATCGACCGACAATCGACAGTGAACATTGAACATTTACATATTTCATTTTCTAATTCTTTCGAATATTCAATGTAATATGTGCATGTCATTTTGTAACTGATTCTAACTCAACTTTTGTAATTCAATCTTATTCATTTTGTAGCTTTCAATAAAATTTTGCAAAATTGTTTTTATAAAAAATTGATGTGGTTTTTAATCGACACAAGGTCCACGACCTAACCACACACACACACGTGTTACTTGTGTCGATAATTCACTGCCGAATTGTCAGTCGCCAAAAAAACTTAAAACTAAACCGTGTCCACCTGCCCGAACTCATGCGAGTAGCATCTAAGCACGCGTATGAGATTCGAGCATAAAAATGAACACGGCCAATCGTATTTTCACCTACCAGTTTTCTTCATGTGTGCTGAAAATCCTGAGCTAAGAAACATGATTAGTAACATGCTAATAAAGCGTTCTCTCCAAAAAAAAATTTACTTTAAACTTAAAAATGAAAAGTGGAGGAACACTTTGCAAAAATCTAAGTATATCGATTGTTTCATTCTTCACAGATTTTTAATATCAAAGTAAATTCACTAAATAGCCAAAAGCATTCATGATGACTTTGATATCAAAATCTGTTTTCCGCGAAACTTTCTTGTACATATAAGTTTAAAAAGAATTCGCGATACGGAAAAATTGAAAGTGAATCTATAATTGAACTACTACGAAATCGGAGGGTCGTCCGACTTCTATTTAACTTTAATATATTGATTCTTAAGTGAATTTAACGCGATGTACAAGAAAACCCTAACCTGATCTAATAAATAAAATACATATATAAACAGTTTGTACGAATTTTGCACGATCGTACAGTCGTGGTCACTATGCTCGCTTCAAATAATAAAAATACAACCAGTTCCCGTGCCGTTTCGGACCATTCGTCCTACGACATGATGGGAACCGGAGGAACCGTAAAGCATGCGACTCACCGATCGCTGATTTGCATCACTGCGATCGTTAAGCACCTCACAATTGATCCACGAGTACAGCTTGGCTCTCCAATTCAGCTTGGCTTTCGATTGCAGGTTGATTGATTTCCAGGGTTAGGCAGTTAGTCCTGTAGGTCCCCAAAATGACCTGATAGCACACAAAAATCACAACGGTTAAAGTACTTCTATTTATCAATTTGAATTTCGAACAGTATTTGTTATTATTCAACTTTACTTGTCAAACATGCATTTTCAAATTTGCAACGTACAAACAGATCATAACAATCACAAACAACCACACCACAAAACATTTGAAAAAGTATATCGGAATTTGTAGGTAACTACTTTATAAAACATGGTAAAACATTTGCAAATGTGCACTAAATCGCGTAGGTAACTGTACCATCAAACGGTATTAAAAAGTTTGTAAAAGTATTCTAACACGTATAGGAAAAACTCTATAAAACGTACTAAAACATTTGCAATAGTATGTCAAAACACATAAATAACCGCACCATAAAACACTATAAAATATCCGTAATAGCATGCACTATCACATGTAGTAACACACTAGCAATCACTGTGACACATGTAGAACCACACCATAAAACACGTTAAAATTTTTTTAAAATATGCCAAAACACATAAATAACCGCACCATAAAACACTGTAAAATATCCGTAATAGCATGCACTATCACATGTAGTAACACACTAGCAATCACTGTGACACATGTAGAACCACACCATAAAACACGTTAAAATTTTTTAAAAATATGCCAAAACACATAAATAACCGCACCATAAAACACTGTAAAATATTCGTAATAGCATGCACTATCACATGTAGTAACACACTAGCAACCACTTTGACATATGTAGAATCACACTAGCAATCACTTCGATATATGTAGAATCACACCATAAAACGCACTAAAATTTTAGCAAAAATATGCTAAAACACATAAATAACCGCACTATAAAACACTGTAAAATATCCATAATAGCATGCACTATCACATGTAGTAACACACTAGCAATCACTTTGACACATGTAGAACCACACCATAAATCGTGTTAATACACCCCCGTATTTATTAAAAAGCACTCGATAAAACACACTAAACACTTGCACTAGAACACTAGGTAACACATAGATGAGCACACAATCGGTTAAGTGTATCTTCGACTCGCACCTTTAAGCGTTGACAGGTTTGATCCGACCTCCACGACAGCCATAATAAAACTGATCGCATGTGACATTTTTCAAGTGCGATGATAGGCAATTTGAGACGACTGATAATTCGTCGGCTAATGAACCAATAGCGTGCAAGTATTCTGATTGAAGGCTGTAACTGTTATATTATTAATTGTGTTATTATAATTTTAAATTTTACAGTTATTTATTAACAAATAGTTATTGTTATTTAAATTTTTTATTTTTGTGATTTTTTCGTGTGGGTGTATTTCAATATCATCATTAAATATTATATTATAATTTACTTTCTCATAATTATTAACTTTTTAAATTATTTATTAAGTTATTATTGTATTACTTAAAATTTATTTGTATGACTTTTTCGTGTGGATATTTTAGAAAATGATTATTAATTATCATACTAATTTATTCATTTGAAATTATTAATTTTTAAGTTATTTATTTATTAAATTGCTACATCTATTGGAATTTGTCTTTTGCGATTTTAATGCGCTAGATATTACAATTTTTTTTTAAATTTATTATGACTTTGTTCTGAAATAGAAAAATGTTGAAATAAAAATTTCTGAAATAAACATATTCATCGGAATTTTGTTTTTCCCTTGTCTCAATTATAAATGACCAGAAGAATTTTCTTTTAAATTTCAACTATGCAGTAAGAGTGCAATGGTGTTAAAACAGTCTCAGTTGATATTGTAGGATGTGACATGAAAATGGTAAAGATGCATAAAACATGCGACAAAAATGCATTGTTAAATAGCATGTTCTATTGTCTGTACTTTCTTTTTTTTATCATTGTTCGAAGTAATAAACAGGAATATTATTCTTCGGAAAACCGTCATGCTCTATATCACATCAAATTTTGCAAATAAGCTTCTTTTTAAGAAAGGAAACATCAGTGAAAACGATTTTTGTATTTCAAACAAATTTTTTACCATTTTCATGTCATTCCCTACCTTGTTGACGATCGAAAATGATGCTGCGAATTAAACAAAATTTTGAAAATAGAAATTTTTTCATATGTAATTTCTCGTTAACCTTTCTGAAACGTACAGTACACGATAAAACAGTTTTTAAAAGTAAACATACGATCGTTTAAATTTATTTCGTAAATACCTTTGCAAATTAAGCATATTGCAATGTAATACGTGGATGTTACCTTCTTTTGCACTTTATATTTTGCTATTATTATTGTTTAGATTTATGGGTATTGACTATTGTCGCTCCCTTTTACTGAGTTTTCAACTTAAAAATTATGAGTATACAAATTTCAATAATATAGAAATAGATACTTGAAAAGATAAGCACCTCAACTGAAATCAAAAATAGGATCAGAATTACGTCCCCGCAAAGGGTAATCAATCACAACAAAATCTTTAAATATTCTTCCTCATATCCCATCCTCTCTTTTGTTTCAAGTCCGCTTTATATACGAATCTATGTATAAATCTGTCACTTGCGAGAAAGTGGTAGTTGAAAACGAAGCCTAGTGTCAAATTTTGGAACTAAAACGCATTCACACAGTTGTCTCTGGATGGCGCTAACCGTCACAACGCTACTGCCATCTTCAAGATTCGACTTTTAGAACCAAAAAAGTACAAAAATTGAATTCGTTGTAAAGAATTTCTGAATCTTACATTTATATTGATATTACTGAATTACATTTATTACTTACATATTGTTGTAAAAATATAAAATATTTTTTTAATTAAAAAATGCATAAGAAAGATGTGGTAAATAGGATAAAATCATGGAACTTGGAATTTTTTTTAATGGAACATGAATTACAATTATTTGTTTAACTATAATAATTTATATAAATGAGATGTATACATTTATTACAGCATTAAAAAATGCTATTGCAATAACATACAGTATTATTAATGAACATATGTTTTATGTATAGCGCAATTTTAAATATATTGCCAAAATACGTTTATACCACCACGTATAAGTTTATAGCACAGTAAATAATTGTATTGTAGCGCACAATGGTTTACAAAGTACTTGCTAATTTTACAATAACTAGACCTTTTAATTAATTGCAAAAATTTCTTGATGTATCGTAGCACATTATTTTCCCTCGAGTTGTTCGAAGATATCGGTTCCTGTGACCCTTGTGCCGTTACTTGAGTTTCTATTGGATGTCCGTAATTTATATAACCACTCGGAAGAAAAGTTGCACGCCACCCCGCGGCCGATAAGAAGTCATTTTTCATTTTGTCTACACGAAGCCGGCGAAAGCCAGCCGGCTGGAAGTGTGGCAATAAAAAAAGGGTCGCCCTTCAAGACTTTACACCTTCCATTCAACCGTAGAGGGTTAAGTCTCGTTTCCGGAGACTTAATTTCGTTGTACCCCCATCGACAGTTACTCTTATTATTTTTCTCCTTTGGTCCGTAAATCATCAATTTCTTTTATTAACTGCATTACTGATTAAGAGAAAACCCCTACGCATTTCTCCGGGGATATTTTCGCGAAACCGTAATAGCATTGTGCTATCAACTGTCATAAATCCCAACAGAAATGACGCGGAAAAAATAAATGGGTCGATGAAATTCAGAGACCTTGAGAAAAGATGATCGAATGGCTCTATGAGGATTTTTATGTCACACCGATATTAGAAGGGCTAAGATTGTTTTGTAACTAGTTTAAATACTTGTTACGCGCGTTCGAAGCAGATTCATGGAAAAGTAAAATAGAATATTGCGACGAAAAGAGTGAAAACTTTAATAAAAGGTCAGCCATAAATTTGAAAGTACGACGCAGGATAGGTATTATACGTGAAACTTTTCTCAAACTGTAATCGATGCGATCCGGCTTTTTTCATATATAACGCCATTTGGATCGAATGTAGTTCCGATTCAATATTCGTGGCGGTAGATTTATTAAGTCCATTAAGAAACTGCGAAATTGTTTTGACCGATAGGAAATAGCTAGGGTGGGACGAACGAAAGTTGAGGGCGTTACCTCGTGTTTCGCTTGATTACTAGGGTTGGAGGTGTTTTAGATTCTTTTGCAGTAACAGATAGTTGCAAGGAAAACTTGCTTAGAAAACATATGAACATGTTCATGCAATATAACATTATAATTAATATAACGTTATCTATTGTTTCATAGTTGAACATCGTTTGAATATTTTCAAGTAAAAGACATTCAGGTGTAACGAATATTTTTACTCTGTTTTTTATGTTCCGACATAAATACTGGAGATTCACGGATGAAACTTAATCCAAGAGTTATATTCCAAGAATTATTATACCTTTTAAAGTTAAAAAGAATCAACGATTTATGAAGTATTTTAAATTTTTGTATAAATTATCTCATGTTTTAATGTAAAATATTTCTCCAATTGATCTTTTAAGTATACTATTGATCTTCTATGTTGAATTTTTAACTATAGCTTGAAATTATTTTTTACACAGAACATTTCAAAAAATTTTATAAAAAGAAAAGTTTTATATTTTATCGTGAAGTTTTCAAAAATTTAGCCTTGAACTGACCACTATAGATCAATGTAATCGTAATTTCATCTGTATAATTCAATGTAATAATTATTTTGCCACCATTGCTTAATTTGTCTGCTGAAAGACAATAACATTGTCTTAAGTATTCTTTCATATTTACAATTTGCAAAATATTTCAAGATGATAGTTCAATGAAATATTCTATAGCTCTACCTGAAAACCAAAATATAACCTCAACCTTGATAAAAATCCAAAATATAGCATCAACCTTAATTAAAATCCAAAATATAGCCTCAACCTTAATAAAAATCCAAAATTATAATTTAACGTAAATAATTCTTTAAATTGTATAATATCTAATTTAGTATTTGGAAATGAATCAATAATCATTAATAATTAGGTTAGGTTTAGACTCCTATCTAACCAAAGTTTCATACACACCCGTTTTATATAAAAAATTTACAATGGAGAGCTTCCAACCATTTTCCACAGTACAATCGTAAATATTTTACAAGAAAACGTTAGTGGGAGTCACGGAAACCTATTATTCCTTGATCTGATTTTGAAAGGGAAGCTGATTTTATTGCTCTCGAAATCAGATTATCAGAATTTATTGGGTCACTTGAGAACCCTCAAATCTTGCTTCATTCCCGTGAGATTCACACAAAATGTAGACAACTAAATTGCCTCAAGGTTTCTTTTCGTATATCGGATCGGTTTTATTACTCTGTGACCATTTTTATGGTCATGAAGAAGTCAATTTTGATGAACCTTTCTGTAGCTGTTAACCCACCCACGCGTTTATTTTATGGGAGACGTGTTTACTAATAGAAATACTTTCGTATTTTTACATACGTACATCATTACATTTATGTAATATACTACAAAATACAGACAATAATAATAACAATAGTAACAAAAATAATAACATATATTATCTAAACAATCATATGATACTGTATGGCTAAATTGTATGTTTATGTCATTCATCAAGAGCATAAATTTTAGTTTGCAAAGTAAAAAATAGCATTCGACTCACTGTAAATAAATAAATAAATCTGATTATGTTTCTATTTATAGAAGTATGTATAATATGCAGTCTTAAAAGATACCAACATCATACATTTTAATTTGAAAAGTGAACAAGAACGTTTGATTTATCATAAATAAATAACTAAATCCGATTATGTTTCTATTAATAAATATAAAAAAATTTGTAAGTATGTATCTTAATACCTGAATATTTGTATAATTCATTGTGTACTGTTTTTCCTGAAAAAGCACCTACCCAGATCATTCGTCTGTTGAAAGGCCCTTAAGGACATCGAAGGTCAATGTTTTACGACATGGCAACCGCGCAAACGAGGGTTTCTTCAAATTTGATGGTACATTTAACCCCTGATCGATTTTCCTTTTCCTGATTGTAAGAAAAAAGTCGCAAGAAACGGCTACAGGAATAAAAAACCGTAGCAGGTGACGCTCCCCAGACTCAGAGATTAAAACCTTGTTTTTGCGCGGGAACGAGGAGAAGTGATCATTCTTCCATCTTAATCTTATCTTGTCGGCTGAATATTCAGGAACCCGTTTCTTGGTCCAGGATGGCCATTATCATCAAACTTTCAAAGTTTCACGACGAGAAAATTGAGTTCTCAATAATGTTAAAAAGGGAACTGTCGTAAGAAATTGTCCATGGTAAAGTAATTTGAAACGAATACACAGTTACACAGATTTTGAACTGTTAAAAGCAACAATGTGAATCGAATCAACTTGAAATACCAGATATTTTAATTTGAGGAATTAAAAAGACGCGGACACAGAATTTTATGAATTTCCGATAATTTTATTAACTCTTGTACGAGACATTTTATATCCAAAATTTATTGACTCCTTAAATCTAAAATTTATCGACGTTTATTTTAAATTTGCTTCGAATTTTATTGACCCTTGTGATATTTATTTGAAATCTAAAATTCATCGACATTTATTTTAAATTTGCTTTGAATTTTATTAACCTCTGCACGTAACATTTATTTTCAATCTAAAATTTATTGACATTTAGTTTGAATTTGTTTGGAATTTTATTATCCCCTGCACGTGACTTTTATTTTCAACCTAAAATTTATCGACATTTATGTGAAATTTGTTTTGAATTTTATTGACCCTTGCACGTGACGTTTATTTTCAATCTACAAATTGATTTCAAACTTGGTTTAGATTTGAAAAGTTATAATAAATTCTATATTTCTGCCGCAAACTTGTCAAGAAACAAATTACAATAACCGTTTCCATACAAAATTCAATAAAATCTACTTATTACATAAACAATTTAACGTGATACTTGAAGGGCAGAAAAACATCAAACCTGAAGGGTTGAAAAATAAAAACGATGACACAATTCAGAATACTAAGATTGTATTAATGATTTGATCAAGTCGAAGTGGTATATTAAGAAATTGATTTTCCATAATACACTTAAAATATGAAACACGAATTTTCACTACTCATGTTAAAAAATGCAACGAATCACGGTATCTCTTGTTAACCAGGTGTGAGATACAGTCATAACGTGAAGCAGGATAACAAGTAGCTCGTGATTAATGTTTTTGCGGAAGGTCGTTTATGGGGATTAGCCCATGGGGAGCTCTCACTGTTTTGTGTTCCCTATTTGCGAGTTGTTCTACACGGTACATTGCGACAGGTAGAGTGTCCACGTCCAGAAATGTTTCGTGACAAATCGTATTTTTAGAAGCTGTCGCGAGTGAAGGTAGTTACAACAAAAAAGGTTGTCGAAGTTCCAGGATTTTTATTTTAAAACATAGTTAAAAGGTTTGCTATTACAACTATACGTCCATTCTTAGAAAAATTTAATTGTACCATCAGACTGTATCTCGATGTTGCAGCTAATGACGAGGACGTCCTGTACGATCAATCAATCGATCGCTGTCACGTGTTCATTTACACGGAACGTGAAATTTCACTTTTAACTTGCGGCAGGTAGAATTTAAAATTCATCCCGGCTACTCTCGATTACGCCGATTCAAATCAGGACAAATCATACAATCCATTGCATCGTAGAAAATCCCTGAGGTAATCGCGGCTCGAAGAAGAGAAAGAAATTCGTTAGGGGACAGTTGCGGCATCGTTGGACCATCGCCGAGCAGAAATTCACGTTTCAGTCGGTTGAATCTGTAGAGACAAAACCACTCACGTCCACCGTCGGACGCCAAGACAGGGTCGATAATTTCCGAATAAAAAGGTAGCCGTGCACGCTGTAGTTTTCGCGTTTCTCGCTTTTCCACGAGACCGTTTTACAAATTCACGGCGGTGCATCGCATTTTTCAAGCGAGTTTTCACGCCTGAACGCGCTTCAAGTCCACCGCATAGAACCATCCCCCGGGTTAAGCTGCGTCGGCCAAATATATCGAGGGTGGCAGAGGGATACAAGAGGGAAACCGGTCGGTTGGTTGATGGGTATGGGAGCCTGTTAGGCTGTAACTGGTCTATTACTGGCTTTATTGAGATTGGGAATCAGCAGCCAGATGAAATCGGTATCGGACGAAAACACACCGGCTATCGGTTGCCACGATTTCCATGCTCGAAAAAACAGCCGCAAAAGAATCGTTATTACTCTGTCACGACGGCAATGTGTACCCATTAAGCCGGATACGCACTAGTATCTACCAATTTACATCGTACAGACGTCACAAGATTTTACTCTATTCGTCTTACTTTTACCTTTTGTCTCCTTTACAGACAAGAAACGGTTACTTGAACATGTACGTATGAACATTACTTGAATCTGTACGTCTTGCTTCTTTATTTCAATTTTAAATGAACAAAGTATAAAAATATAGGGATGCATTTTAGAGTGAATATATTGATATTTGACATATCTGTAATTTGTACAGATACATTGTATGTGCGTGTAAAATAAATGTGAATGAAGTTAGTAAAAGGAAATCTTGAGAAATTCTATTTTGTAATATACATGATAGAGTGAATTATTGTCAGAGGTAAAATAAAGAGTTCGTATAAAAGCGTTGCAAAATTTATTCCCTATAAATTACTTAAAATATGGAATTTTTTGCGGATATCAATATAAAGGTTTAATTTAATTAATCGAAATTCTTGGACGGTGAATATTGAATGTAATAATATATTATATAATTTATATAATTAGTTATTTATTGTGTAACATTGCCTGAATATTGTGATAATTTATTGTTACTTATTATGTATTATAATATATTACAAATGTTACACTATATTAATTATGTAATTATACAACGTATTATAATTAATTTGAAATATTCTCATATTTTGCTACATTTTAAGCGCATAAATATCTGTAGACAACCACGGAATTTTCACGATTCTAATTAATATGAGGGCGAGCTAAAATACAGGTGCTAATTACGAAAGTACGGATATTGATCATCGGCTTTGGTTGGATCCCATGATGGACGCCATTCTCTACCCTACGAGAAAAGGAAAACATTGTGACAACAAAAAGCTACGTAATAGCTCCAGTTTTTCGAGCGTGCTGTTATATTCCGGATCTTTATCAATCCGGTGAAATATTGTCACTGGTATTGTCTTGGAAACGAATTTTCCTGTGCTATTATCACGCAATGGTTACAGGCTAACTGTGGGCTATATCGAGCTGGAAAAAAGCGGAATAGTTTCCGTTTCGCTGCTATCTTACTTTTCTATTCGACTTCCATGAGCAACGAACTACTCTCCCGGATATTATTTCTTTTTTAGTACTCTATTTCACTTCGTAGCTGTGTCTACGTTTGTGCTAGACAAAAGTTATTTAGAATTACTTAGATCGTAAATGAGAAACGTATTTATTCGTTATTCGTGAACAAATGATTTATTTGATTTTTTGAATGGAGAACTGCGTTCGTGTATGGCAAATAAATCAAAATTATTTGTTTCTTGAAATTTTCATTTAAAATCTTTAAATCTCTTTCTCGATATGAATGTAATGCTATATTTAATCGTTTAGGCATTTGTGGCCATATAAAAAAATAGGGGTTAAATAAAATTTACTTAATATTATTAAGATATCTTAAGATATTATTACAAGATATATTACATATAATTAAATATAATAATATTATGCAAGATATTAAAGATATTATAACAAAATATTAAAAATTTTTAGTATCATATATTTAAGATATTTAAAATTGTTAATATCATAAATTCAAGATATTTAAAATTTATAACGTATTAACAATGTCTAACGTTACAAGTTTAATACGAGACATTTCAAAATTAAAAATAAGGGTTTGTATATAAATGATATTTAAAATGATATATATAAGTAATATTTGAAATGAGACATATCATAAGACTAAGAAATTAACAATTTTTAGTACCACAAATTTAAGATATTTTAAACATAAATATTTTATGCAGGAGTTCAACAAATAACTCAAGTCGTTGAGTTTTTATTAAAATACTTTAATATTACAAAATATCTGAATAAATTCCATCCACCGTTTTCTTTTAAATCGTTCTTATAAAACTTATTTTCCCTGGTCAATCGGGACCGGAATTTCCCACGTGTTGTTCGTGTTGAAGGTTTCACGAGCTAAATAATATATGTTTATCTGCTCCTGATAGCATCGCACCCTAGGGTCTTTCCTATGTAATCCCGTGCTGTAACTTTTTACCCCACGGTGTTCAAACGACTGACACGCGTGCCGCATACTGTACGTGGAATACTTAACGTTATAAAACCCTAGCAAAATGATGTCTTTTCCAGCAGATTGTGCACTGTGAACCAAATAGTAGCAGGAATATAAAGTCCCCTGATGTACCATCTTATTCAAAGTTTCAAGATATATTAAGTTTACAAATGTATCATTTTTGTTCTATCAAAATGATACATTATTTTTTAATATCTATGTTCAGATAATATCACTAGAAAAAGTTGCTAATCTAGAAACAGGATGACTTAGAATTATTCTCTACTGCGATTCGTGCACACCATGCGATGAAATGTAGTACTAACCCGTAATGGCGACAAAATTAAATTAAAGAGCTTAAATTAATAATCACATTTGATGTAAAAAGGGATATTGTTTATAATAAAACTTCTGTATATATAATATTAATCAAACACGAATGAAAACATGTAATAATGGTAGCAAAATTTCAATAGATTTTAAGATACATAACTCCATATTGAATTTGGGAATATCAACACTATGACTTGGTTACAACAAATGTGGTCATATTCTTTCCTAAATTTGAGAGTTTCTGGACCTTCAAAGTTACCAAGTAAAAAGTTTGCAATTTGTGATCTTATAACGTTAATTTTTCCATGAAATTAGAATTGCCCGAAGGACTTATAATGCATTTAGAAACCGAGCTGGAAGATACTGAAACTTTCGAGATCTGGAGTAAGTCCAGAACACCGAGATCTCTCGCGATCCCGTGCAAATTTTCCCGACTTGCAATCTCCGGCACACTTTTATTTAAATCGTCACACGATTCACGATACATTGACTTTGTCGGTTCCAGGATGAAAGAGTCGTAAATCACGAGGACGTAGAGTAACGGTGAACGAAAGTTACCTGGGTAATATCGGACAGTCAATATCGTCTCGAAGCAGTTTACAAAGAAGAGACGAGGGAAATAGCATGTCAAGATTTTGTTTTAACCGTTAAATATATCGAGGTAAGAGCAAAAGAGGGTAAGTCGGACTACGCGGAGAATGCGCACAATCTAAATTCTAGGTAGAGTGGAAATTTATGTTTAACGTAAGACGAGAACCGAATAAATCGTCCGTATTTTAACGCGAAGATCGTGAGCGTGCAATAAATTTTGAATATATCGTAGATTCCGCAAATTTTGGACGTATATTGCCAGACATTTTTGCATACTGCCACGGTATATCGTCCGCCGTGTTTATACGTACCGGAAAGGAAAATAAAACGCGCCTAGTTGTTGGTGAAAACACGTGACAAATGTCGTAGAAAATAGTCTATTGATTTATGTCAGTATTATGTACTTGCAGAAAGAGTGGATTAAGGTAACGTGATTTTTGGGAAAATAAATATTAGGGGATGTTTGACTATTTTGTTCTAAACACCATATGTGATAAAATTAATATACAAATTTAAAGTATAAACAGATGGAAAATTATGCTATATGAATGGTAACGATAAATATTATTGGTAATAGTAAATGGTAAATAGTGAGAACTGAGTTAAGTTCTCTATATATTTGTACGTTATAGCCATTCTTAAATATTCACATCCAATGGCAGGAACATTTAGCAGAAATAAATGAATGTTCCTTTAAACGAGCATCTTATCATCGTGGTATTAGTTTTGAACCCTCACAAAGCATGGCGCGCTTACCAAACTAATCCAAAACAATCATTAATTCTCGTGGCGGATTCTTTCGATAAAATGTCTAGAGGGTCGTGAATCGTCACACCCCTAGAAAGAAAAGCCATCATTATGCCTGACTTCGGTGGTGCCAAGAAGATTGTTCTAAGTAGGGGGTGTAATCTCTGAGAGCTAACTCATCGGACCCTTAATTCGAGGAAATCAGCCTCGTACCACCATCTCGTGAAATTAAGACAAATGCGAAAGGTCTGTCACAGCAGTTGTCGTTTCGGATGGCCTTCAATCTCGAAACTTAGAAGAAGCACGATAGAATGGATTCTATCTCCGTTCAACGTATACACCTGCCATGCAATTTGAATAACTTAATTTTAAGGAACTTGGGATAAATATAACATAGAACAAACGTAAAAAATAATTTCAAAAGAAAATCAGTCAACTATGGTCTTTATACACAATTTTTATCTTCATTGTAACTTACGTTAATTTGTTTTATTCTACATTTTAAATAGGTTAAATTTCGTTTTAGAGAAGTAGAATAAAAGACTTCTCTTTCACGCATTGAAATCACCATATTTCTTAATATAATAGTTACTTTGAATTTTTCTATGTGCCAAAAAGTTTCTAATAGTCCAATGTTAATTGTTTAAGTATTAAATAATGTTGAAGTTACAATATTTATAAAAAAAATAAAGAAAAATGTTTTCTTGAACAGAGATACTTAATGCGCATGTGCAGCATGAACCACGCGCATGCGTATTAAGAACACATATGCTATACTTCACTTAAAAAGAAATTTTTAAGAACATTAACAATAAGGACATAAAAATAAAATTATTCTCTATAATAAATAGATTGCAACTTAAGTATTAAGTTCGTTATATATGATAAGTGCACCAAATATTAAAATAAAATAAATTAAGACTTAATATTTCTTCTATTGTTTCAAATGAACCTTTTTGTCATCTTAAAATTCTGATGTTTTAAATCATAAAAGCTTTATGACTACACATTTGATATTAACATCTACATTTTGATATTAACTTCCCCTCTTATTTCGCTTTTCAATCAAGGGACCCCTCAAAGATTTTATAGCCCCTATCTCCCCGTCCCTGATTGAAGCTAGAAAGTTACACAGAAAGTTATCCTTAAAGAAAGGCATCGTTATACAGTTTACCGCCGACTGTTTCTCGTTTACTGTAGTCGTCCGTTGCACTTCCGTCATGCTAATATTCTCAACACGAACTTCGAAGAATGGGGAAACCTTACCGTTACCGTAATACGCGTAAAGCGTAGGCGAAATCGCACTCGAAACTCACTTTAAAGAAATCCACGTATCAGGAGACTGTACAGTCAAGATCAAATCTGGATACTCTAGATAAAATATGGAAACCGAGGGAAGTTTCCCGCTCGTTGTGGGATTTAAGGATTTTTAGAGACTTGAAAACTTGAGGATGAGTTACGAATTTGACCTTGGAATTTGGGGATCTACAGATATGGGAATCTAAGTCTTGTGAATTTGAGGAATTTGGGGAACATTTGAACCTAGCAATTTAGAAATGCAGGAATTCGTGAATCTTTACAAAATAGGTCTACAAATTCCTATGTTCTCCAATTTCTACGTCCCCAAATTCCTGGATCCACAAATTCTTGTATCCCTAATTTCTAGCTTATAAGATTCTTATGTTTCTAAATTTCTGGATCCGCAAGTTTCTATGTCTGCTTCTAAGTCCTCAATTTCCTGTATTCACAAATTTCTATCTTTCCAAATTACTAGGTCCTCAAATTCTCATGTTTACAAATTTATAGCTCCAAACTATGTCTAATTTTTACATCCTCAAATCCCTACGTCTCTGCATTCCTACATTCCCAAATTTCAAGATTCACGAATTTCTACATTCGTGAATTTCTTAATGAGAGTTTGAGGATCTAGTAATTTAGGGAAATAGAAATTTGTGAATACAAGAAATTGAGGACGTAGAAATTTGCAAACATAGAAACTTGTGGACCTAGAAATTTATAAATGTAAGAATCTGAGGAGCCAGAAATTTAGAGATACGAATTTGTATCTAGAAATTTAATGATGCAGAAATTTACAGACATACGATCTGCAAATTGTCTTCGTCCAAAGAAAATTTACGTTGCATCCGAGTGTACATGCGCGTATTTGTTAAATTTCGAGTGCGAACTTGGTGCGGTTTCAAAACTCCGCCGTGCGGACTGGTTTCCTAGGGTTTTCACGCGAAAGCACGTTTACTGATGGCAGTCACGTACGAGAAGGCGGTTGTTTTGGGGAAGCTTTGCAAGAGTGGGTAGCCGTAGAATTTAGCGAAGGATAAAGACACGGATACAAAGAGACGAAGAAACATAATTGGATCACTTTCAGCAAAGTAGCAAAATACGAAATACATAAATAGATATGAAACTTCTGTGCTTGCAATGAATAATTTTGGGGACGTGGACATTTGGAATTTGTGAAGCTGAGGATTTAGGTATTTGGACACTTTAGGATTTAAGAGGTTTGGAATTTAGAGATTAGGCATTTCAGTTCTTGAGGATTTAGGGATTTAGAGGTTAGGTATTTGCATACTTAAGGATTTAAGGATTTCAGAATTTGTAAATTTGAAAATTAGAGTTAGTAAAAATGTTTAAATTGTAAAAGCTGCAATCTTTGAAGTTTGAAAATTTTGAAATTTACAAGAGTAGAAATTCCAAAATTTTGTAATCTGCTAGTAAAGAAATTTGAGAATTTCTGAATCTGCAAAAATGTAAATTTGAGAGTGTAGAAATTTGTAAGTATGAAAATTTGATAATTTGAGAGCCTGCAAGTACGAACATTTGAAAGTGTAAAAATATGTAAATATGAAAATTTGATAATTTGAAAATCTGCAAGTATGAAAATGTGAAAGTTTGGGAATTTCTACGTAACATATATATCTGAAATATTTACCAGATTTAAAAAAATGGCAAACTTTTATAACCGCTTATTTGGAAGTCCCTGTATGTGTCTGTTGTCGCGCTTCGGGGAAGTTCGGTCGTTATGGGTGTCCTTCTGGACGACCTCATGCCTCGCGAAAGAAACTCGTTGAGAGGTGGCGGACGACCCTACTAGGAGGAAATGCACGTAGAGGATGTAATCTTCGGGCTTTTCGAGGGTGGAAACCGACACCTCGACATTCCACTTCGAAACACGACTTGCGAAATGACGAATGCCAAGCGGAACACACCTGCTACCCGCCGAGAAAATCGAGGCGAACGAATTCGTTGAAAGATCGGGGCTTGGAGAATATGCACGAAGCGAAAGCACTGTTTCCGCAAAAAGATTTAAGATTCTACAAGGGGATGAAAACATCCACGATACAAAAAGAGATATAGGAGATAAATTTATATTCTTGGAAGTGTCCACTTTCGATTTCACATCACGATTTCAGAGCGTTACAACTCTGACACGATTTGATTGCGCAAATATAGGGAAAAAGATAAAGTAGGTGGATTAATGGGACATTTTTTTATTTATAAGAAACGTACTTATTCGAAGGAGATATTCGAAAGTTTTTAGTATTCGTTTGTTAGTAATTATTGATAATGTGCAAGTGACATTCATTGGCATTGATGGATTTCTTAGTATTATTATTTTAGAATTTGAAGAATTGAAGTTTTTAAATCATCAGGATTCCTAATTTTTTATTTGATAAGTATAAGAACTGAAGTTTTCAGATATAAAGTTTCTAAATTTCCAACCATTCCAAATTGGAATTAAAAAGTTAGTATTTCAATATTTCTGAATTTTGAAAATATGATAAACAATTGTTCAAAAGAAGAAACAGTTGAAATTAAAAATATAAGTAATTTTATTTAATCTATTAAAAAAATTCAATAATTAAATCCTAACGTTTGTTCAAAACATTTCATTCAATTTTCGTTCATCTCGTGAGTGATGAAAAATGGCGGAGAACTGGCCGTCAACTCACACATAAATAAATCAATAATTATCCTAAAAACGAACAATTGCACACGTAAACGAGATACGGGTACCGATTTGACCCAAAACAAAGGCGATATATCACCAGACTTCTTATGAGCGGAACTATCGCTTTATCGACGGTCGATATTTCAGAACAAAATTTCGACACGGTTACGATCAGCGCCAACGGTGAGCTTAATCAAGCACATTGTGCTGGTGGAACGACAATGGAAATGCGATAAAATACGAACCATTAGGGGCTTGTACAGCGTTCACACAAGCGGCGTGCAACCAGAACAGAACCCAGAAGTTGTGCTGTTCGGATCGACTGTTAGAACTTAAGGGTTGTTACTACATGCTGTTTCGCCCAGAGGGTCCACGCAACCCCACAAAATTCTACCGGTAATAAATTATATTCGAGGCACGCACCATTCATAAGGGTGACTACCGCGTGTGCTACAGCAAATGGTACTTTCATTGTACTTGCCTCACGGCTTTTGCATTTTACCAAGTCCCGTAAATTTACAGGATGTTCCAAAATGCGTCTATTCTCTTCTTTCTCTACGTTCTCTTACAAGCTTAACTTGTTATTACCAACTTCAGTTGGTACTTCATTCTCAATTTCAACTGACACTTGTTATTCTCAATTTCAGTTGGTAGTTGTTCATTTCCAATCTCAACTGGTACTCGTTAATCCCCAATATTTGTAGACTAATTCTTGACACAATAATTATTTTAAAATTGTTCAAAATTGATACATGTTACGTTCTATTGACCTGCTGTCAAAATATCTTTCAACACAGGTATTTTGAATGTTGATCACGTTGAGGGGTTTATGACCTCCTTAAGTCCTTGAAACCATTATGTTGATGCCAAGAACTTGATGAAGATTTTAGAGAAGTGTTTGCATGAATAATAGTGATATATTTTCAGACGAGATGTTTCGGTAGGTATTTGTGTAAAGTGGTAAAATTTGAAACAACCTGTATCATCTTACTATGAAGTTTTGAAGCGATTGAACGCAAGGCACGTCTTTTCTTACTCTTCTTTCAGACGGCAGCTTGCAGCTAGTCGCAGCTAATCCTCTTTGGCCGCTCGTGTCGATGGCACGCGTTACGATTTATTCCGGATTAAATATTGACTTTTAATACCACTCATCGTTCTTCCTGACTTCCCTCGGTGCACACCAATCCTGAGCGATCAGTTTTCAGCTCTCGACGTAGTTGAATTTTATTTCAAAAGCCAACGCGGCCAATCGAGAATATTTTATCGAGTCTGTTTGCACGAGAAACACGGTTGGCACTGGTTGATTTGCAAAACGCGATTGATTGGAAGCTGCTGCATCGTTAAAATATTTACTCGGTTGCTACGTCTCCACATTTAAAACGGCGCTTTGATGTTATTAATACAAACGAACGTTCGTCTCCTTCTCTTAATTAAAGTAATACGGTTGAAATGTTGCAGTCAATGAATGATTCCGGTTTCGCTGGTCATAACTTTCTATTTATTAAGTGATTTCGTATTAAATTGCCGATTTTGATGTATCAAAAGTCCGGCATGATGAAAAATCGTTCGATTACTGATTTTAAACATTTTCTGCTGATGCGAATCTGTACAATTTTTTGATCCTATGATTATAGTTTATAATCGTCGGACTAATTTATAATTTATTTATAAATGTGGATAGACTAGTTGCTGTTGTATCACAGAGTAATGAATAGAACGATCTGCCAACCATTTTGTATCGAAAATATTAATAAAAGGTTTGTAAATTCTCAACTTTAATATTTTAAATATGTCGGTTAAAAATGGCAGCTTTAAGATTACCAGAGTTGTATTTATATATTTGATATATTTGAAATAGAACCATTTATTTGTAATTAATATGTTCACAAATTGAACGATTTCTAATTTAAGTGAAAATAATACAAATTCAATATGTGTATAATTATAAGATATCATTAATACACTCATATGTTCTTCATATACTCATTAGTTTATATGCTTATAATATTCCTATATTCTTAGAGCTACTATACTTATTTTATAACACAACATTTTTAAAGATATAATTACTATATAAATTTTCATCAAATAAAATTGTTTACCTCAGAAAAATAAATATTTAGAAAAACTGATGCAATTTTAATTTCGATGATTTTTAGAACCACCTTCACCAAAAATATATTTGAAATTCGATAAATGAATGTGTGAAATAATATCACTATTTAATTAAGTTGACGATGATATGTTATCGTTGAACTGTAAAATGATGTATGGTTGTTGGGACCCGTGCGTGCTTTTTATGAACGAACCGTCGTTTTGCCTGATAATTGGGTTACGCGCGGAAAACATTATCTCCTCAATCAAGAAAAGCAATCTTTCCGCTGTGATAATACATCACACCCGGTAAATGGATGACCAACGAAACTTTTCTGCTATTACTGATACATTGTGGGAACTGAACAGATGGCTGCACGATAGTTCTATCTAACAAATCTTTTCTTTTCTTATTATATATATTCTTGCGCTAAATATAAATTTGAAAACCATCTTTGTCGTTATAAACAACACTTCTCGAAATATTAAATTAGTCCCTTTATAATTCTTAAATAAATGTGATATGAAATTATTTTTTATTGTGTTTTCATTTTTATCTGCGGGAAATGAACAAGTCAATAAAGCAAAAATAAACTATATATCATTTATGGTATAATAATATTTAAACTATAATATCGTTTGTTGATTCAACATTCTTGTAGAAGTATATTAAATTTCTGCTATTAGATATTTCATACAATAAAAGTGTTATATTAAATAAATTAAATACTTCATATTTCATAAAAGTGTTTTGTGGTTTTTACTTTAGACAACAAAATTTTAATGAAATTCGTAAAATATTAATTTAGAATGAGATATATTATACTAGTATTATATTACATGATGTTAATATTACTTTTGAATTTAGTACAGAAAAAAATATATGTATAGTTTTATAAATCATCAAACATGTTTATTCGTTTAATTGCACAACAGTCTAATACAGCCTCCGCCATTTTATCTACTAATATTACCAATATAAATTTAACCTATTGCGATACATCCTATTTCTTGAAGTATTTATTCAAGTATTATTCAAGTACTCATGCATTATTCAATTTTGTGAATCTGTAAATTATTCTCAGACCTAATCCAAGCCTAATGCGTACCTCTCGAGTGCAAACACGAGTTGCTTCCACTAAGTCGCCATTTTCCTCGCAGAAGGTGTGGGTACAGTAGATGTCATTGTTGTCAACATGAATGTGAGAAGCTGCCCTTTTATTGCCTAAGCAATGTTTCATAGACAATCCTGTGGTCGTCATGGTCGATTAGCCCCCCGTAGCTCCCGTCATTTCAAGTACAAAGGTTTTGATAAATCACGGTTCGAGAATTTCACACTATTATACCGTCTTCCACAAGTCTCTCCCGTCCTAACGACACTGTTATTCGAATCCACATTTTGGGTATGAATATGTAATTTATACTGCATAATCACAGTAAATAGCACAGGGAGTTATACGGAAAATTGAATATCTCTAATGGATTTTTAAATAGATGTCCTTGTATCATCATTGTTGTCATTATGATTAATGTTCTTTTTATGGGAGGACATGTCAAGGATTTTGTACAATCTTTTATTGTGGTAATAACACGGTTAATTGATCTCGTCCGTAAGACTCGGCTACTGATGTCAACCCACTAATTTAATTCCAAGTCATACATCTATGTTCCCATATGTCCTCTCTGTATCCTCGGATATATTTCCGAATCCTTACATTTTCAAATTCCTACATTTCCAAATATCTACATTCCCGAATTCCTGCAATCCCGAATATCGACATTTCCAAATCCCTCCATTCCCAAATCCTACATTCTCGAATACCTACATTCCCAAATCCCTATACTCCCAAATTCTTACATACCCAAATCGCTATATCCCCAAATCCCTATATTCCCAAATTCTTACATACCCAAATCGCTATATCCCCAAATTCCTACGTCCCCAAATCGCTACGTCCCCAAATCGGCACATTCCCAAATCGCTACGTCCCCAAATTGCTACGTCCCCAAATCGCTACGTCCCCAAATTCCTACATCCCCAAATCGGCACATCCCCAAATTGCTACGTCCCCAAATCGCTACGTCCCCAAATATCTACGTCCCCAAATTCCTACATCCCCAAATCGGCACATTCCCAAATTGCTACGTCCCCAAATCGCTACGTCTCCAAATCGCTACGTCCCCAAATCGGTACATCCCCCAATCGCTACGTCCCCAAATCGCTACGTCCCCAAATCGGTGCATTCCCAAATCGCTATGTCCCCAAGTCCGTACATTCCCAAATCGCTACATCCCCAAATAGCTACAACTCCAATTCGTCAGAATAGAAAAATGGACGCTTCACACGTATTTTCGGCGGTATATTGGCTCGAGCGGTCACCAATTAGGTCAAAAACAATGACAGTCGCAAACGTCTCTCAAGTGAGTGAGATAGTACTTGCGTTCAGCAGTTGTTATTGTCATTATTATTCTTCCTCGCCGAAATGTAACTGGAAATGTTCACGGTGGGGATAGAGCTTCTGTTGAGTCGATCACGCGCCAACTCGTGGGTTGACATCTGCATTTTACTTTATACTTCATTATTTATACTATAAATACTATTCATACTATGGTACTGAACAGATCTGCCATAATTCTCTCATGATAACGAACATCGTAAATGAGGAGAAAGCTGTGCACTTACCGACTCACAACCTTCCAAATCTAATTAACCTTCATTAGCTTAAAAATGTCAAGACCTGATCATTTATGAAAGAACATGGATATTTATGTACAAAATGCGATTTGTTACGAATAACAATTTTGATTGATACAAGTTTTGCAGTAACTTCAATTAAACATTGAAAGTTAAGTACATAAGTTTCTTTTAACGGATGTTTAGGATTTGGTGGACACCCTATAAATCACGTTCCAATCGTGAATTATTTTGAATGCATCGAAAAATTTGCGAGTCACACAGTAGGTATACCGCTTTGACAATCAAGCATTGCATGAAAGGAACTCCATTTATATTGGCAATTTCAGGAATTTTATAGTTCTCCAGCCGCGTGTTCGGAGTCATATAACTAGAGTCGATTGTATTCGTGCACCGAATTTTTCAACAATCTGCATTTCCTCCGATGTACAATTTATCAGACACAACAGCGTATCTCCATAAAGATTAATGGTAAATATAAAACTGCATATCTGAATTTTACAACCAGAGAGAACGGAATACCCTTTTTTAAACGGATAACGTTTAACGAGATTCCTGTGTCGATATTCAAATGAGTAGGTGTGAGAAGATTAATAAATTGGAAGACGTGGATGTTTAAAGTTTTAGTGATTTAGGGGTTTGCAAAATGAGGAAATTGGGCAGTTGGGATGTTAGGAAATTTTGGTTTTTTGGAACACTTCGAATTTTTGGAAAATTGGGAAATTTGGAAAATTTGGAAAATTTGGGAAAAGTTGGAAAATTGGAAAATTTGGGAAAATTTGGAAAATTGGAAAATTGGAAAATTTGGAAAATTTGAGAAATTAGGAAATTGGGAAGTTAGAAAATTGGCAATGGAGAACTTAGAAAATTGGGAAATTGGGGAATTGAGGAATTGGGGAATTGGGGAATTGGGGAATTGGGGAATTAGGGAATTGGGGAATTGGGAAATTGGGAAATTGGGAAGTTGGGAAATTACGAAATTGAGATGTTGGGGAATTGGTTAATTGGGAATTCGGGAAATTGGGAAATTGGAAATGGAGAACTTAGAAAATTGGGAAATTGGGGATTTGGGAAATTGGGAAATTGGGAAATTGGGAAAATGGAAAGTTGGGGAATTGGTTAATTGGGAATTCGGGAAATTGGAAATGGAGAACTTAGAAAATTGGGAGATTGGGGAATTGGGAAATTGGGAAATTGGGGATTTGGGAAATTGGGAAATTGGAAAATTGGGAAATTAAGAAACTGAGAAGTTGGGGAATTGGTTAATTGGGAATTCGGGAAATTGGGAAATTGGAAATGGGGAACTTAGAAAATTGGGAGATTGCGGAATTGGGAAATTGGGAAATTGGGAAGTTGGGAAATTAGGAAATTGAGAAGTTGGGGAATTGGTTAATTGGGAATTCGGGAAATTGGGAAATTGGAAATGGAGAACTTAGAAAATTGGGAAATTGGGAAATTAGGAAATTTGAAGGTTTGAGAATTTTGGAATTTGGCAATTTGGGACTTTGGGAATTTATGAATTCGAAAATTTGAGAAATTTAGAATCTCAGAAAATTAAAAATTTGAGAAATTTGAAAAATTTTCGAGTATGACAATTTACAAATTTAGATATTCAAATATTTTCCGGAGTTTAAGAATTCACCCATCGCACTCTCCATAAACGTACAATCAACCCAACGATTAATGAAACGAATCCATTACCATTTAATTCCAAAGTTCAACGAACTATTGCATTCAGCAACTTGCGTTAGTCCAAATAAATCCAGAAGTGTGATTCCTCTCTTTTTATCCGGTCCGCCGTTTCATTTCGTAAATCTGTTCGGACAAAAAAATGATCAGATACGAAACTGCTCGACAAAGAGATTCTTGCAGCGACGGTAGTACAAAAATTGCAGGCTAGCATACATAGTTCGTTACACTATCAACCGAAATGAAAAGCGTCCCGCAGCCAGAACGAAGCTCGCAGGGCGAGATAAAATCTACAAATTTTATACAAGTCCGTTGTTGGAAGAGTATACTTTGTCGTGTCGAGAGATACCCTTTCCGAAATTTACCGTGCTTGTTTAGCCCGAATTAACGAGTACAATGTCGCCCTACTAGATTGCTCCTGTCACAAATTCTGTTTGTGATATCTTCAGACTGTATTAGCTCGAGTCATGCGTCCCATGGGAACAGTTTTCCTGGAAGTTTCATCCAAGTTTGGATCCAGCTATACCCTTTCTCTTGTCTGTCCGAGGAGTATTTGCCCTAGGTTGATTCTGAACGACCAGCAAAGCTCGCGATATCGTATCCCCCAGCGATTACATTCCTACATGAGAAGTTAACGCATTGTACCAATTTCAACAAGTACACAATTAACCGGTTTGGAGAACCCGAAAATTTACTTCGTTTTCTTCGACGTTACTTATATTTCTTCGACTGTAATGTGGATGGTATCGGCACACGTCGATTGCAGTCTCTGTGGAATTTTGGTAGATTTATTACGTGATTCTGTATGTTATTAATTAATTACCTGTGTGATACTCGGTTCGGGTCGAAATATTCGGTCCATAATTAAGATTTTACATATTGATAGTATGTTTCACTAATTACATTGATAACTAATAGCACATTACTAATTACATTAATGGGTATTTACAATAATCATTTTACAATTTTAAAATTATATAAATTAAGTGTCTGATGGAGGGACCATTTTGTATTCACTTTGGCGGCCTCGTGCGGCGAAGCTAAGAAACTTCTGCCATCTTTCATAGGTCAAAGCGCTTAGTGTTGATAAAATATAGCTTGTAAGTAGATAAGTACCCAACTTTTGTAAAATGAAGTTGCAATTTTGATTTCTTTTAAGTATTACATAAATGACTTATCCTTGTGAAGAAACTATGCATCTACGAACTATTAATAATAGTTAATATAATTGTGGATTTATTGTATAATACCAGAGCATTCATTGAACTTCAGTTAGAGAAGAGATCTAAGTAATATTTTATCTGCATCAATTACTATTTTAAATAAAATAGATATTAATTTTAAAGAAAGTACACTTTATCCGTCAAACAAATCATTTTTTAAATAATTTCATATGAAAGATACTTCGTCTTTATTCCTCAAACGAATTGCTTTCTGCTTACATTTTTTGTACATAATTGACAACTTTGATATAGAAGTTCAAAGTTGTGAACGATTAATAGATTCTATAATTGTGTATCACAAAACTCAAATGTATAAATCTTATACAATAAGATCTCTTTATACAATATGTATAAGATATAAGTTGAACATCTAAATTATTTTCACTGTAAGAAATAACAACTGACAAACGTTCTGTATCTATATCAATTCTTTCTATTTCTAACAGCACTAAACATAGTCTAGACCCCCTGTATAATACAGTAAAGTTAGAAATATTATGTATTTATATGAATAACTATACCTGTGATTCATGTAATTGTCGTGTAACTTAAACACTGAATGATTATCTTCGGTTTCTGTTCGAGTAGTGTTTGTAAACGTGGTTGCTACCGAATGTCCCTGCGATATGTCAAGTCATTCTATATATAAAGCTTTTAAGCCCGGATTCCTTGTCTCCTCGTATAATTAGCAGTGTAAGTGTTCTCGTAGATGCTGCCACATATACCATTAAAGATACGATCTATAGGTTGTCAAGAAGATCGTTTTCACAGTCTATTCAAACTCGCCAGGTTTGCGTTGTTGACAAGAGAATCAGGGATAGCTGTATTTTGCGGTTAATCAACGTACGCATAAAGTTCACGTTTTAAAATCTGATAACAACCTGTTTTCAGAATTCTTCATTTCTCCCTCACGACGCGTAACAAGGTTTACTCGTTTGCGAGATTTAGAGATAAAACAGGTTGCAACAGCTGCGTTGTGCAATTTTTCTTTGCAACGCTGCGAGAGCTGAAATATATTCGTATGCTGGTAATCTACAATATAAATATAAATCAATTCAATAATCTACCTTTGGTTTCACAATTCTTTCAATGTTTACATGTATTTTTTTAACTATCACAAGAAATACCAATAAGAAAAATAAATTCTTTCTATTAAAAGAAAATTCAAGAATTGTATAATATAAATTTGTAACATTTTTAAAAATGCAACTAAAAAATTGTAATTATAAATGATAAATATTGTATCAGAGAAAATTTTATTTTATTGATATTAAGAAGAGAACAATAATTATTATGTTCTAGTAATTATACATTATTATATTCTAGTAATTATGCTATATTATATTCTAGTAAAATTATTACATTCTAGTATAAATTGTTACATTATTCGTTTAGTCAATAACATAACATACTTCATTGTTTATTATACTCCTATATAATTGTCTTATATTAAAAACTAAAGACTTTAGTGAAGAATCTGATTAATATCATTTACATGAAATTACTCTTCAACAAAAGATTGGTATTTAATATAAAATGAAATTTAAAATAGATTGTGTTGTTTGAAAACCGTTCGCTGTCTTGAATATATCGTGTTGTAACATAGGTACAATGTTTATTTCCCCATGGTCTACAATGTAGATGCACACCATAGATTGTATAGTTATCAGGGAGTACTGGAATGAAGTTGAATTCCCAAACAAGCCCGACATGGAAGCCACACAATGAACATTTTTGTTCCCATAACCAGCCTTAGACGCTGGAAACTTTAAGTGGAAAGGTAGGATATGCAGGATAGGAAGTTAGATCCTAGTGGATGCGAGAGGAAGTTGAGCTTGGAAGCCATCTAGTGGCGAAAGTACGTATTATAGTGATCAATGTTTCTTTGTAATTAACTAGATTAGAATCTCAAAAAGTTATCACTATTTTAATATAAGGTTATTCTTACATTTATGTGTTATAAAATGTGAAACTACGAAGAAAATTACTTTTACTCGGTGAACTATTTTGTTATTCGGTCGATTCCACACCTAATGAAAGAAAAAACGTATCAAAAGGATAATTATCAGAAATCGAAGATATCGTAATAAAATGTAATGAACATAGTCAGTCAGTAAATTCTTAAATTCTTAAATAATACTAAAAACGTTATTAAATAATATGTAATGATTGCTTTTGCAGTTCCATACTTTCCTGTAAAAAACGTCGAAACATTTCGAAACCGTCCGAAAATATTGAAACTTTTAAACCGAAGATGAATGTATAATTTTATGAAGCACCATACATTTTTCCCAATAATTCGAAATAATTCCCGATTCTATTCATACAATTTCTGTACTCCACACATTGTGCATTGTTTGCGAGCTCTTTTATACCAAATTTTCCAAACGCATGTTTTCCGCATTCAATAGAAAATGGGAAACACACGTATGTTTTTTGAAAACTTTCTACAAGGATATTCACGAACAATTTTTATACATTTGTTCCCGTGTTCGCGAACAAAAGTATATTGATCCGAGCCATTCACTCGTTTAATTATTCTTTGATTAATTTTAAAACATTGTCGTTCAGTTTTTTGTTTTCAACGTTTTATGAACGGTTGTACAATTGTTTCCACGTTTATGGGATATATAAACAAGTACATACAATTGAGTTATAAAAAAATATCAGTTAAAAAAAAGTTTGTAATCACTATATTAGGATGCTTGAAGAAGATACAATTTTGAGACAAACGATTTTTGTGTGAAAGTGCAGTAAATGTATTATAATGATTGGTTTAGATAATCGAGGGTCTACTGTACTTTCGAAGATCCTAACGCCTTTTCTACTATGATTTGTAAACGCATGGCTAAAGGAAAGAATAGGGCACTTAAGAAAATAACAGAGTCAAGATCCTTTACGACGAAAGTAAATGCGCCATAATGGTTCAGTGGAAGTACAAAGTCTAACTCCTTCAAAGCTTGTACGGGACAGTATCTAGAAAAGTATCCATTACATAATTACTCACGAAGCAATAAGATTAACTAGAATTCTAAATATAACGTAATATGATGAATTTTTATTTATACCAGCAAGGAACGATAAGAAAGTTGACTGTGAATACAAGAAGTTACGCTAATGTGTTTAATATTGCATTCAATATGGCAGCCACGTGAACTGTAATCAACGTTTTATAGCCAATAATCATTTTCGAGCCAAATTCAGAAATTTACATATGTAGATATACAAGGTATAATAGATGTATAAGGTTCTTTGGCACAGAACTCGAGTATGTGGTACAGAACTAAAGTTAAGAAATTTATGACGCCATATTGGAACCGCCATTGTGAGTTTTGTCATTTTTACTCGATATTCACAATTAGCTGCGTCGATGTTAATTCAAGGAATTTTTTATTACCTAAATAATGTAAGATTCCCTAGATTAGTTACTATTTATTTATGATTTCCATATTGAACATTTAATTCTGACAGATGTTGCTATACAAATAATTATCTAGGTATGTAAGCTCAGAAAAGTAAATTTTTAACATTATTCTCTGTAAATGAATAATATTCTAAATTACGAAATTTGTAAATTTTAAAACAACTGAAGAATTTGTTGAAAATCTTGTTTTTGAAAGAATATAAGAAATTATCTAATGTCCAGCGATTTGATATCGAGGGTGAAAATTTAACGCATATATCTCATTCAATTCGACAATTAGGAAACTTTTCATTTAATGCGGTTCGAACTGCACGGTGATAATGTGGAGTAACACCGTCGGATTGAAACCACAATTCGGTACCTTGTTACAAAGTTGATGTGCAGAAGCGGAGGAAGTTCCATTCGAACGAAATTCCCGTATCTTCTGGTGTGAATATGGTTCACTGGTGAGAATATCACCTCACGTATAATATCGTTTAAAACAATTTGAAGAAAAAATAGGTCAATGATGTATCCATTTTCATTTCCACATTTTCCTACAAAAATTTTCATAAAATTGACAAAAATCATAAAACACAGGATAGATAAACTTGTTAATTTAATTAACCTTGAATAATTTAATTTAACTGAAACAACTTTCCATATTAACCTAGTAACTATTGAACCTAAATTTTTTAATTCAAAATCATAATATAGTAGATCATTGAATCGTTTTAATATCAACTATAATTCTATAAAGCCAAAAGTGTATGGAGCCATTTATAAAAATAATACTGACCTTAATTTCGTTAAAAAAAAAATTGTTCGCACATTTGCAATAAAACTGACAAACTCGTGTACAGAACCTTTTGAGAGGTTCACGAAAATGTCTGAAAAATGGTGGTCAATATTAGAGGACGCACCCTGTTGCCAAAAGCAACAAATCAGGATCACCGTTTGATTAAACATTGAAGCACAAAAAGTTGAATTGTCATTTTCCTTTTACTAAATTGTATCAATTTATTTTGCAATAGTCATATTTCTATCGATAAGGATCATCATTTGGCGTCACCGGCTGGCGCCAGCGTACTTGGCAACCCTAGAGGATAGAACATAAGTAACTGCAAAGATTTGACTGTCTTCATTGAGCGATGTAATACATACACATAATAGTTTAATATTGCAGACCTGTTATGTCATAGCACAAGTATACTTGTTAAAAAAACCTCAATAACTAAAAGTGTTGAAAAATAGCTCGTGAAGAAACAATCTCTTTGATATTTAGGTATTATTAAAAAATGAGGGAAATGTCTCAATATAGTTGATGAAACACCCTGTCCAGGAAAATCTTCAGTAATTGCCTATTCTCCCATCAATTCTGGTACGATAGAAAAGGTATTGAGGGACTCGGAGAAGGAGGACTTATTGTCTGTGCCAGGTGTAATATCTTAACGAATTTTGTAACGTAACACGTGTCTCTTATTCCTAATAAAATGCAATCTATAATAAATGTTTCCCCTGTTAATAATTTCAATTTATAAAAACGTAACTGATTTGTGAAGAGCGTCACTTAGGGTGCGAACCTGACACTGTCTCCCTTGTAAATCAAAATTTGCATAAACGCAGTGTACGATTTGCACCGTGAGTGACCGTAATTGGATCACAATAAGAAAGCTGGCTCCGAGTGATTCGCCGCGTTACTTTGATCGGGAACGTAAAAAGAGAAGCACCTAGCCAAAGTGCTATCTCACGGGGAGAGAAGTACAGGACGGAGTCTGCGTGTTACAACCACGTCACTCGGGGAAACGTAGAGGGTCGAAGAAGAGTACGGATGCTGTTCTGGTGGGGGTAGATCAGAGGGAGAGGATAGTTGAAGCAAAATCTGGTCTCAGTCGTGCGCGACGCGCCATATGCGGTGGATCATTTGTCAAAGTGCTTACAAAGGCCAATAATCGTCTCGCATGACACGTGTGATCCCCCGATAAAAACTGCCACGTGCTGGCGGCAACTAACCCCTCCACGGTTATCAACCCCCCTGAACCGCTCCGGAAATTTGACGGAAAAACTTGATCCCTCGAAGCAAGTCCAATGTCGTCCTAGTGGTGATCGGAGGACGGGTCCTCCAGGTCCGGTGCTTTCGATTGAATCCTTCGACTAAAACTAATATTTCGGAGAGTAAAAGAGATGTGATATTTTGTTAACGGCTTTTCTTTCGAGACCTTGGCTGGTCAGATTTTGTCAGGAAAGTTTGGACCATGTTGGATACAATGCCATTGAATGTACCTTAGCGAGCAGACTGAAAAGGTGATATTGTTAGACGGTCGCATGGGGTGTACAAAGATAGTCTTTCTTGGAACTCGGACAAATCTGTGGCGGCAATCGATCGGACCTTGAGTGAACCGGAGATTTACGTTAAATATAATTGAATCTCGCATTGGAATCAGTGTAATTGCACGAAACGAAAGAGCCAGACAGTCGTTAAGGGGAAAGAATTATGCACGCACAGCTTTTTGGTGCCACGAACAACGGATGAAAATCTTGTTAAGGGGGAGAGCCGAAAATTTCAGGATGCATAATCAGAAGAGGTAAGTCGTAAAATATCGAATGTAGTTACTAATTTTATGCTTGAGAAGGTTTTACAGCGTGTGCGGTAGCGGGCCGGGAAATTTATTCAAATTGAGTTGTCGAATTTTTGTGTTCTTACGCGACAAGTGATGCGGACGCAATCTGAATGCTAAAGAGATTGATCTATTGATGTACTTAAGCCTCATAGGGGTTACATGTACCGACTTAACAGACTAATGCTTTTTAATTAAAATAGATTTGTGCACATCTTCAAATAAGCATCAGGCAAGATTTAGGGTTCAATCTTTGAATCACAAAATTAATGCTTGATTACAGAAAATTAAGATTATAGTATATTTATTATACTTTTATGTAGTTTAATTTAGTTTTACTTTTTACTATTAAGATTGTTAGAATATTTTCGTTGACGGTTTTCGCTAAAGTTTATAATCGGCCCATGTGACCTAACCTAACGCACAGGATATCATAAGTGGCTCAAGTCAAATAAATATTGTACATTTTTGCAATATGTTTGCAATCCAGTAGTTTGAATTAAAAGTTAAATTACCAAGTTTTCTTTTATAAATATTATTAAGATTTTTTAAATTCTATCTATTTTTAAATTCTTCAAATGCAATTATATTGTAAACATTATACACATATATTGTACACATTGTAAAGTGTTAGCTTAAATCAGATGTGTACTACTTATATAGCATTCATTTCTTCACAATCTGAATGTTCGTATCATTATCTTGTAAGTAATAATTGGTTTCCGGTTACAATGCATTATTGTTATAATTGTTTCCAGTTGTAATTTATAATGATTCCATAAAATGTTTAAATTGTGCGTTGTATTCAAACGTAATTTCATCTATAAAAATTCAATCTGCACCATACAACTATACAACATTAAAACCGAGGTATCTCCGTGTTTTACTGCTATTTTAAAATTGTTCTAATTAAGCTCGGTATTTGCATTTCTCTAGACCGGAAATTAACCTAAATTTAACAAATTGTATTTACTTGCGTCTGCGAATATAACATACTCCTACAACTTAATTCCTCTGCCGACATATATTTTAGAGCATTTTAAAACTTTTATGCGACTCGCTTTAATGGTATTTTTAATGGATACTTTCTTCCGAATTGCCATATAATTAAAGCTCTCATAAAAGTTTTATGACAGCTTTCTGCATTTAATTTGTTAGAATATTTTTTAATTAATTCAATCAACTTTGGGCCATTTACTGCTTCTCCCTTATCTTTCAAATTATTAAAATAATTAATTCGAAATTATTATTCAAATTCAAATTGTTAAAATTATTAATTTGAAATTATTATTTGAACTTGAGTTTTCAAAATTATTAGTTTGAAAATATTATTAAAATTCGAATTGTTAAAATTATTAATTTGAAAATATTTAAACTTGAATTATTAAAATTATTAATTTGAAAATATGATTTAAACTTGAATTATTAAAATTATTAATTTGAAAATATAATTTAAACTTGAATTATTAAAATTATTAATTATTAATTTGAAATTATTATTAAAATTTGAATTGTTAAAATTATTAATTTGAAAATATGATTTAAACTTGAATTATTAAAATTATAAATTTGGAATTATTATTAAAATTCGAACTGCGATACACCTCAAATATTTTTGAAATTGGTATTATGTTTATTATAAAAAATTGTATGAATTTTCTAAGTCTTGCAAGAGTAAATTCTGTAATTTTTACTTTCTGTATTTATCTTGCACATACTGCACATTTTGCATATGTTTTGCACAGCTGCGGCATATCATACTTGCATAAACTTCCACGGTCTAATAATAAGAATCATCAACGAAACGACCTTGATTCCAGATAATCTACTTGTTGGACCGAAGTCCGATATTCAAATTCAACTCCCGAACGACGAGACACAGTTATTCGGATAACTACATTATCTCTGCAAATTCCGAAGATCCGAAGTTCCAACATTCGAAAGTTCTAAAGCTCAGAACTTCTGAAAGGGCAGAGTTACAAAATTCCGAAGTACAATCGATCGAAAACTCTGAAATTACCAAATTTTAAAGTTTATAAGTGCTATGAAGCAAAAGTTTTAAGATTTCAAAATTCTGAAGCTCTGTGATTCGGAAATTTCGAAGTTCCAAAGCTTAAAATTTTGAAACTATATTTTGAACATTGGAAGTTTTAAAATTCCTCAGACCTAAAATTCAAAAATTCTAAAGTCTCAAAATTCTAAGATCCCTAATTTCAAAATTCCAACATTCTGTAATTCAAACGTACAAAAATACAAAAATTCCTAAATTCCTAAGTCTCGAAGTACAAATCTTACAAGATCCCAAATCTCCATGTTCCAAAATTCCAAAATTCAAAAACTTCAACCCCCCAAACTTAGAAAATATGAAATTACCCATCCTAAATCTCAAAACTCCAAAAATCTTACAAAACCGTAAAAATGTTTATAGAACAAAAAATGACTTGACAATGTAATATTTAGAATTCGTCCCCGTTACATGGAACACCCGGTATGCAAGCCTGTATCGAATAAACGTAACGAGAAAGAAGAAAGATGTTGCACGATCGATTTTTCTGTCGATACGTAAAATAACGTTGAGGTATAAATTTAGGAAAAACAAATAGCAAAGATTCAGAGTGTCGTGCGTTATCCACATTTACCCGATTTATTGATCGCGTAACGCGGATTTATCACGCGAACGGTATTTCACACTGAACGTGTTTTATATTTAGCGAAGCTCATTGATAGACGCGTTATCGTATTGCGTTGTATTAAGGCAGTGAATAATTAATCCAAATCAGCAATAAATTCACGGATTACAACCACGGCCGTTGGCGTTTAAAGGAACGAATTGAATTCCGATATCCCGCGGACTCGATTGTGTCTCGTTAAATGGGTTTCTAAGGCAATTAAACTTGACAAATACAGGGTAGCTGTGTGCAATATGGAACGCTGCAAGATCCCGGCGAATAAGTGAACAGCTAAATCTGTCAACAATCGTGTAAACTATTACTTTACTACGATTAAAATTACCTTTGTTAATTCTTATATTAGAAGAATTTTGGTGTACTTAAATTGTTAAGTTTATTAATTATAATAATTATACGTTATTTTTACAAAACATGGAAAATGTATTAGTAACTCATTTTTAGTTTCTTTGCAAACTGTGATTCGAATTGTTTGTTAGTATCGAACTTGCCGCGGAAGCCATTACTGCTGCGCAGTAGAGATGCGCAGCAGATTCGCGCGAAAACACGTTCATTCACTGAAATAGCTCGCGTTCTATAAACAAGTACCCCATATTTCAATATTTGAATATGAATGAGGTTAACGATCTATTAGCGGTATAAGAGAGTAAAGTTTGAAAATAGGTTTTACTAACATACAGAGATTTTTGTGTGACATCACTGAATGTCTTTCTAAATTTCCAAATAAAGTTTTCAAACAATTATAATCGATATTTTTTTTATTGACCACTACGCTTTTTAAATTAAAATTTATGTTTCCTTATTATACATACATCTTTCATATAAAGTCTTATGAATTTGATGACTTTAAAAATATATAATGAATAACTTATTATGTTATAAATCTATAATTATACTTGTGAATAAACACTATAATGAATTAAAAACTTCCAAACGATAAATATTTATAACTTAAATGTATTAAGGTTCGCATGAATAAATTGCTTCATCTGTCATGTTTAATGAAGGGAAATAAACAGGTGGTCGTGAATGAGGACCTCGCTCATGGGTACATTTGTCTTACTGATAATTCAGTACAGAAGTTTGAACATGAAAATTCTTCTAATTAATAATAAATTTATACTCCTATTCTGCTCTATAGTTACAAGAGGGTTACAATTTTATTAGTCACTACTAATGATATGAAATATTATTATCCCTCAGAAATAACGATTTATGACATCATGGACTGAAAACTTTTAAAACATAAATTGAAAGTCCATTATCTAACCTTGATAACAATAAAAACTCAGTCAATCACGCCACCCTATATGAAATCTACGTGAAATATCCACGCCAGATTACACTGCAATTTCAGATCTCATAAATAACGTTTCAGCGAAACTGCTGCTCCAAAAATGCAATTTTCAGAAAATAGCCTTTTTCCAGGCTTCGTTGCGTTGTTTAAGCAGTTAAGCAGAATTGACAGTTTAGAAAGTTCCAGCAGTAGCTTCGAGTTGTAGTCGGGAAACTCATAATACTACGGCTAACACGTTGTGCGATGAAATTGTAAATAGCCCCCTGAGACGACTCGTGAGACTCGAGAGTTTAAGTACCATGCGATATAGTTACCCAAGGGAAAATTGTTCGTGACCCTGCTCCACGGCTACTCATCACGACAAAAATACTCTTTTCCGTCACTTTTACACCTTGAACTTTATAAATCTTTTTTTTAAGGAGTTTCACTCAGCAAAACGTTCTGTAGAATGTGTACATTATGAACTAGATACAGTTCCAACTTGCTGAAATTAGAGGTCCATCTGATATGTGCACCATTATCATTTACCTGACACTCTACAATTTTATTACAGTAAAATTCCTTATTTTATTAAATCTATAAAATGAATGTACACAAACAACTGACATTTTATTGGAATATGTGCTCATTTAAAATTGCAATACTTTATTTATTGGAAACTAAAATTGAATTTATTTATTAAAGAGGATTTGAAAATAGCCGGTAACTTGCTATTGGACACCCTATAAAACAGCAATGTACCAATGTCAACCCATGAGTTAGCGCGTGAGGCTGACCCAGGTGCTTAGAAGAGCTCCAATTGGCCAGAATAGAAAAATGGACGTTCACGCGTAACTAACGTAAAAGTAACTAACCAATAAATACTTTATTTTGCAATTTGTCAGTTAATATCCGTCTCATTATCGCTATTTTTGTTAAGAGACCGTTTAGTTCAGCGAATATACACATTCCAAAAAGTGACAAAATTGGTTAAAAATTGGAAGTTCAATTGAAATATGAATAATTTGTACTATGATAAATTGATCAAACGAAAGTTTTACTTCGTTGAATGTTGCTCTAGATTATGTTTAAATCGAGTACATTGAAATATTCACAATATGGAGTAGAACGGATATTATCAATCGAAAATGACGGATTGAGGTTGAAATAATTATAGTCCATTATCGGCAATAATGCACTCTTTGATTCACTCCCAGATGATGAAAGTATTATTCGGTCTTTGTAGTTGGTGTGAGCCGCGCATAACTTAAGGCAGTCTGTCTTAATCTGTCTCCCCACCAGTAGTCAATCCATAAATCAGTTTGCAAGCCGTTACTCCAAATGTACCGTTTGGTATACTCGTGATACACGAATATCGACTTAGCTTACGTACAGTAGACTCTTCTTTTATTGCCGATTAACATTGTTTGCAACTTTTCAATTACGGAAATTTTGGGACTTGCAGATTTGGAAATTTAGGAATTCAGGAATTTAGAAACTTGAAACTTGAAACTTGAAACTTGAAAATTTAGGCAATTGAGAAAAGTTGAAACTTATTAAGAATTTAGAAATTTAGAAATCTGGGAAAATTTTGAACTTAAGAATTTGGAAAATTTCGAAATTTGAGAATTTAGAAATTTACAAACTTAGAACTTTAAAAATCTGGAAAGATAGGGATTCGGTAATTTGGAAATTTAGAAATTCGGGGAATTTAGGGAATTTGGAGAATTTTGAGAATTTGATGAATTTGGGGAATTTAGGGAATTCAGGGAATTTCGGGAATTTGGGGAATTTGGGGAATTTGGGGAATTTGGGAAATTTGAGGAGTTTGGGGAATTTGGGGAATTTAGGGAATTTGGAGAATTTGGAGAATTTGAGGAATTTGGGGGATTTGGGGAATTCGGGGAATTTAGGGAATTTGGGAATTTGGGGAATTTGGGAAATTTGGAGAATTTGAGGAATTTGGAGAATTTTGAGAATTTGGGGAATTTGGAGAATTTGAGGAATTTGGGAAATTTGGGTAATTTAGGGAATTTGGGGAATTTGGGGAATTTGGGGAATTTGGGGAATTTAGGGAATTTAGGGAATTTGGGGAATTTGGGGAATTTGGGGAATTTGGAGAATTTGGAGAATTTGGGAAATTTGAGAAATTTGGGAAATTTGAGCAATTTGGAAATTTGAGTATTCAGAAATCTCGGAATTTAAAGTATTGATAATTTGGGAGTTTTCAATTTTGGGATTTGGAAGTTTTTTAATTCAGAAACTTATGCTTCTAAAAATTTATTTGAGAACTTGATTTGATGATTCTATAATTTGATAATTTAATAATTTGATAACTAGATTTGACGATTTAATAATTTAATAATTTGTTAATTTGAAAATACCTTCGCAAGACTTCTTGTCATCTTGCCACTTCATATAACTAACTTCCTGCACAAATAAATATTAAATTACTGTTAAATATTTACCAAGAAAAAAAATACGTTACAATCATTACAGAGTACCCTTATATTTCTTTATGCTTCAACCATTTGCACTCGACTGTCCTCTTTAAGGGGACGTCGTAAATGTAGCAAACAACTAGAATGTCCCTCGTAAGGGGACACGAAAAAACTGCAGGTAATTAGAGAGGAAAACTTATGCAAACGCAAAGTTTCTTCTAACATTTGTTTTCTCAAGATATTTCCTTTCCATTACAAGGAAAAGCGAAGAACTGAATGGAAAATATACCTGGACGAGGCACATTTCATTAGCATTTTTATGTTACCACTTCAGATAAGACATTTTATTCTTCTAATTGGTCATTTTGCTATTAACAATGACTGACTATTTTATATTTAAAATACAACAATTTTGTACAATATTTAAAATATATACGAAAGGTTTGTATATTTTGTTTGTTAAAATGGATTCTTCAAATTAATGTAACAGATGAGCTGTTCATCTGCTAACGCGATCAAGTGTTCTCACTCCTTTTAATGTTTCACTTATGACCAAACACTTTGATATTAAAATTACTTTGACATTAAAATTACAATCAATCAAAAAGTTATTGACTTCTAAATGACTTGTACAATTTGCAGACAAAAATTTTTGAATAACATCAATTTTTATATGAAATGAAAATAAATATATTTTCTATAAAAATGCTTTCGGTGAAATTTTTCATGTCATTAACTATAGTGCATATAACTAGATTTTATTGTAAATGCTAATAAACAACAAGAAAATTACATGAAAATCAAAAGACGATATTCAAAAATTTGTTCCGCAACTGAATCACCGAATTCGAATTTTGATATTTGTACGTTTGCGTCATATCCGCATTGCAGTTTTCAAAATCGGCCATTTCGCGCGCAACAAACTAACAAAGTGAAACGGTCGATGGATCGAGACAAAACCGAAATTAATCTGGATGTAGCGTTCAATAGATGAATAAAGAAAGAAAAATCTGTGTTCTGAGCAGGAAATATTTCAAAAATAAATGCTTTAGAAGATGATTACTTGGGTAGATTAAAATTGGACAGTCAGTAGAGTCGTATTGCATTCGTTCATTCGTGGATCTCGATTCATGGATTGTCGGACGTATTTTAATGGAATTTGATGAAAGCTGGTTTCGTTCAGTCAATACGCTTTCAGGGCGTAATTAAAAGTTACTCTGCTTTATAAAGGTATCCCCATAAGAGTATGCAAATTAAATCGCTCGGGAAGCATCAAAACCATACACTGCTTTTACATTTAAATTCCTAGAAACTTTTTACGATAATTTTATGCGGAAGTAAATTGAAAAGAAGCAAAAGAAATTTTTATAAATCATACGCTTTTTTATTACAACTACATTTGCATCGCTCAATATAAATTCGATCCTGGATATGCGATTTCCTGCAGCTGCAATTTTAGTGATAATCAATTTTTATGAAAAATTTGCGAATTTTTCAGCGTTGAAGTTCTCTGCTTTTCTGATACCAGCTACATCTATGTTTTTGTCTTAAAGCATTAATATATTATAAACATTTAATGTAGTTAAATAATAAATAAGATGATAAGATGATTTCTAGATTTATCTTAGGTACCTTATTCAACAGAAATTTTGTTTTATAAAATAAGTTGAAGAATAAAAAACTGGCACGTTTTCACCTGAATCACTATTTAAACATATTTTATTTTACATAAATTTATTATTCACGTTTGACAAAATACAAATATAGAATACAACAGAAGTTAGCTATTAAATTGTTCGTTAATTCCGCAAAATATTTGACCATTATTTGCAGTTTAATGCACGAATTTCAGTCGATATTTTAGCGATTATCGCCTGTACGTGGAATAAGTAAATAGATAAAAAAATAATGAGAGAAACGAAAATCGGCTTTCGTATAGATTTCGCTAAGCATGTTTAATTGCGCACGTTGATTTATCGACGACAAAATGGTTTCGAGTGATCTAGGAGGGACTACCAAAAGCATAGAGATAAATGACAGAGAGATACGCAATAGGTAAATCGAACGGGAGCGAGCGAGAAAGGTAGGTAAGCCGGATGGCACCCGTATAAACCGCCGGTGAATCATGAGTGTTGAGACATGGCTGTGTAAATGTGTCTTCGAGGTAAGCGGGAGGCCACTTAACAATTGCTTAAAATAACCAGAACTGCGCGGATCGTACGGTGGAAATCGTTTTACAGCTCCTTTTTTACTAACTACATTGCCCGAGATCGTTTCCATTGTTAACTCGATGAAGAAAGAAAGTTCTCGATAAAAGCGTTGCCCTCTGACTTATTAGCATACCTTAAAACTTTATGGAAATGTGTGATAGATAAAGTACGGGATTTCTTTTAAATTGACGCAATACTTTTAACAAGATTGTTGCTATTTCTAATTAGTTATACGCTCAGGTGCATAGGTTTCTTTTCAATAAAATATGTGAAACAAATTTATACATTTCTAAATTTTGAAGTTTTCACACTTTCAAGCTCCTAATTTATAAATCCTCAGGGACATAAATTATCTAATGTCCGCACTTTTTAAATTTAAACTCTTAAAGTAAACTTCTGAAGTTCTATATTTCCAAGTACTCAAATTTCTAAATTTCTATATTTCAAGTTTTCAGATTTCCATGTTTCCAGGCTTCCAGATTTCCAAGTTTACATACTAATACTGAAAGAATTTAGGATTGGGGTTAAGTCTGCACAGATGGATATGCGTACTAGCTGAGGTTGCATCTGCGCAGATCGTTGAGCGCATGCGTCGATCGCTTGCGCAGAATGATTGCGCACAACAATCATAAAATAAGCATTTTACTTAACATAACATCAACACTGAATAAAAGTGTCAAAAATAATATTAAGGAGGAAAATAAAGAAATAAAACAAACAAAATACATTCCTGAACAAAATTATGAATTCACTTCATGTTCAGATAGTTCATTATTACAAAGTGCATTTCTATCCTTTCGTTTTACGGTATTATGTAACATAAATATCAGCATCTTTTAATAAATAAATGAAATATAACTACAATTCATACCAAAACTCATAGTAAATACATTGTCATCACTAGAAAGTATATATATTTTTATCATTGTCATAATATCAAGTTATATAAAAATATAATTATTCGAAACAATTCACCTACAGCTCTTCACTTATTTACAAATACCATGAAAGACTTTAGAGAAATTTCTTGCTCCAATTTCTTGCCAAGTACAATCTATTTTCAAAATACAATGATATAGCCCAGTAATTACCAAGAAATACAGCACATAAAAGGACTTTGAGCAATTCTCAGAGACTATGATCTCACAGTGTATGACTCACATGTGACAATGCTGGAACTCTAGACTGCGATGAAAAGTTTCGATGTTCGTTTGTGGAGGATAAATTATTACTATGGCGGTAATGAAATTAGAGGTACAAAAGACAAGCGAACGCTGTCTGTTTGGAAAGAAAACAATTATTAGTAGGGTGGATTGTGGTTCTGACGAGGGCTGAATTTAAACCCGTACACGTGGCGCAGTGACAACCGAAGCGAATAGCGCAACGGTTTACACAAGGTGCTCCGTGTAAGTGTCATAACGAAATTTTTCAAACTATCTGTGTATAACCGAGAACTTTTCCGTGCAAAATATGCTAATCAGAGAAGAACAAATCCATTTGCTGTCTTTTACAAATTCTTTAAGTTCTAAAAATTTTTAGATGAGTTCAAGCTTTGGAATTTGATGCAAGAATTTTTGGACGTTGAGATTTGGGGATCTACGAAGATGGAAATTTGGAGGTTTGACGATCTGGGAATTTGGGAAGCTTTAGAGATATAGGAATTTGAAGATTTGGAGATTTTTGAGATTTCAAAAATTTAGAGAAATAAGTATTTGGGGACCTGGGAGTTAGGAACTTTGGAATTTAGGAATATACAAATACGAAAATCTGGGGACTTGACAGTCCTGGTATTTGGGAACCTGGGATTTAGGAACTTTGGAATTTAGGAATGTACGAATATGGAAATCTAGGGATTTGACAGTCTAAGTATTTAGGAAGCTAGAAATTTAGAGATATACAAATTTGGGGATTTGGAATTTTGGAACTCAAAAATTTGAGGGCCTTAGGATTTAGTCTCTTCGAAATTTAGAAATCTATTAATATTAAAATATGGAGTTTTGACAGTCCAGAAATTTGAGAAACTAGAAATTTAAAGATACAGAAATTTGAAGATTTTGAGATTTTGAAACCCAGAAAGAGGAAATAGGTATCTGGGAGACTTGGAAATTGAGAACCTAGATAAACAGAAGCTAGAGATTTGACAATTTAGAAATTTACAAACACAGGAATTTGGAAATCAAGATATTTGAAGACCTGGGAACTTAGAAACAATTATGTGTAGACTTTAGAATTTAGTGACATTATTTGTGTTATTTGAGTTATTTATGGATCTTGGAATATACAAAGGTAGTTATTTGTGGACGTTGGAATTTATGGACATAGTTTGTGAACCTTGGGGTTTAGAGACATAATTACTTGTGTATTTTGAAGTTTAGAAATCTAGTAATTTGAGATGTAGGAATTTGTAGATCTAGGAATTTGGTGATCTAAGAATTTGGAAACATAGCTTGAGATTTGAGCATCTAGGGATATGGAAAACTAGTGACTTGGGGATCTAGAAATTTTAGGACATAGAAATCTAGGTATCTAGGGATTTTTGAACCTAGAAACTTAGGGGAATATTTATTTTTTAACCCTATAACTTAAAAATCTGTTAATTTGGAATTCTAGGAATTTGACGACATAGAAATCTAGATATCTAGGGATTTAGAGTCGTAATTACTTAGGGACATAGGTATTTGCAAATCTAGGGATATGAGAGGCTAGGGATTTAGAGGTTAAATATTCGAGGATCTAAATATGTGAACCTGAAGAAATTTGCTAACTTGATATTCAGAGATCTAGAAATTCAAGATTTTCAAAATTTGCAAATTGAAAGTGGAAATTTGAAAAATTATGAATTTAGAAATTTGGAAACTAGTGAATCTCGTAATTTGAAAGTTTAGTACAAACATTATAATGTGAAAATCAATTATCTCCTGAGAATTCAAATCCAGCAGGACACAAAGATTTTTGTCGATAAAAAAATTGGCAAGAAAGGGATCATAACTGTTACTCGGAAGAAACGGTAACTTATGACGGTAATAAACTGATCTCTTTCACGGGAAGTAACTCTAAAATCGAATTGTCTGTTCTGAAAGTTCGCTCGAACGTTATTCGTGCTGTATTGCATTCCTTTAATGACAGTCGAATTAAGCGTTAACTCCATTACGCTCGGCTGAAGCGAATCTATTTTAACTGTGCGGCAAGAAAGTCGGAAGAAAAATATCTTGGTCCTTCTCTTATTCGCGAGAAGAGACACAAGTAAGAAATGTTAATTGCTTGTTAGAGTGAATGATGGATTCTTTCGAGTGACAGAAGAACAACATACACGATGCGGCGAGCGTGTAACGAAACCGTTAAGAATAAATAAAAGGATATAATTAATGCACGACATAGCAGAAACGGTTCACACGACTGTTTTGAAAGCTTCGGAAATTCTTCTGAATTAACTGGGTTTAAATCCTTTGTATTCACAGTGTATTTTGTTTAAGTAGTTTAGTACTACTGTTAGTGGAAATACCTGGACTGATGATGATATGTTTAGTATTTCATATGTTATCTTCATATATTTTATATGTTGTCTTGATATATGTTATCTTGACGTATTTTATATGTTGTCTTGATATATGTTATCTTGACATATTTATATGTTGTCTTGATATATGTTATCTCGACATATTTATATGTTGTCTTGATACATGTTATCTTGACATATTTTATATGTTGCCTTGATATCGTACTTTACTGAATCTCTTGTTATTTGTTAAATAATTATAAAAAGTCTACAGTGTTTGCAACGTTTATATCGTAGTGCAAGATTTCATATTAGGGGTACTATTTAAGAAAGAAAAGTAAACTTATGATATGGGGGGACTGTAGTAATTGGAATACATTATATTCATACATATATTGTTTAAAACAGAAACTAAGAAGTCTATGATATAGCAGCTAATAGTAGTATAGTATTCTGCATATACATATGTATACTACATCATGTTATAGGTTAGGTTGACATCAGCTCTAATATTCTCCTTATGACATGCTTATAACTAAATAAGTTTGCGAGGACAAGTTAAAAGATTATGGTATTTTAAGGTTATTTCTAGTTAACAGACTATAATCTTCTAAGGTTATTTCTAGTTTAAAATCTTTTAAGGTTATTTCAAATTAAAAGTCTATCGTTCTTTAAGGTTATTTCAAATTGAAAGACTATAATCTTTTAAGGTTATTTCTAGTTTAAAGTCTTTTAAGGTTATTTCAAGTTAAAAGTCTGTAGTCTTTTAAGGTTATTTCAAATTGAAAGACTATAATCTTTTAAGGTTATTTCTGGTTTAAAATCTTTCAAGGTTATTTCAAGTTAAAAGTCTATGGTTCTTTAAGGTTATTTCAAATTGAAAGACTATAATCTTTTAAGGTTATTTCTAGTTTAAAGTCTTTTAAGGTTATTTCAAGTTAAAAGTCTGTAGTCTTTTAAGGTTATTTCAAGTTGAAAGACTATAACCTTTTAAGGTTATTTCTGGTTTAAAGTTTGTTAAGGTTATTTCAAGTTAGAAGTTTATGGTTCTTTAAGGTTATTTCAAATTGAAAGACTATAATCTTTTAAGGTTATTTCTAGTTTAAAGTCTTTTAAGGTTATTTCAAGTTAAAAGTCTGTAGTCTTTTAAGGTTATTTCAAGTTGAAAGACTATAACCTTTTAAGGTTATTTCTGGTTTAAAGTTTGTTAAGGTTATTTCAAGTTAAAAGTCTATGGTTCTTTAAGGTTATTTCAAATTGAAAGACTATAATCTTTTGCGGTCATTTTTAATTAAAAGTCTGTAGTCTTTTAAGGTTATTTCAAGTTGAAAATTCATAATCTTTTAACCCTCTCATCATCCAATATTCTTTTGTACCATAAAATATTTGTTTCTCAATTTAAAAAAAATATGTACAGAAATATAAAAGAAAATAATATCACCGTGAAAACAGCCACATCAACAGTTAAAATGAACAAAAGAACGAAATTAATAATGTAAAACGATGAACCGAGGGAAAGGATCCTAAATATACAGAAAAGAGTATAAAATCTTGGCTTTCGAATAAAAGATTTGAGATTCCTGAATAGCCACTCTAATTTCGAGAGTTAAATTCCATTGAATGCGAGGTTTTGTTGGAAAAGCCGGTGATTGATTTGGACAACCGTGGAAAATTGGAATCTATGCCAAATCCGGAAAGGTGGCAACCATTCTCTATTGCTCCATCGTGTCCCCAGAGTTTTCCGTACCTTTGGCTATACAAAGGCTACTTTAGATGTCTGAAGAGAGAAAAATGTCTCTCCATTCGTTTAATTGTGACATCCAAGAAGATAAGGAACCAGATAATGGTGATCGATGTTGTACCATACTTCAAGTCCCTTTTCCCTTTTTCGGGAAGAAAGGATTTACGAAATGTAATCGTCAAGTCCTGTACACGCTTTTCCTATTTTTTTCTTTTCTTTCGCTTTCGTTTGCTTCGTTTGTGCAACCTGAATTTTAAATATCTTTTGCAATTTCAGGATTTTTAAATGAACATACTTAACACTAGATTTACGGAACCCGTCAAAATTGACGGATCATAGATCTCTTATTTTAAATGACAAAACAAATTAAGGAATTTTTGTAAAAATGTATGTCAACTTTTGTCAAGCTAAAGAAACAATGTCTTAGGCAGTTCACATATCATCCCCAATTTATTTATTTTTCTACTTTAGTTCAAATTTAAATATAAGTGACCATCAAACGTCCGTAAACCTAGTGTTAATAACATAACCTAACCTAACTTTATGAGACGGGCAGAGTTTATTTTAATTTCTTGTATTATTAAATTAGATTTTTTAATACACATATGTGCATCAAATATCAACATTTCATGTATATATAGGGTCATTCCACGCCAAATCGATCACTTTTAGACCTCACCATCTAGATTTTGCTCTAATCAAAATACGTTGTAGTCCATGTGAAATTAGAGGGGGTTTAAGTCATTATTTTGCCGATCTCTTTGTTAAGTAATAACAAGCTTTCAAAGTTTGCAATTTTTGTCAATTTTGGCGAAAATAGGCTTCACTTACGAATTTTTTTCTCAAAAACTACTCAACCGATTTAGCTAAATTTTTTTTTGTTTTATTCATGAAGGATTGGGCTATTTTTAAATATTTTTTCTAATTCTGTCCATTTGTTATAAAATGTCGAAAAATAATTTTCCTCTATTTTTTGTCATTTTTATACGTCTAAGAAATAACTTTGAATAATTTGAAAATTTGAGTGTAACCAGAAAATATAAATATATTTTACAGTGAAAATGCTCTGGCTGAAGGAAAACAGAATTTGCTATAAAAGTTTTGAATATTATCCTTCGTGGAATATCAGTACTACCCCGAAGGCGCGAATTCTTGATGCATTAAACAGGAATCGAAGATCAACAATACTTTGAATGAATATGTGCATAAATCGCCATTGCTAAAAGATATTCAAATTTATTTATAAAAATTTAAAGAAACATATTATTCCGTTAAAAAAATGCAATATTCGTATGTTCTATATGTGCCTCCTACAAAATAAAATTATTAATATAAAATTATACACTTCTCGATACCGAATGAGTTGTTTAATATATTTTCAAGATATTTTCTATTTTAGGTGAAGTATATTGTTAATATTTTAGAATTCTCAACGATCGATATATTGCCAATATCGTAGAGGAGAAATATTGACGTATTGTCGATACTGGAACATTTACGAGATGGATTGATGGAAAAGAAAATATTGTAACTTGCTATTTTATTGTTCTATTTTTGTACACTGTATATCATCGTTTGTGCACAAACTTTCTTCTAAGCGGATGTTACGGAATGTTGTCTCGAAATTAAATGTATTTTTAATAAATATTGAACGTCTTGAAGTAAATTTGTAGGTCAGCAAATAATGGCAGTATCGACAATATTTCAGCAGTGAGAATCTTACATATTGATGATATGTATTCCGATCACCGCCTGTTGATTTACTAACTGCAGTGATAGAGAATTTAGGAATTAATTGAAACTAGTTTAATTAAAACTAGTCTTGGTTAATGCATTTTGAAATATTTAAGTTCAGAAGTGTTCAAATTTTGCGTTCAAGTACACAAATTCGCAAATCCTCAAACTCTCAAGTTTCCACATTTGTATTATCTCAAATTTTCAAATTCTTAAATTCATATATCTTCTACTTCTCAAATCCTCAAACCCCACAGTTCCAAATCCTCGGTGCCCCAAATTACAACATTTCCAAATTTTTTAATTCCTAAATTCGCAAATTCCCATGTTCCTAAATTCCTAAATCCCCCAATTCCCAAATTTCCACATTCCCAAATCCCTCAATTCCCAAATTCCCCAATTCCCAAGTCCCTCGTTTCCCAAATTCCCAATTCCCAAACTCTCAAATTCTCAAATTCCCAAATTTCCAAATTCTTAAATTCGCAAATTCCCAAATTCCTAAATTCCTAAATCCCACAATTCCCAAATCCCTCAATTCCCAAATTTCCAAATTCCCAAATTCCCCAATTCCACAATTCCACAATTCACAAATTCCCAAATTACCAAATACCCCAATTCCACAATTCTCAAATTCCCCAATTCCCCAATTCACAATTCCCCAATTCCCAAATTCCCAAATTCCCCAATTCCCCAATTCCCCAATTCCACAATTCCCAAATCCTCCAATTCCACAATTCCCAAATTCCCCAATTCCACAATTCCCAAATCCCTCAATTCCCAAATCCCTCAATTCCCAAATTTCCCAATTCCCAAATTCCCCAATTCCACAATTCCATAATTTACAAATTCACAAATTACCAAATACCCCAATTCCACAATTCTCAAATTCCCCAATTCCCCAATTCACAATTCCCCAATTCCCAAATTCCCAAATTCCCCAATTCCCCAATTCCCCAATTCCACAATTCCCAAATCCTCCAATTCCACAATTCCCAAATTCCCCAATTCCACAATTCCCAAATCCCTCAATTCCCAAATCCCTCAATTCCCAAATTTCCCAATTCCCAAATTCCCCAATTCCACAATTCCACAATTTACAAATTCACAAATTACCAAATACCCCAATTCCACAATTCTCAAATTCCCAAATTCCCCAATTCCACAATTCCCAATTCCCCAATTCCCCAATTCCCCAATTCCCAAATTCCCAAATCCCTCAATTCCCAAATTTCCCAATTCCCAAATTCCCCAATTCCACAATTCACAAATTCACAAATTACCAAATACCCCAATTCCACAATTCCCAAATTCCCCAATTCCACAATTCCCAAATTCCCAAATTCCCAAATCCCCCAATTCCAAGATTCCCAAATCCCTCAATTCCCAAATCCGTCAATTCCCAAATTCCCAAATTCCACAATTCCCAAATCCCTCAATTCCCAAATCCCTCAATTCCCAAATTCCCAAATTCCCAAATTCCCAAATTCCCCAATTCCACAATTCCCAAATTCCCCAATTCCACAATTCCCAAATTCCCCAATTCCACAATTCCCAAAGCCCCCAATTCCACAATTCCCAAATTCCCCAATTCCACAATTCCCAAATCCCTCGTTTCCCAAATTTCCCAATTCCCAAATTCCCAAACTCTCAAATTCCCAAATTCCCAAATTCCACAATTCCCAAATTCCCAAATTCCCATATTCCCATATTCCCGAATTCCCAAATTCCCAAATTTCCAAATTCCTAAATTCCCAAATTCTCAAATTCCTAAATTCCTAAATTCCCAAATCCCCTAATCCCCAAATTTCCGCATTCCCAAATTCCCCAAATTCCCCAAATCCCCCAATTTCCAAACTCCCAAATTCCCAAATCCCCTAATTCCCAAATCCTCCAATTCCCAAATCCCCCAATTCCCAAATTCACAAATTCCCAAATCCCCCAATCCCCAAATTCCCAAATTCACAAATTCCCAAATCCCCCAATCCCCAAATTCCCAAATTCTTAAATTTCAATCTACTAAATTTCCAAATTCCAAATAACCACATCCCAAAATCTCCAAATACCTCAAAATCCTCAAATTTCCAGAAGCCCTAAATTCGTAATTTCCCAAATTCCAAAGTTCTAAGACCTGTCGAAGATGACAGTACTGTATGCAAATGAAAATCTTGGTACCTTATGTACGTAACCACTTCTCAACATTACCTGCATACACCACTTAAGTAAGAATCAATAGTACAAATTAGTTTCAACCAGATCCAATCTCGAAGCAATCAGATCAGGTGTTCCGTTCTGATCACTCGAATTCGATTCTGTAAAGTGATGTAATATTTTTATTCAAATATTATGTGCTCTACATTCTTCCGATAAATACATCAACTTTCATATCTATGCAATAGTTCTTATTGTTAAAATTATTCAATTTGTTAGTATTTTCAATAATTTGCAATAAAATTTTTCATCAATTTCTTGACGAATTATAAATGCAGAAAAATTCACTTAAATAAATAAATTCAATTAATAAATTCTTTGACAAAAATCTTAACAATATCTAAAAAAATCCATTAATAAAAGTAAATTGAGGAATAAATTAATAAATTCTTTCACAAAATTTTCGACAATGCTAAGAAATCCATTAGTAATGGTGTATTTAATGAATAAATTAATAAATTCTTTAGTCAACAATCAAAAATACCGACAAAATTATAAATGTTTTGTACACCGTTTTTGTTTAAGTCTACAAAGTCATTTTCGGCAAGACAAACCTATGTAATTTTCACAGTTAACATTAAAAGAATTGTTGAAAATAAAAATTTTAATTTCTCACAAACTAAAAATAGTGGATGAAGATAAACATGATGATGAAGAGAAACACCCAGCAATTCGTAATCAGTAAATAAAAATTTGCAAGAATTTAAATATTAAATATTGAAACACAAGATATGTATCGGACAATATAATTTAAAAAATGTTGATATAATTTAAAATTGTAAAATTTTATTTGTCAACTAATAAGGTGTTAATAACGTGTTTTCTCTGTATAAATTTAACCTTAATACCGTTATAAATAACAACAGAGAAGATAGAAGAAAACGCGACCAGTCTGTTGTAATAACAGCTAATAATTATCTCTGGAAACTTTTGTATTACCATAATAACCCTAACTAACTCATAAACGTACGTTGAATTATATACGTGTACATATCCAGCATAAATTTAACGATGTTATAATGAAATGTAATTTTGGGTAGCCATTACCTATACTATATAAACAAAACCCTATCGTCCATTACATTAATGAATACGCAATCGATAGATAATGTATATCCATAATTAACTTTAACTAACTCAATTTCAAACTTGGTTCGTCTCGTGGAAGACTCATTCAATTATCGGCAACCCATAAACTCGTGGACGGTGCACGATGTATACAGTGCTCTTCCATAAATGTAATAATTGCAATAAAATTTGTACAATTATTTGTATGGCATCCGCAATGACATCGAGCGGAAAATAAAGTGACTATACTATTTCTATTTCATGAAACTTTTATGATCTGCGAAAGATTTATTTTTGAGATCGAGTGCGAAATAAAAATGGGTTTGTATAAATTATATAGCCGGAGACAGGACAATTTACTATTATTACTAAAAATTTAATTTTTAAAGAAAATAATAATTAAGAGTAATAGGAAGACAATGATCAAAACAGTTTACTGATTTTCTCAATTTTAATAAAAAAATATATCTCTGAACTCGTATATAGGATATCAAGGAACTGTCAATAAAAATGTACTTGAAGAAAAGTTATTTTGCAAATTTTTGAAGAAAGGTATATTTTTGCACACTTATAATGACACAGACTAACAATAAATAAATACCTTCTATTTTTTAAATTTACTCAAAGAAAATTTGTATAATTTTATAATTTTTAAGGAAAAATATATTTCTTAACTTTTGCATATAATAATAGTACAAAACTAACAATAAATAAATTTTTGCTATTTAAAAATTTTGCTCAAAGAAAACTTGTGTAATTAATTTTATAATTTATATGGAAAAATATATTTTTGAACTTTTGCATATGATAATAGTACAAAACTAACAATAAATAAATTTTTGCTATTTAAAAAATTTACTCAAAGGAAATTTGTATAATTTTATAATTTTTAAGGAAAAATATATTTCTTAACTTTTGCATATAATAATAGTACAAAACTAACAGTAAATAAATTTCTGCTATTTAAAAAATTCAGTGAAATACAACTTGTATAATTAATTTTATAATTGTAAAAAAAATATTTCTGAACTTTTACATATACTAGTAATAAAACCTAACAATAAATAAATCTCCTGTTTAAAAAATATACTTCAAGAAAACTTGTATAATAAAACATAATTATTTTACCTGCCTCCTATAAGAATCAAACTTCATTATAATCTTAAAAATAGTATAATACGAATTTATGATCATAACTATAATTACAAAAATTTCTCTACAATATTGTTCTCATATTATTCTATAATAAAGAGAGTGGTCTATAATAATTTAATTTCCAATGGAGTGTCAGTAAGAAATTCGAATAACTCACAAATGGTGAAAACAGCAGAAGAAATAAAACCCGGGAAGAAAACTGGTAATTCTAAGTTTCTTCTCAAGTATCACCACAGCCCTCTTTGGGGATAAAAAAAAACGACGTAATGATCCTTTACTTTATCCCAGGGGATCGTAGCGGTATCCCACCGTGCGATTCACCCTAGTAGAGCTAGAAAAAACTTTTTAAGGACTACCACCATTCCCCTACGATGGCTCTCTCGTTTCGTGACCTGTTTTACTGAGCGAGAATTTTAGGAATTTTTGCTCCGACTCTTCGCCGGAGCTTGAGTCACTATTGTTCTATCTCTTTCTTTTTCTAGATGAACTCTTGCGTAGGATCAACAGCTGCTCGTGATCAAAATTCTTAGCTCGTCATCCGTGGAGTAACGTAAACATGGGATGTACATATAACGAATCAGTAAACGTGTGAATCGTGGCATAAAGATCGTGGAATAAGGGTTGATTCGGAAATTGCCGCAGGGTATCAATGTTGGGTACTGCATTACAATTTATGATTGTACAAATAAAACGAGGACGTTGATGGAATTACCAAATTTTTAAATCCCAAAATTTAGGCATTTTTTAATTTTTATTACTCTATTCCCCAAACTTCACAATTGAATGTTTCTAAATTATCGGGTTTCCCACATCTCCGAATTTTTAAGTTACGAGATTTCTATAATTTTCAATTACCAAAATTTCCAGTATCCTCAAAATCCCGAAACCTGTAAATTTACAGATTCTTTAAATTTACTAATTTTCTAGATTCCCGAAGCTAGAATTTTCAAATTCTCTAGATTTCCAAATCTACTTTACAAATTTACAACATTCCAAAATGCAAAAATTTACAGATTCTCAACATTCCCTACATATCATCAAAAGCTTCCAAAGTATTGCGCTTGAGAATTTAAAAATATGGAGGTACCTCTTACGTACAATATTTAATCTTTCAATATAAGTAATAGAGGGTTGCCTTTATTAATCACAGCTGGTATTTGTTTTGCAGATATCAGCCAAGTGATTAGAGTCCTTCTCGAGCGTGGAACCGCCACGCTGATGCGACATTTTCCTCGCTCTTTTTCCACCTAGTCTTGTACTCCAGTACAAGAGGGTAGTTGTTACGGTCTTTGAACTGCAACGGAAGCTGCTGCCCGCAGGGAACAGCGGGGCATGGAAGATGAACGCGACTGACGAAGGATTAAAGCTAGAGTGAAAGCAGCGAAGAATTGAGAAAATTATCCGGAGCAACGAAGATGAGGCAGCGTGCTGCGTTCTACCTACTTTCGTTGCTACTTTTCTCGTTGGCCAGTTTTTGTGGAGCTTTCGTTGAAACTCGGGGTAAGTAAACGTACTTGGTTAACAAAGAAAGTTCGATAACTTTTGGGTGACTGATTTCGTTCAAACTTTCAAATCTTACTATTCTATTTATTTTGTTGTTTCATAAACTGTTATATGCACAATTCTGTGATGAACCTTGTCATTTTATTTATATAATTATTCTTCTGTAATTATATCTGCCAAAAAGTCAGGTATGAAACTTTCGAGATATTCCTTAAAAGATTTGATATTCAAATTTGGGTAATTTTAAATCAAAATTATGTTCGCAAATGTGGTTTACATTTTTTGGTATGATTCTATAGTTTGACAAGAGCGGTGAGCACTTCAAGATTTAAATAGAATTTACTGAATTAATATTACAGTTTTAAACTATGTCAGTTGTTAATGATAGATAAAATAGTAGGTAGCTAATATTTTACTTAATGTAAGTATTTAATAATTCAATTGTAAGACACAAATCAAACCAATTTAGGGCTAAAAAGATAGATCTTATATTTGTTTAGGTAGATGTGCGTACTTACAACAGTTGGATGTGCGCAGAACAGAAAGCGCATGCGCATATCAGTCAACGCATGCGCAGTTCATATTGAGACTTACTCGAATAAGTGTGTCAATGAATCTGACACAAAAATTGTAGCATAGACATTTTATTACTAGAATGTGTCAAAATCACTAAGCACAGATGTTTTCCATCACACAATACCTTCTTAATCGTTTTCTTTAATGTTCAAGATATTTTTTAATACAACTACTTGATTTCATACTAAGTGTCGATATTTTATAAGCTTGCATTCCCTAATCTTCTACGAAATTTTCAATTTGTATGTTTCTTACTTGTATGTCGTTACCGTTTACGAACTTCTCAAATTATTGTAAACTGTAGATCATTATCAATATGCAATATTTTAAGATAGTGATTTATTGAAAAAGATACTTTAATTGTGAAATGACTTTAACAAAATATACCGACTTCATAATTACTTTATTAAATTATAAAAGTATATAAATTTGATACGTGTCCATGTATATAATAGCACACATAAAACTCGGTAAAATTTACGATGAAATTTTCATGGACCTCCGGGCTTTTTAAAGCACAGATTCAAGTTTCGAGAAATACTCTGAACTCATCTCGCGCAGACAGTACAAATACCGTTTTATTAACAGTTTAATCCTCGCTTTATGCTCTGGCCAACCCTCTCTAATAACTTTCAACAACTCGTACATTGCTAGCTCATCGTTTGATTCGCTCACGATTTTCCCAGATTACCAGGGCTAGTTGCAGTGCTAGAGTTTTTACATAAAAAGAACAAGCTTTAGTCGAGATATCATGACACTTCTTTTAGCATAAAGGAAATTAAATAAAAGTTTAATCAAAGTTCAAATAAAATTACGTATGTAACGTACGTTATTTTTAAATGTTATGTGCATTGTTTGTGTATATTTATTCATATATATGCATAAAGGAAAATTATGTCCTTTGATAGAAAAGATTAAATTGTCTTGGTCTCAATTAATTTAAATGGTCTTTATTAATTCTTCATAACTTGATAAATCGTATCTCCATAGCCCCGATAACAGGGAATTATCGAACGATTTCTATTGCATATGATTTCCAGCATTTTCGACGACCAGAATAAACAGTGAAGAGCACACTGACATGTTAAAAAATTGTTTATTGCCATTCACAAACGAAAACAGAAAGGTAAATTGAACATTTCAACAAAGGGACAACTATAACATGGTTCTGGAACCAGAAAATTTATTTCCTGCAGTGGCCAGTGTATACCCTTGATCAAAATGCGATGAAAAATATGTGGAATAACATCGGTACAAAAATATGCGCTTCGAACAAGCAGAATGGAAATATATCAAAATTTATAACTGCAATCACAACAGCGTACACCGAATAAAAAAAATTGACAGATGAAAATCAATTATTTTGTCCGTTTTTTATCCTTTCATATTTCAGTGTATTATATTAATATCAATGATCTTTCGGAAAACAAAAATATACATAATCAATTTATTATCATTGCTTATAAATTGTATTATTATATCTTCATACGTCTGTAGATATATAATAACATAAATATACATAAATATAATGTAATATAATTCTAATGTAAACAATAGAAATTGTGTGATCGAAAATGTTTCTATTTGTAAAAAAGTTGTGTGTATTTTAAAAAATAATTATTAATAGAAGTCCTCAGTGGGGACTGTTAATTCCTCGTAATATTTTATTGAATGTACAGGAATATTTTAGAAAAAATTAATTAATATCAGTGAAAATGGGTCACCTGAAATTACGAACATACCACACATGTCTGCTGTTTTCATTTCCGTTGAGAAAATGAAAAAAGTAAAGCAAGCCATTATCAACATGAAGGGTATTTGCTTTTAGCATAATACTCTGTCGAAAATGTAAATCGTTACCTGGTTCATAATATAGGGAGATTAATTAAATTAAAAGTCAAATTATTATGCTTTTACGCATAATAGTGCGTTATCAAATAACTAGAAATAATTTACAAATGTTATTATAATCATTTTATGGTCACGTTTGCTTCAAAATCAAAATACATATCGTTATGGAGACTGGAGGAATCATAACTCACGCGACCCACTAATCATTGATTTGCACTACTGAAATCGTAACGTAGTTAAAGTTTATATGTATTAACGTTTATATTACACGAATGAATGATCGTTTCTTGTGTACTCTGAAAAATTCAAGTATAATACAAAGTAAAGAATACTCAATTTTGCCAATGTAGGAAAAAATTTAAATATTGAAATATTTGTTCATTTAGTGTAAACGTACCTGCAGTTATAGACTGATCTACTTATTAGAAAATTTTTAAATATAGAAATTTCAGACGTCTAGATTTTTCATTTTTAAATTTAGGAATTTGTAAGTTTAAAAATTTGGAAATTTGGGAATTTGGGAATTGGAGAATTTAGGAATTGGGGGATTTGGGAATTGGGAATTGGGGAATTTGGAAATTTGGGAATTGGGGAATTGGGGGATTGGGAATTGGGGAATTTGAAAATCTGGAAATCCGGAAGTTTGGAAATTTGGAAATTTGGGAATTGGAGGATTTGGGAATTGGGGGATTTAGGAATTGGGAATTGGGGAATTGGGGAATTGGGGAATTGGGGAATTGGGGAATTGGGGAATTGGGGAATTGGGGAATTGGGGAATTGGGGAATTGGGGAATTGGGGAATTTGGAAATTTGGGAATTGGGGGATTTGGGAATTGGGGGATTTAGGAATTGGGAATTAGGGAATTTGGAAATTTGGGAATTGGGGGATTTGGGAATTGGGGGATTTGGGAATTGGGAAATTTGAAAATCTGGAAATTTAAAAATCTGGAAGTTTGGAAATTTGGGAATTTGGGAATTGGAGGATTTGGGAATTGGGGGATTTAGGAATTGGGAATTGGGGAATTTGGAAATTTGGGAATTGGGGGATTTGGGAATTGGGGGATTTGGGAATTGGAGGATTTGGGAATTGGGGAATTTGGAAATTTGGGAATTTGGAAATCTGGAATACTGGAAATTTGGAAATTTGAAAATTTGAAAATTTGAAAATCTGGAAATTTGGAAATTTGGAAATTTGGGAAATTTTAGGAATTTGGGAAATTTGAACATTTGGAAAGTTGGGAAATTGGAAAATTGAAAATATAAGAATATGGAAACGTAAAAGTACACAAATTTTTAAATTTAATAAGTTAAGTAGTAAAAATTTAGAAACTTAGAAAGTGAAAATTTAGAAATTTAAAAAGTAAAAATTTACAAATGTGAAAATTCAGAAAGTAATCATTCACTAACCCTCACAAATAGATATACTTGCATATTCAAACACTATGTCTACAAAACACGAATGAGTGCACATTTACTATTGCATCTATAATTATTTCCAGATAATTATATTATACTCACACCCAATCGTATCATACTTCAATGAAAGTCAAGATATAACAGTACCCTAATATTTTTCATAACTTCAACAAAACCGTATATATTCTTTGTAACCATAACAAAAAATCCGAAATCCATCATTTTACGATTAATTGTTCCAATATAAAGAATTGTAAAGTTACCAGATACGTGCCGTTGCATACGATTAATTATATCGAGTATCGCATATTTCCGTGTCACCCCATCGGTGCTTAGGAATTTTTCGCAAAGGGGTGAAAGCTTTGAATATTCATAGAATCCACTTCGAGTCGAACATGATCCAACGGTTCCACAACGTGACAATCATGTCTGATTTTCTCTTAATTTGAGTTATTCCTCGTTCATCGGTATTTCAATTACGTCGTACAAAGCAGGCGCCATTTAAATTCCTCGTATTCGTTACGAGTCGGATTAAACAATTTGTTGATTGTAATTATTCACATGCTTTCTTTCTCTTGCTTGTGTTATGATTGAAAAACAAATCTGTCCTGATAAAACCATTTTCCCAAAAAATTATTAAACATTGTTTTAATTTAACCTTCACTTTTAAACATGTTAATGTAAAAAAATTGTAATGTAAACAAAATTTGTTAATGTAAAAAGTATTTGGAATTTCTTTACAAATAGTATCAAGGCTGTTCAACAATATCGATAAGTTTGTACTATACTAACAAACTTTTAAAATTGTAGTAATAACTGTATTTAAATATAATTAATTTCAAGAGGTTAAACTTTGTTAACAATAATATATATTTGTTTCAGTGTAGTTTTTTCCTTTGGTAGCAATGAAAGTAATATGTTCGAATTAAGCAAGACCATGTGTGTATCTCTAACACAAGTGTCTCATTTAATTCCAGCATATATTATTTCCATTGTAGTAAAAAAAACAAGTAATAGGAGCTTTGTGTATTTAGCCATGTTAAATTTCTGAAACCACATAAGCCTCTGATATTTATTTTCTCCTTTCATTAGTAGCGGTAAAAGTTCAGCTTGAAACCCTGTTACATATAAAACGCTATAATTAATTAAATACTAAAAGTTTGCCAGAGTATTAAAACAAAAAGGCGATGGTAATAATCAGAAACTGATAGCTAGAGCCAGGTGTGGTAATCTAGAGACGAATGACAGATAATGGAGAAAGGAAGAATAGAGAAAATTCGGATTACATAAGAGAGAACTACCCTGAAGCACCTAATCGAAGGTGGCGCAGAAACATAGACTAAAATACTCTATAGAAAACAGTGTGAGAACGAACAGTAAAGGAGAGGATAATAGAGTGGTTAAAAGCAGTAGACAGATTAAAGAAGACAGAAAATTGAGGTAATCAATGCAGACATCTTTATATTTTAATTCAAAACTTTTTACAAATAATCATATTCTTATTATAGTACACTGTATTATACTGTATATTCAATATGATCATTTACCTTATCTGTGCATGTTGAATCTGGTTTACCATCTTTTGGACATTTTGTATAAATACTTTTATACAAGTATTTTAAATTAATCGTCCGGATACCTTTTACCCTGAGTGTCAATTAGTGTTTTGTATAAATACTTTTACATAAAATTATGTGTTTTTGTTGTTGCTCCAACACCTTTTACGAGTCGCTTTGTATTTTTGCAGCAATTGCAAATACTAATCGCTGTACAATGAATAGGTGAATAATAACAACCCTCACTGGACATAGGAGCCTTTGAAGCTTAGGGTTATACTCGGTCGCTCTTAATCTAATAGTGATAAAGCATAGTGGATCAATTCTGATCCTAACTTCCCCACAACACTGTGTTATCAAAGCAATACCTGCTATTAGATACCTATCGCATACATAATTTGTGTACACGTGCTTGTCACAGATAACAATTTAGTAACGATTTATAGGCTTTAATTTCATTCTTCATGAAAGCAGACGGTGTTTGCACTGCACTCAGTAGTTCTATGATTACCCCCAAAATCTTGGAGTTCTTTCTCTCTTCCTCGTAATCTTCGCAAGTTCTCGACGACTGCCGGTAGACTTGAGGACTTCACACCTCTTCGAGTTGCCCTGCTTCCTGTCGTGAACAAACTTCCTCGTGGAACGTGATTAACTTTACATGATTCGGTACAAATTTCATTGGCAAAAATCATTTTAATGTGACGGGAAGTTTGGTTTAAGTTTACTTGTACCAACGTAACGTTGTAAAATATGGTTGTGTGGGTGCATCAATATGCTACACTGTTTATACTTATACCATTAATGTATAATTTTGTGTATACTTGTACTATCAATAACGTTGTCTATACTTATATCATCAATAAACAGCCTTGTACAATATGCATTTATATCATCAATACATAACATTGTCTACACTTATATCATCAATAAAAAACCTTGTACAATATGCATTTATATCATCAAAACATAACCTTGCCTACACTTATATCATCAATAAACAACCTTGTACAATATGCATTTATATCATCAATACATAACCTTGTCTACACTTATATCATCAATAAACAACCTTGTACAATGTGCATTTATATCATCAATACATAACCTTGCCTACACTTATATCATCAATAAACAACCTTGTACAATGTGCATTTATATCATCAATACATAACCTTGTCTATACTTATATCATCAATAAACAACCTTGTACAATATGCATTTATATCATCAATACATAACCTTGTCTACACTTATATCATCAATAAACAACATTGTACAATATGCATTTATAACATCAATATACAACCTTGTGCATACTTATATCATCAATAAACCATGTACAATATATACTTATATCATCAATACACAACCTTGTGTATTACAGCAATACACAATCTTGTGTATACAAAAAAAAGTTCCTTTTTTATTACAGTTCTGATAAACAGAGAACCAATAATTATTAACACTGCAAATATGTTTGACACTATTGATATCTACAGATAAATTTTGTGAACAAATAAATTTTGTAAATTTTTTGAAGTTTTCAAAAAAAGAACAATCGTATGACACTAACAACCTTCTTCTACGTAAGGTGACTTTTCAAGGTCGCTTCTGTACTTTTAGATACGAACAAATATTTATGGTAGTAATAATTATCAATGCATACTGTATATGTATACATATGTGTATTTAAGTAACATATGAACGTAAGGATGAACACGTTCGCATTTAGCACTCAATATGCTAATTCAAGTTGACAATTCTATTAGAAAGTTCTCAAACAATATTAAACTAACGAAACAAAGTTATTACCCTAAAACAACAATGTTGTCTCCTTAACATCTACAGCGTTAAAATTAACTTAAATATAGAATGAATGTAATTCTAATCGCACAAAATGGTCGAAATTCATCTCTGTTATCGATTTTAAGAAACTGATCGTGTTTCATGATGATGCACGTGTACAATATCAACCTTTATGACCAGAATGAATCTATAATAGCAAGTTCATGTTATTATCAACATAATTACTAAATGTCAGTCCGGTTAACGTCTCGTCGCAATCCGGCGCAGGGATTCTAACGATCCTGGCTAATTGAGTTGTCCTTCAATCTACGCGGATATTGTTGTAAAAGAGATTAACATCGTTTTAATAGCAAAATTTTGCTCTGACAACTCGGAAAATTTCGTTCGTGTTCTCATTTAGGGACAATCGTATTCTCTTTCGGGGGTGCGTAAAATTTCACCTATAAAAATATTTTATTATATTGATAAGGAATTTATGTTTATTTTGTAATATTTTCTTTTTTGGGGGGATATTTTGACGATATATTTATGGTCGTAATTACATATATTATAATATAATGATGTATGTACTGTAATACCATATATGTTATAACATAATAATGTGTATACTACAACAATACGTATATTATGATATAATAATGTATATACTGTAATAACATATATGTTATAACATAGTAATACAATAGTAATAATGTATATATTATAATAATATAATTATAACATAATATGACAATAATATTACGTATTATATTATGTACATTAAGTGGACTAAAGTAGAACATTAAGAAAAGCCACTAAAAATATAATTCATAAAATTTAATAAACTTCCATAATATATAACAACCTATTACGAAAAATTTCTTATTTCATTAGTAATACACATACATTACTTACATATATTCTTAGCTTCAATTTAAATATTTAATGAATAAAAATATTCCTCTCTGTAAACACTCGTAATCGAACCATGCTATACGGTTTTAAATGGCACTAGTAAATTACCGTTTTAACGCTTGGATATGAACATTGTACAGTGGTATACAAGTGGATGCTTAATAACACTATTCAATTTTGAACGAATGAATGTTTTTGACATTATAATTTAAGAAATACAGCACACAAACTTTACGTACCTGTAGATGTACCTTTTACAATCGTTCACGGTGCTTTAATTTCAAACGTGACGGAATGAATTCAATAACGAAGGTTATACGATCAAAAGAGCAAACGGCACGATTCAGTTTGAACAGGAAACAACAAGAAAATTAAAGGCCCTTGTAAAATACACGCTCCAAAGGATAATCGCGATGTACACACTCTTGTATTAACCAGCGGTAAAAACTGCTACTAAAGCAGTTTATTGCCGCTTTATTTTATTTATTCATTTAACCTTGCATGGACTCGTAATTAGCAGCCGTCAGTACATTTATTTTCAGCGTCTACTTACATTTTGCTGAACATTTGCTTTCTTTATTTATTGTATTTTAGGGAGTTTTTTACTGTGTGGGTGACATTATTTAATGATTTCTATATCCATCAACAGAGATGTGAGAAAATATTCATGACGAGAGAACACCGTGAACCTAAATTCACCTAATTTAAATTTTATGGGATTATAGAGCCGATTATAAATTATAGATTCAAGATTATAGGTTGTAGATTACGGATTATAGATTCATGACAAGAATAATGGTGGATGTGTATTTATCATTCGTGTGAAATCGCCAACAACCGCAAAATAAAATGGACACTTCGTGTATAACATAACCTCAAAATAAAATGGACACTTCGTGTATAACATAACCTCAAAATAAAATGGACACTTCGTGTATAACATAATCTCCACAATACATACTGGAGATAGAGAAAAATGTTTAATTCTACAATAAGGGTTATAATCCTCAAGTTTTATTGACAATATTATTCTCTCCCTTTTTTAATTTAATATGCGAAAAAATGAGAGTTAAACCACCCGTACAATATGACTGTGTACAAATTATAAATACATTCCTATTTTGAATTTATAACATAATAAACTTTCATTGAAACCTAAAATTATTGATATTGAGAGATCATACGTTCTTTTTCTATAGACAGTAAGCTGTATTCGTAGATATTCAATTAATGAATTAATGTGCAGAAAAGAGTAAAATGGAGAAAGAGATAAAAAGAAGGATAAACGTAAATTGGGAAAAAGACTCGGAGGAAATGGAGAAAAATTTCTTTGTAAAGTCCGATAGAACGTTACAAAAGGAAAAGAGATAAAAGAGAGGTAGTAGTTGAACAGACCAAGTACGGTATCATAGATTCTAATGATAAGACGAAGTTTGCAAGCGGCAGAACGTAAAAACGGCTAATTGAACCCGATGAAAGTCATAAATATAAATAAGGAGAACAAGTAAAGAAGAAATAGAGATAAAAGCAAAATAGTGGAGGTATGGGTGAAAATATAAAAGTTACGGAAGGGAAATAGCATCAACGAGCCGACGCTTTATTTCCATAGAACTGACTGCATCAATGCCACCTAATTACCCACCACCAAGTTTCCGGGCATTTCAATTACTCGGAAGATCAATATTCCGGTAGGAACAAGATATTTAAACAAGTGAAATATGCAAATGAGAGGAACTTAACTTGATGCACTGCCAAGAGCTGACAGTTGGCTCTGATTCTGAAACTATTAGAACTAATACAGAATTATCACCTAAAAATACAAGTTTCACATAAAAATTTAAAAATATAGGCATTTATTTTTAAAGATATAGCAGTGTCATATCAACAATAATTATTGTAACACAAGTGGATGAAATTTTTTCAAGTATGACTTTGTTTTTGAATAAATCAACGAATATTTGTATTCTTGTATATAGCAGCTAAATGTGTGTTGTTTCATATTCTTGGTTAATTTAAGCTTTGTTTTCTTATCTCCGTTACATACATCGCAGAATATGCTATGACGTATCATCCTGGTTAGCATGTAGTCCAATGTAATGCATCAGGAATGAGCAAAATGTTAAGACTCTGTTTGTGCAATTGTCCTAATAGCATCCGTGGTGCAGACGTGATATGGCCAGTATTGTTTGCGTGCTACAATGGAAGCGATGCGCGAGTAACGACATACAGTCAGGCACAAAATTAAGCGCTCATGTGCTGAAGATTTATAATAATCGAAATAAATCGAGATATTAGAGAGTAAATGAAATACAGTTGATAACTTGCAATTTATTTAGACATCTAGTTTGTGAAATCGCAAGAGGAAAAAAATGTTAATGTAGATAAAACGTGATTTGTTCGATTCAGTTTGCAGAGGAGCAAATTCGGATTCAAAATATATCTACACTTGGAGGAAATTTTTGAACAATATTGAATCGTTGCAATCGTGGATGAAATCAAGAGGCAAAATTTATAAAAGTAAATTGTTTAATCATTTACGTATTGTATAATTTTGCGATTAGAATGAAAAATATATAATAGTAATGTAATAAAAAGTGTATATAATACTTACGAAAAAATTGAGAACCACGATATCTTATAAATAATTAAATTTAATAGTAAAATTAAAAATAAGTTTTTAAAGCACAAACCTAGAAATAGATAAAATTGGACACGTTACAAAAACCGTAATTAATTATTATAACAATTTTTTATCACACAGCAATTGTTTCTTAATTTTTTCGCCTTCAATCTAATTACCATACGAATTACAGTTTATTCACATGAGTATTAATGTTGATTTCAAACATTTCATTATTGCATAATATTCCGAATACGAGAATATACAATAATTCAATGTTATGTTTGAAACATTAATTTTCTGATTTAATTGGAATGACTACTATGACGTACATTTCTATAACGTGCCCATTCATAATAATTTTGTCTCTGACTGTAAACGTGAATTACGCCCGTCGACTGCTGCCACCAGCCGATATAGTGGCTTTTCACGCTCTAACGATATGCTTCTTTGACTTTTCATTGTACGAAACGTGATCGGATTAATGTTCATTGCTTTGGATTAACAGCAGAAAGCCTTCAATAATTAAAGACAATTTTAAACCGTGATAAACGCGTCTTTAAAACAATTTTACCTTATTTGAAGATGGAATTAGTTCCCATTTTTATTTCAATTACGTTATGCAATTTTTACATCGTGTTATAATTTATGAAGAAAAATTTTTTGCAAAATTAATATTGGGAGATTAATGTCACTACAGGATATTGAGTATATTGGACATGTTAAAAATTTAATACAAATCAAATATTTAATTTATTAAATGAATTTTGCACTCTAACAATGGTTATGAGGATACAGCTAGTGTTAGTGACGGACCTAATCGAAAAATATTTAGTTAAATTTGTTTATATGGCTCGTATACTAACAAAATTTAGTAACAAATTGTTACTAAAATCCAAGATTTGTTTTAGTAACAAAATAATTTTCCTTCAAATAATCTTGCCTCTTAATTATTAATATTAATACATTACAATTTTCGGACGAAGCGCAATGCATCCAAGTTTCTTTTCTTTGCAGACTTTAATGCTACATTTATTTATTAAAGTTCTAATTCTTAATTTATAAATTTGAAGACACTGGTGATCTCCAAGATGAGAGAAGCAAAACTTTGCTTGTTTTCAGACTGGTATGAATGACTCATGTAAACAATTACTCACAGCGAAAAATGAAGCTTGGAATATGCTTTTAGATTTAATCAATTGCAGCAGAATTTCTTTTGGTATCATGCCAGAGCTCATCTTGTGGCGATAAAATATCACATTACAATACTTTCATAAAATATTGTGTTTATTGTCTGAACTGCAAAATATAATTAATATTACATTAAGTTATAAATAACCGTTCGACACTGTAGTTTTCACACGATTTTATTCCTTGTTTGTTGCAGGATGCAATCGCACTGTCAGAAATTCTATCGGATGGATACGTTGGACAGGAAGAATGGGACGGTGTATCGTTCACATTGTATCACCTTCTAGAGACCCTCAGGTTGTCACAAAATTATCTGAAACCATAATTTCTTATAGAATAACTGTAAATAATTACCGATTTATACTTTGACATTGAGAGAAAGATTATTTAAATGTACAGTCTGTACAGCACATTATAGTATATATATTTTCAATATTTTTTTATTGCAAAAATTAAAATACGTATCATGATTAGACGCAGGTGATCGAACTAAAAATTAGACGACTTCAAGTTGGTTTTCTGAAAGAAACCAAATGCGAAGGTGCTTACATTCAATTTTTTGATGGCGGAGAGGATGTTCAGAATAAAACAGGACGTTATTGCGGTCATGTGAATAGCAATGCAACAAGGTAAGAAAAAGTACTTATTGATTTTTTCCACTGTCAACAATAACTGCGATAACTACAACTTAAGTTACACTTTTTGTTTATAATAATAAAATGCGATAACACGATGGGAACATAGATAAATACGAACAGTTAATAGCACAAGCTGCGGGAAAATATGACCTGTTAATCACACACTAACATAATTGTAAAAATATGATTCACATATTCGTCATTTACCGAAACGGTCATATCTTCTAATAAACCCTTGTACCGTGGCATACTTGGTCAGTTTGAACGAGTTCCTGTGCAGTTTCATATATCATCTGTATGATGCGTACTATGTGTACTTGTTCCCCTAACGCAGGGATTCTCAACCTATCACGAGTGCTTTCAGAGTTCAAAAATCTTTTCTTTTATTAAAATATTACGAGTTTACGAAGGAACATAACATTTCGACAGAGAAATATTTATTTTTCGATAGAGAAATAATTTATTTATGGACAAACTGAATATTACATGGTGACAACTACAGTGAAGTAGTTCCTTGAAGTACGTCTTTTACTTAATCCTTATATCTAACAAATGATGAATTATGATAGTATGATAAATACAAGTGTCACATTATGCAAGATTATTTAAATTACCTCTCTGACTCCGCCCATCAAGATAGCAACATAGTTGCTGCAACCTTTGAACAACATGATTTATAGTTTTTATTATTTTACAGACTGTTTCTAAGAAAGGGGCCCAATCTGACAATCATAATGGACTCGGACGTAGAGTTTGCCACCGAAAATCCGGTGATCTTCTCAGCCCAATTTTCGATTTTACCAGCGCACTTGGCTGCCGAACGGCACCGCGGTTTCTCTCCGTCCTTTTCGTTCGACTGTCCGGTGGAGTGCGTCGTAAGAAACGATCAAAGATTCTGCAAGTTGATGTCCCCGGGTTACCCAGGCGTCTACCCTCGCGGTATCAGATGCAGGATCGCCCTGGAATCGAATTCGGGTCGTTTTAAGATCGGAGGCCAACCGACCGATGTTTTCGATCTGATGAACCACACGTCCCAGGACAACTGCCAGACGGAAAACTGCGAGAGGCACATCGAAATCGTACCGGAAGCACCGAAGAGGGTCGCTAAGTCGATCGGACGGTATCTACCGGGATATATATCCTACAGGAGGCCAAGGAGCCCCGATCACGAGGAGGAGCTGGAATTTATCATTGGACAAACGTCGCACAAGTTGAAGAGGAATAGAAATAATCGAAGAAAACTTAGGAAAGATAAGAAGAAAGTCGCCGGATCAAAAGATCTGTACAAGTCTCGTAGAAGATACGCCGAGGATAGAAGAAATAGCCATCGTCCGAAAGAGATAACTGAACAATCTTCTGCCTTTCTCGGTTTCAAAAAGGACCCCAAGCTATTCGTCGGTTATCACGACGAGGAAACATCGCCCGATTATGTGCAAAGGAGACTTCGTCGCCCGCAGCAAATTAATAAAAAGTCTATGGACTCGAGCTCGTGGAAGAACTTTGATTCTGACCTGCAAGATATATCGAGGGAGAATGTCTCTCCTGATGGAACACAGGATGTTTTGAGGAAGGAGGCTCAAGAAAAAACCACTGTACAGGTCAGTTTATGACAATTTATTTTTAGAACGATATTTAGATTTTTTGGATTCAATTGGACTCAACAAATAACAGGTCGTGTAGAACTAGTTAATTAAATTTTCTTGTAAAACTTACCAGTATTTTCAAAGCAGCTCAGGATTTTTCAGTTAGGTAGTTTGAGGTTTCTTTTATATACACCATATTTTAAATATATTTATTTTAAACGTGACAACAACAGGTGTGTAATTGATCTCGAAAACCTGACAGAAATTTCTTCAAGACAATTCCATGTACTTTTGCAGCTTAATCGTGTATAAACACCATGGTTGGATTTTTTTAAAAACTAGGTTTTATTTTCGTCTATGATCATACTGCATGTATACCAATTAGAAAATTGCACAAAATTATGAATTTTGTTAGAAGATTGAAGATCAAAAAGGCACGAGTGTATTTCCGGAAGATTTCATAACCTGAAATAAATAGCTACACTCAAATAGCTTCCTATATTACTTCATGAGTTATATGATGTACTTCCATTTGTCATTCCCAATAAGATTAAAACAGACTGGATCAGCGATGGCCCTTGTAGCCACAGGGTTAAAATTAGTGATGTCCACAATGGGACAGTACTGCAATTACTAAAATTACTCCGCAAGTATTCGTTTTAACTTCTCACAGACGTATATTGCTGCAACTGCTCAGTAAACTCTCCCCGAACAGTTTCTATGAAGTTCCTCTTGTGCAGAGTTAGTTGAAACTGTGTTTCTCTCTATCGAGAGAACAGGCAAATACAGAAACAATATGCTGAATTGTAAGATATGATCAAATTGTTTAACTATTAGTTAAATATTTCTCCTCTTGCCAAGGTTTCCGAGTACGGATACACGAGGAGAGGTCGGACGCAAGATAAATTAGGAAGCACCAGTTGCGTCGGCGATTATCTTGCTCTCATGGAGAACGTAGACGGGAAAATTTTCGAGATTTCGAAATTTTGCGGCGAAGGTCACGTGCCACGAATAATTACGCGAGGGAAGAATATCATCGTCGAGTTTTACGCGCAGCACGATGGCACGATAATGCACGATGGCTTCCAATTGTCCGTACAAGAAACGGAGCAGACATCTGCCATAAAACATAGCCAAAGTTGCGATTTCGTTTACAAAAGTTCAGAACGTACCAGAGAAAATATTAAATCGTTGCCGAACTGGTATCCTCCGGATACGATGTGCAGCTATAAGTTCATAGGCAGGACCTCTGAAAAGATTTCTGTGTACATGAAAATAATCAGAAACGAACTGGACCTGGAATATTCACCTCAGACTCGAAACCTTAGTCTGGGTTATTGCTCTGGAAATGAAATTGCAGTTTATAATGGAATAGAAGTAAGTTCGTGAAAGACACTATCTAAAATTTCTTGCAAAAATTATTTATTTGTCACAATTTGTCCACTTAACTGGAAATGTATTTAATATTTGATTAAGACTACGTCGTTTTCAGTAATAATATTTTGATTGTTTTAATATTTATAGAAAATAATTTTACAGGCTAATAATAACATCTTGATGTGGTCCTACTGCGACGTGTCTCATCAAGATATCAATAATATTCAGGTTCCTCTCACCTCCAGTGGAAACGAATTGTTAATACAATATTACAGTGCCAAAGGTTCTTATGACGGCCAAGAGTTCACCTACACGATATCCTACAGGTTTCTGAAGAAGTCGAAGAATTCTACGAATAGGCGTCAAATACAGGATGACTTCAAGCTGATTTCTCTTAGGCCAGTCAATTTTTCGGCGCTGAATTTGAACGACAGCGAATACTGCAACTGTGATTTTGGTGACAGAATAGGCAGCTTTAAAAACTGGTTCATGGTTCTGGTTGTGCTGGGAATAATTTCGTTCCTTGGAGCCATTTTTACGATAATAACGCTCCTCGTTAAATGTATGAAAATAAGATCGATGGAGAAGCGACTGCTGCAGACTCCCAAACTGTGAATCTAATCAAATTTTGTACTACCTTCTAGCTGTGCGAAAGAAAATATTTTCTAATCGAGGTAACTCGTGACAAAATGGCGTACATTGTCCGAACTTAATTTGGATGAAACTTTGGATTGAAGGATAAAGTGCAGTAATCTGAGTTTGAGGGGTTGAAACTGCTTTTTGAAAATGAATTAGTGAAATCAATATCCATAACCGATAATCTTTATTAAGCAATTTATAAATAAATCCTTTGAGAAAAGTAACAAGTCAAAAATTGAACTTCTGTAATAAAAGAAAAATCTATAAAAAAATTACAATTAATATTTTCAACCCACCATGATTGATATGTTATTCCAAAAATCCACTATTGCATTCAAAATTAAATTAATTTTAAAATAAAGATGATCTCCCTCGTTATTTTATAAAATTTTACATTTTGCGAAAAATCGTCAACGTCATATTACTGTACATAAAAGACTTTACAAGTTGAAGTATATTTTTATCTTTGATCTTTTCTAAATGGTTTCCAGAATGTCAATATTTAATAACCGATTTGACTTTTATAGCTTGAGGTGCTGTAGCTATAAAAAGTACGTATGGATCATTTTTGGCTATTTTATAAATATACGAAGCTTCATCCAAATCGGAATCTGACAAGTCATTACACTCTTTTATCAGGTCTAGGTTTATATGTACAGTGATGCATAGGTTATTGACATTTTAGTATGAAATAAATTATATCCATCTATTAACGACTACGAATGCAACAATAAACTTTTGTATGAAATAATATATTGGATTCACGCGAAATAGGGGTATACAAAAATTTCCATCGCCTACCTACACATATTATGGAACAGTTTCAAAAACTTGTAAAAAATAAAATCACATATAAAGAAGTGTTTAGGAAAATTATAAAAATGTTTTGCTTTTAAATGTTTCACAATAATAATATTGGATAATTAAATATTAATAAAAAAAATTTTCCCTAAATATCATTAAAACTTTTGTATACCCCTAACGATTCAATGAAACAAAATTAAAAATTTCGAAACACAATAATTGAAATTTAAATAAATTTTGTTAAACATATCTAAATTTATAGCTTTATTACCTTTGAGTTAATAATAACATAAGATTATTTATGTACCTGCAATAAAATAATGGAATTTTGTACATGCTTTTAGAATGTATTTGCAGAGGATGTGCATGGTTCTGCAGCAATTTTATATACATATAATGTGTTCAAGTTTAAGCTCGTGAGGTAGAATTACGCGGGATATTTTTAAAAAATGTGCACTGTAAACACTTTTGGACTTCAGATAAAGAAACTTATACATTTTGTATATTACACTGTCGATCGAACAATACCGAAAGTAATTTATGGCAATTAATAGACAGACCAAATCGATCTGATATAAAATTGAGATTTGCGAACATGTAAATACACATCCTCGTTAACATATCCAGTTAGATAATAAGGAAATTGTATGTATTGCAATATTGATATCAACGTCACTCTGCGACAAAACTATATGATACTTGTACATGCCACAAAATTATTAAAAGATAAGAGTTTTATATATTTTTCCCATTTTTATTCCAACCTTCTATGAAATATTTTCTGCAGATTATATTGTCTAACGAATCGTTACTATTTTACATTTTGTAATGTCTACTAATTAATTCTTGTCAATTTTTTATTTATCAAAGTGTTATTTATTGACAAAATATATCACAACTTATTTTATAGAAGAATAATTATTTCATAGTTTCCATAGTTCCCAACAGACGATTTTCACCCATCTTTTGTTAATACAATTGTTGTATTTCACTGTAATTTACCGTTACATAAACCTTCTGCATACATTATTCTGTGCCTTCTCGTTTATGCATATCTCATCCTAATCTTTCATATGATATGCAATTTTTGAAGCGAGAAAGCAATATTTTCTTGTGCCTTCTATTTCACAATATTATTCATATATTTATAAATGCAAAATTTTCTCTCTAAATTTTATAAAAAAGAATAGCATATGACAACGTATTTTTTGTCGAATATATTCTTCGTATTTGAATCTTTAAACAAGTTGCATATTTATATGCCAACATGACCTGTATGTATAACCTTAATTGTGAACAAATAAAAAGAAAGTCCAACCTTTTTATTTTGATTTATTTTTACTTTATTTTCCACGATAAAATATAGTTTAACAAACAAAATATACAAAAAATTAATGCATAATAATTAAATTAATTTTGTCATGCGTGAATATTCTTGATTTTAGTTTCTGCCAATAAGAGAGCTGTAATTTTAGTCTTTGTGAGTATTGTAGGATGTGACACGAAAGTGATAAGAGGTTTTAAAGTACAGAGATACGAGACAAACAATGAACTGAATAATAAATTTAGTTATGCGAAAATTTTTTAATGTGAATATACGAATTTTATTTAACAAATTTATATTGGGAAATATTTCTCTACTTAAAAGCCATCTCCTAGCCCATACACTTTTCTTGATGAAGCTAGGCAAAAGCAGTGAAGCAGTATCTGTATTACGTCGTTTTACTAGGCAATTTTTTTACCTCGGCATAGTGCGCACAATAATTTTAAAATATTTAATCCGCAAGACGTTTAGTTTGTATGTCAGATAAGCTGAATTTTGCAGAAATATTTAGCCCATCGTTTGGGTAAGATAAGCACGGCCAGAATGTTTAAAACACATAGAATTAAATTATAATTCACATTAATTAGGTAAGTAGTAATATATTAACAGCAAAATTTTGGTCAAACCATATCTGATTAACACAAACAGATCATACAGAATGTAACCACAAGTTTTTTAAATAAAGCGTCAGGAAGACGAAAATGTTGATTAAAACATAACAAAAATAAAAAATAGTGTTAACTTATTTGCAAATTATCCACACAATTTTCAATAAAAAGAAAATTATATAAATTTAAATTAAAATAGATTATATGTATAGTAATAAAATTCATTTGCAAATTTTGTAATATATATAACATTATATATGGTATATATAACTAGCATATAACTAGTATATGTGACTAACCATATAACTAGTATATATGACATATATAACATATGCAATTGGTTTTACATTATAAGAATATCAAATATATTTCTATTTCTTATTATGGAAACAAAAGGATAGTAAAAATATTTAAGGCATACAAAATTTTAACTCCTATAGGATGCAAAATTATACAAACTAATCTTTTTTCTCCGTCAGCAAAGAACTTGCTGCTACTTTGACTGCTGAAATAGAAACATTTTTTATAAAACACAAATAATAATAAATTACATAATATGTTTCATTAATATAAATTTACCTGCATCATGAGCAGATGATATAAATTCATCAACTTTATGATGGTACCGTAAAAAGTATGGCCTAATAATACGGCGATATAAGATTAAGGAACCATTGTTTTCAATAGGTGCCATCAACCACATGTAAAAGAGGCACTACAAAATAAGATAAAGTTGTTAATCTGTATATTCAAGGTAGGATATTTTTAATACATATAATCATACCTTAAAAAGCCAATAAATTGGGAACCAACATAAAATATAATCTGAGAAAAATTCAACAATTGTAAAAACAGCACAGACAACCCAATATGTTAACCATTTTGTATCATCTTCTTTTTTTGTAGTCTCCAAAGCTTTCATAGAACAATATGCTGGATATAAAAATCCAAAGATATTACTGACTAATTGTTGTCCAATACCAAATACCAGATATAATGCTATAAATCCAGTAATACCTAAAATATTAAATAACATTATATGAATAAGCAAACACAAGAAGTACAAAGACTGTCAATAGTATAAATACATAGTTATGAATCATTTCAATGTATACAAGGAAGTGGAATATCTGCACCGTCATCTCTGTAATTGTTATTCAATGTTAAGTAAATATTCTCACTACTTTTTTCTATAGAAAAATTATCTTTCAACATTTTTCCATACAACAATAAATAAACATAAATTTAACAAAAATAAACTGATTTCAAAATTATAATCGGACTGTATATTACAAACGAATTTGTTCATAGAAAAAGCGCATTATGTAAAGCCAGAATCTGCGAATACAACTAGGATAAAGATTGTCACAAACTTTAAATAACCTCATGTCATACCTAAAAACATATAAAGCCGATCCACTCCTGTTTTTTTCTCGAGACTCGCAAGATATTTTGTCCACATCCTGCTTTCATCGTACAACGACTTCTCTAAAGACGCTTTTACAGCCGATATTCTCGACATTTTGTTCCAATGTTTTTAAATATAATTTTTGCCTGTTACACCGTTACAAATTTGCGACTCACTTCTATTCTAACCGCTTCAAGGCTCAATATTTCCCCACTGCTAAAATCTAGCAATACTTACTGCGCCATCTGACTAAGGATCCGTTTTGTTTAGAAACTAAATTCGATATACAGAGTGTTTCTTTATTTTCGCAAAATTGAAATGCATATTTCGTTAAAAACTAAAGCTATCAAGAACATATTTGGACAAAGTTATTAGATACAATATGACCTTAAAGAATATCAACGGTTTATAAAATAACTTGAATTGGAAAACGATACATTATTGGAGCCATAAAAGGATTGCCATAGTATGAAGGACTCTTTTTGACGAAGACGAAGATTCATTCCTATGTCCTTAAGATAGATCAATGTGCAGTACTTCTTCAAACGAATTTCATTTTAACTTACGTCTCAGATTTGCATAGATTTTCGAAACATTGCGATTACAAATGTACTAATTTTTGCCAAAGAAATTCAGCTTGAATAGGAAGTACTAACGATGTTCTCATTGATATGGTAAATACGATATGTTTAGTACTGGTTCTTGTAAATACAAAAGATCTGAACCCTAAATAGAGGTTCCAACGGAAGGTTCTCCTTCTCTCCGTACAAATCAATAAATTTATAAGCTAAACGTCTAAAAAATTATTTGAAATGGAGCTTATAAACAATCAATGAATTATCTTAAAAAATACTCTAATATGATTTGAACAAATGCATGTATATACATATACATTAAAAAAAATCTGAGTTTTATCTTTGTATTTCATACAATAAAAAAGCTTGTTACCATTAAAAAATTGTCCATCCTGTAACACTAAATTTTTATATACAGTTTTTATCATTTTCGACTGTTTAGACTCGTTGAGGACACCCTGTAGAACCTTCCGATCGGATGAAATAAATTATGATCGTTCTCTTAGGGGGCGCTGATCATTTTAACACTATCGCCATCTAATCAAGGATCTGTTTCTGTCGGAACTAATTAAATGTTTCAAAAATTCGGTGTGAGTTTCCGGCCTCCAGTATACATTATATTCTACGAACAATGCACGTGTGTTTCACGTGGTTTACGATTTTGCATCACATGCATGTGTTCCTCAACAAAACGTATACACAGCAGTAAATGGACAACATTTACTTTTTAAATGTTTATGAATATTAATATAATTAACATAATCAGTATAATCCATCTAAAATGAGTAACGTCATTTTAAAAGAAGCATTTGAAGTTGAATTTAAACATGCTGCATTTTATACAGGAGGAAATGTTCAGTGGAGTAAAGATGGTCAACATATATTCTGTCAAAAATATGGTGTAGTTTCTGTAGTGACAGTAACAAAAGGTGTAGTACTTCATTATTTGGGAGAAGGAAATAACAATGAAGAGGAAGATACTATTAATACATTTACAGCAAGTGATAATGATTTAAATATTATTACCCACCACAAAAGTGGTCTATTCAAATTGTGGAATTGGAAAGATAATAAACTAGTCAAATTATGGAAGTCCATCCACAAGGGTCCAGTAACATGTATCGCTGACATAAGTGAAAAGAATTTAGTTGCTTCTGGAGGTAGTGATGGAGCTATTAGATTATGGGATTTGCAACATTATAGTTGTACTCACAATCTGAAAGGAGCTCAAGGAGTTATTAGTGTATTAGTTTTCCATCCAAATACTGAAAAGGGACTTGTCTTCGCCGCTGGTGATGATGTGAAAATTCATGGATGGAGTATTAAGTCTGGTAAAGAAGAAGTTACCCTCTCTGGACATTTTAGTAAAGTTACATCTTTATCTTTTGCTGAAGATGATAATTATTTAATTAGCTCAGGAAGAGATAAAGTATTAATTTTGTGGGACATCTCTTCTGGATCATCAATACGAATTTTGCCAGTTTATGAGGAAATAGAAGATACATTTATTATTCCTAAAAATGCATCATCTATGGTTGTAAATGACAAAAATAAGAATGGTCTTTATGTCGCTGGTGCAGGAGAAAAAGGTTTGATATTGAATATTTAATTATATTACGAAAATGTTTACAAAATGTATTGAGGAATTCCATATATTTAAGTGATCCATAATTAAATACAACAAAAATAATATAAATTTACACATTATAGAAAATACTTATTGTAAAATGTAATATTTTTTAGGTATTGTTAAAATTTGGGAAATAAGAACTGGGAAAGAAGTATATGCCCAGAAAAATTCTATTGTATCAGCAGCAAAAGAGGGAACAAATTTTGCCATTACTCGTTTACTTTATAATGATAGTTGTAATAGTTTTGCTATAGTTACTGTAGACCACAATATAATTATTCATTCATTAGAGACATTTGAGTACATAAAGCAGGTAAAGTTGGTTTTAAACTTTAAACAAGCTTTAATGAGTATAAAAACGTTATAATAATATTAAATTGTTACAGCTAGTAGGTTACAGTGATGAAATTTTAGATATTGTTTATCTTGGAAATGATGGAAGTCACATAGCAGTTGCCACTAATAGTTGTGATATAAAACTATATAACATTTCAACTTTAAATTGTGAACTATTATGTGGGCACACAGATATTGTTTTATCTCTTGCTACAACACCTGCCAATGTTTATCTACTTCTATCATCAGCAAAGGTATGATAAATCCAAAAAAAAAATTATGATTTACAATAGATAATTTCAGAAAAATAATTTGAATAATCTGTTAAATAAGAAATATTAAATAAAGTTGATCATATAAGTTTTATTAAAAATATTAATAAATTTTTATATAACAGTCATTTTAATACAGTACAATACATTTATCAGATTGTTAATAGCATTTTATATTTTTGCAGGATAATAGTGTTCGTGTATGGTATATGGATAAAGAAACAGAAAGAGTGTCTTGTGTTGCATCTTCAGTTAGGCATACTGCTCCAATTGGTTCTGTTGCTATTTCTCAAACATCTTCTAAATTCTTTGCTTCAGTCAGTCAGGATTCTTGTCTCAAATTATGGGATTTATCAGAAAATACCGAACATAAGGGTAAACGTAATTTCAACTTAAATTACAAGTTATTTGTTCATTGTATGGGTCACTACTAATACTGTTTTATTTGTAACATAATTATAGGCACGTGTACTTTAAACGCAGTTCATACAGCATTAGCCCATCAAAAAGACATTAATAATGTAACTATATCCCCAAATGATAAATTAATAGCAACTGGCTCTCAAGATAAAACAGCTAAAGTAAGATAAATAAAGGATATAAAATTGACAAAATATATACATATATAAATCTATTCATATTAAATATTGTAGTTGTGGTCAGCTGATAATTTACAATTGCTTGGAGTATTTCGTGGACATAGGAGGGGTATATGGTGTGTACGATTTTCACCCATAGACCAAGTACTTTTAACAACATCAGCAGATTGTACAGTGAAACTTTGGTCATTGACAGAACTTAATTGTTTAAAGGTAATTTTGTGTGAATCATAGTTTATCTATATTAGCGATGCATTTATTTATTATTACTATTATCCTCTTTATATAATAGACACTTGAAGGTCATGAATCATCTGTACTAAGAGCTGAATTTTTGTCGCGTGGAATGCAATTAATTACAGCAAGTGGCGATGGTTTCTTAAAACTTTGGAATATTAAAACATCAGAATGTGTATGTACTATGGAACAGCATGATAGCCGTGTATGGGCACTTGCCGGTAGATACCACTTTACTATTAAATTCTAATATAAATTTCTTTTGTTATATGTAACAATATCTTTATTTAATTATATTTGCAGTTAATAAAAACGAGAAAACTATCGTCAGCGGTGGAAGTGATTCGTTACTAGTTATTTGGAAGGATGTAACTGAAGAAAGAAAAACGAAAAGAGCAATGGAAAGTGAGCAACTTGCATTGGAAGAGCAGCAGTTAGCAAATTTACTTAAAGCAAGTAAATTAACGCGTGCTTTAAACTTAGCTTTAAAATTAGACCGTCCTTTCCAAGTTCTAAAAATTATAGAAAGTAAGTTTTTCTTTTATATGATATTATTAATACATAAAAAGAATTAATTACAGATTTATAGTGTAACTCAGAAGTGAAATAATACATAATTATTTTTATTTATTTTTATTACTTTTTTCTGTTATTTATTAGATATTATAAAGCAAGACTGTTTACAACTTGAACAAACAGTTCGTGACCTGAAACCTATTTGTAAAGAAAAACTGCTTAAGTGTGCTGTTACATGGAACGCCAACAGTAAGAATTGCCAAATTGCGCAGGTAAATACTAAAATACGAGTTACATGTTTCGATCTAATAATTGAAAAGTTTATTTATAGCTCGACTTATACAGATTTTATATTTACCAGGTAGTTATAAATACATTAATGATGGAAATGGAAGATCCAGAATTGAAAACAACAGTATCTTCCACGCTAGAATCTATGATACCATATACCGAACGGCATTATGTACGAATGACAAAACTACTTCAGAATCTTCATTTAATGACCTATATGCTTCATCGTATGAAACCGCATATTGCATCTATAGAAATGAAGTAACATGATAGTAATAAATATTATACAGTGTATATTTATAACTTTTTTTAATAAATTTTTGATCTGTTAAGTATGATTGTTTAAAATCCAAATGAAATTCTTTAAAAAAAACTTGTAATTGTTTATTTTAAAAAATTACCTTATGAGAATAATATGAGAGATTGAGAAAGTAGCAAAATTTAAATTTCAAGATTTGTAATGCTTATATAACTTTTTAAATTAAATATAAGTAATTTAGATACTATCTAATTTGAAGTGTGAATGTAAAAGAAATATAAATATTAGTTAAGATAAGTAATTTTTTAATAAGCAAAGAGACAGGATATTCGTTTAGCCGGATATAGTCTTAAAAGGTACTAATGCTTTTGAAAAATGTTTTTACACAAGTTGTGAGTTATTAGAAGATACGTAATATGGTAGAAGTAATTTTGTGGCAAATGACATTGTGTAAATTTCAAGGTGAAACTAATTTTAAGATAGTATTATAACGAATTCAATAATTAAGATATCTACATAAAGTATTTTGAGTAAAGTCTTTCGACATGTACTCGGGCCTCATAGTTTGAGCGATCCTCACTGAAGTGTTTCTTTGATCACCATGAAATTAATCCTTTTTATAGGTTAAATAGACAATCAGTTGACTACTTATTATTTGCTCAATCTGAATCTCAACGATAAAGGGATCTCCTTTAAGAAAGTACTTGATCCTAACATTGATATTTGCAAATATTGAAGCAGAATAGTATGAAACAACAATTCGCGCTTAAAGTTTAAACTTATCTAAAATCCCTGGTATCACGTCGTAAGCCACATAATTTAGTAAGAAATAACTACTATTCCTTATTGTTCGATAGGTAGTTATTTCATGTAAATTTACGTAAGCATTCATCTAATCTTTTAAATGCTTCCTTATCTGATAGACACGTATTAGGAAAATGTTTCTTACTTTGGCTGAATTACATTCAACAAGGCCATGTCCTAAATGCATATTTGCACTTTCTTAATATGAGTAATTACTCGTTTATATTTACTTAATTACACACTTTTCATTTCTAAGAAATAGTAAGGTAAAATATTGTAAGGTACCTCTAGGAAGAGAATGCGTCAGCGGTTTCAAATATAAATCGGGATAGGTTAATTCGAGCATTTTTTATCAAGACGATAAAAAATCTGATAAAAATGATTTAACATGATTGAAAATCAAAATCATATAATTCTGTAATGAGAATTATTAGGACTAATTGGATACATGTTTATATAAACTTCTTTGATTGCTTTTTATATCTTCTATCCACGGAAGTGCATCTCGCATGTTATGAAGCACCCTGTACACATTGCAACTCTCGCAATTTCGTTTTAAAGAAAAACCTTAGAAATATTTGCATCGCTAATCATTGACTCTATCAACTAAATTGTTACTGAATCGCAGTGATTTATTATTACCGTATAAATTATTTCGATATTCTACTTATCAGTTCTCTATCATTTAATAGCTGCATTTGACCGCATTCGAGTATAAAAATATATTTTTTTACAGTTCTAATTACTTAACTGATAAGAAGGATTCCCCTGAAATATTTAAAACCTTTTCCTGATGCTTCTTCCAACTATTAAATATTGTTATTGTTTCAACTATTGAATATCTATTTCAATCATTTTTATTGAATCTTTTAATCGTTTTGCACCGATCACACAAACCATATCGAACGAAATGCACCCACTACAAAACAATTTTCTTTTCAACTTCAATTAGGGAATTGTAATATTAACCATAATTGTGTAGAAATGTGTACGTTAATTTCAATTTCTTGTTGTAATTAATTTTTGATAATTCTATATTGTAATTATTTCAAAAATCATATATCTTGATTTATACAAATTTTACTATCACTTTCTTCTTCTTGCAAGGGGTGGACAATTTATGTCTTTCTTTAGCGACATCTTATTCTGTTGTCATTGTAAACTGAGTCTCGATGTTGACGAAATTTGTTTCTTGATTAAATTACTTTTAGAATCGCGTATTCATTTTTGTAACGAGTCACCGCAATTCACCAAATTTTTGAGAAAGTATAAAATTTCAAGCGTCAGTTCGAATAAGATGAAATTTTCAAGTTTTGACTCATTTGTTAATTGCTAAAACGTTGAAAGAAGCTATTTATACCTCGTTATACGTTTTCCATTATACACGAAACTTCAGAGAACATTCCATCGGTAATTTCCGTTCCTTCTTAGATACTTCTCCATATTCAGTTTAAAAAAACGCTGTATTTGAATTTAAGTACAAGAATCTGTACTATTAAAAATGAATAAACTTGATAATATACTTTAACATAGTATAACATAATTTTAACTAAATAATGATAAAAATAGTACAGAATTTCATAGGTACATAACATATTTATAATATAAATAACATATAAGCTCTATATATTTTTTAAGTAAGTGTGTATGACTTCTTTTATTATAATATGAATGTGTCATGTCAAAAAACACAAGAACTGTCATGCACTATAGTTGATGACATAATAAACATTTAATTTAAATGTCAATGCGTGATTAAGTGTAAGTAATAAACTGTGTATTTCGTCATGTTAAATAAACACATTGTTTTTAAGTACCCTGTGTAAAACTAGCTAAGTAATTGCCACAGAAAAATTATTTGACTGTTCCAGAAACTAATATATAAACTCGATATTATATGTAGTTCGAAAGTACGTATTTAACTGAACAAATAGTTGACAAATTTCTCAGTACCTTGCGGTGTATATCTGAACTTGTTATGTGCTTCTGATTCACTCTGTATATGTATGTACAATACTAACAATATATAGACCGTCTTAGTGTCATATGGCACTTGAATATATAATCACTTTGTAAAAGAATATTCAGAGTGGGAGGAACGGTTGGGTAATGTTTGGTTTCCAACAAATTTACTCAAGAGCATACTTGTGTATCTAAGAAAGAATCAGTTCAACTTTATTAGTGAAGGAGTTAAGTTATAAAGGAATTTACAATGGTTTCAGAACGAAAAGTCTATTATTTCGCGGGTCTCTTTTATTTCCTACAATTACTACATCTAAATTCATCTACTATGTAAGTTACATTTTTATTATAATATTATTATAACTTCTGCATTTTTTAAATCTATTTTATTCAAATTTGTTAATGATTAATATTTTTCTAAATGTTACGTGCTAAAAATAAGCATAAAATGTTTTACGTACATTTATGCAGTTTGTGCAATTATTTGTTTTCCACTGGGAAAAAGTAAAACTACTGAACTGTTATGTATCGTCTATTCCAAGTAAATTTGTATGTATCGGCTTACAAATCATATCTATGAGTTTATATATTTTTAATTTATGCACGCACGCGCATGCGTATGCATGCATACTGTACGATATATGCAGCAGAAAATACACATGGGTACCTATTGAAAATACCGCAACAAATTTATAATAAAATTACTATGTATAGAAGAATTAAAATGTGGAGTACTAACACCATAATGAAGATTCTAATATTTCTATTACACATGTCTAATTATTGTATAAGATATTCCAATAAAAATTATTGGTTTTCTAACAGAAGATTTTTGATAGTTGAAACATCACAGCTGTTGAAACACTTTTGTAAATATTAACTTTCGATTGAAATTGATAATTACATCAAATGATTTATAGTTGCCATTACAATTTAAATCGCTTCATACTTTAATCGATGTTATGATTGAACAGTACATAAAATATAAAAAATATAACTTCAGAATAACCATAAATTGTGAAAGAAGATATTTAATTTCAATACTTACGTTTTTAACGACTATTAAAAAAAAATTTCCTATTTTAATATAAAATAAGAAATAATTAGGTTTCGCTTCAATTCAATGCAATATGCAATGTTTTAATAGAAACTGCAAAACTTCCTATAAAAATTGAGACTTTTCAATGTTATATACAAGGTGTATATATTCAATGCTATACAGAAATTGTAAACTGGACTAAAGTTCATTTAACTTTTTTGGATCAGAATTTCTTTATCTGCTTTTGTTCAAGGATTAAAATTTAATCTTTTTTAAATGTAAAAGATAAGATTATATCATGTTCAACCATTTTTTCGGTAGAACGGATTAGGGTGAATTTAATCGCTAACAGATTTAAAAACAATAAAAACTTGTGCTTCATGTGACACTGAAAAAACAAAAGCTTAAAGTTGCTAGCATAAGCTACAGTAAAGAACTGTATCTCTCGCAATACTAAAACTGTTCTCAGTAACAGTCTCCACTTCCCGCTAGATGCATTATAAGTAAAGCAAGAAGAATTCTGTTGATAGCCATGGTGCAATTTTACGATGAAAAATATTGATAACTTATATAAACAGTTAAATGTTTGATGCTATAAATTAATGTCTTCATGTGGGTAGATAAGATCTTAATGTTGAAATTGGTATTAGTCCTGATTACGATACCGATATTGTATTGCTTCGATTTTGAAATGAAAATCTGAAATTTCTTCAAATACACTTAAATTATTTACACAGATTTAAGTCATTCTTCCTGGCACTCTAAATTCGTAAATACATTTTTTTATTTATTTTTATCATAAACTTTACTTTACGTAAATATATAAACTCTTATTTCATATAGTTTACAGTAAAAATATATTAAACATGCATAGGTAAAAATATTTTTTCTCGCATGAATTAAAAATGTATGATGTTGAATTTCGTCGAAGATTATTTTTATTCCGCGAACCATTCTTTAAATAAAAAAGTATCGAACTTATGTATTGACGCTTCCAATATTTATTTATACAATTATTTGTTGCGAGTGGACCCTATCGTATTTTGTTTTAACTATTTCAAATTCCAATGAGAGGAACTTCTTTTATAATGTACAGTCACATGCATTGTATTATGTCATCTGCGTCAGTACAGAGCAACAATAAACCATTCGTAGTATGCACTTAGTAATGTTTAGAATTTTAATTCAAGGACCCTCTTTGAAAACAGCGTTATCTTTTTGTACACCGGCTATATAGTTTAAACCATTATATATTAATTGTACTACATCATTTTCGAAAAATGAAAATATTTATATATACAACGTTCAATGTGCTCAGTAAATACCGAAGTAACATAATAATTGAGGTAATTATTTGGAACACAAGAATCATTTTTATGTAAAAGTACTTGCATTTCTTTATAGATTGGGAACTTGTCCAATGATAAATAGCAGTATTCCTATGACACAGACTGAACTTCTACAGGAATTAACGAACGACTGTCGTTATGACAAAATGATGAGACCTCCGGGAAAAATGAATACCACTGATCCAATTAGTGTGTACACCAGTGCTTACATATATACAATTAAATCAAATATGGTTAAAACCCTGGTAGTTTGAGTTATAGTTATATTATACTTTTTAATTGTATATAAAGTTTCGATAAAAGTAATTGTTACTACATTTTTCCTAATAATGATTTTTCAGCAATTCGATGTCCACATGATGTTACAATTTAGATATTCGGATAAACGACTGAAGTTTGATAATATTGTGCCAAACTTACATCAGATAAATGGTGGACAATTTGCACACGATTTAATTTGGACACCTAATGTATATGTTTCCAACGAACCTAGTTCAGCCATTATGGGAAAGGATGTTAAAGATATACTTGTTTCTATAAATTCATCAGGCATGGTCATATTGAACACTAGGTTTGTAGCTTCAAATGTAATGTAATTCATTTGTGTTAACTAGACACTTAACTGTATTTTTAGTGTACTAAAAATGTCCTGTTCTAAAAAAAATGTTTTTTTTTTTTAGTCATCTATAGATTTGCTATTTTCTTCACTGTTACATTTATTATTAAATGTTACTGAATATTTAAATATTATATAACAAAAAGTTGCAGAAACTGTAAAAAATTCAAGAAAAAGTACTATAGTGTTTTTATAGAAGAAATTCAGTTTTTTACTGAAATTATTCCTTTTTTTTTATACATGTGAAAATGATTTACTGTTACATTTAATTATGTAAAATTGAAGAAATTAGATATGTGATACTAAAAATATTTTAGTTTGTGAAACTGAATATATCAGTGACACTACAACATTGCAATGAACTGTTTAAATTCAAAATTACAATGTGGCTGTTAATACTAAGGATATTTCTTATTATCGAAATTTTCTTGTATACATAAACATTTCATTATACAAAATCAATATAAAATTCTAAATATTTCAAATAGTATAAATAATGTATTTTATTAAAATACAATATTAATATCAAATTTTATATTAACTGAAATAGTAAGTTCGAATATAGTAACTGTATTAGTGACTTCTCCTATATTATAAAAACAGTATATACATTATTATAGGTTACAAGCAACTCTTAACTGTGGGCTTCGTTTGGAGAAGTTTCCATTTGATGTACAAGAATGTCCACTCATTTTTGAAAGCTGTAGGATGTCATTGTTGTATTACTACAATGTCAGCTATTTTATTCTACTATGCTCCTTGGAATGAATGGAATTTTTACCTACAGGGACACACAATGTGCTTGACATGGTATTATATTGGGATGAGGAGCCAATTATACTTGCAGATGAATTACACTTAACTGAATACAAACTTGTTGACAAATGGGTTAATGCATCAGAAACATTTTATACCACATCACAACAACATTTTGGTCATTTTGGTAGATATCTTTCCTTATGTACTAGTCAATGTTTCAACTATATTAATGATCATCTTTTACTTTTGCAGCTGGTAATTTCAGTTCACTCAGTATAACATTTAAATTAGCACGTGAAATGGGATTCTTTGTGATGGATTACTATATACCATCTATATTAATAGTAGTGATTTCTTGGGTCTCATTTTGGTTGCATGTGGATGCAAGTCCACCAAGAATAGTATTAGGTAACAAATATTTAAAAAATACACAATGGTATAATAATTCCAAAAACTAATTAAGCATTTCACAATTAGGAACAAACACTATTCTAACATTTATGACACTTGCATCAAAAGTGGAAAATTCCTTACCAAAAGTTTCTTACATAAAAGCCAGTGAAATATGGTTTCTAGGTTGTACTATATTTTTGTTTGCAGCAATGGTTGAATTTGCTTTTGTTAATACAATTTATCGACGAAAGTATGTGTACATTATTTTACAAATATAGTTACATTGTATTTATTAATATAATTATCAATATTGTGAATACGTTCATATAGGAAAAATGTACCTTTAAAAAAGGTTAATAGTAAATACATATTAAAATCAACATTAACACCGAAGCTAGCGCGGAAACAATTTCAGAAAAATACTACAGGGCTAGAACGATCTCGTTCTTGGTCATCACTTGAAAATACAAATTCCAGTGATCAAGATTTTTCGAGTCAAAATTATCTTACTGTACATGTAAGTTAATATTATTATTAACTTTTTCTTGCTAATTACATTGTAATGTTTGACTTACAAATACTATTTTCCATACATGTATCCACATCACTGTTTTATACAATTTATACTAGCTTTTACTAGTTATCCTAAATTACCTATCTTTGAAAACAGTTTGGTTCACTTTACATCTTGTTCTGCATATTTTTTCATTACTTCCAATTTCTTCATCTGTCCTGTAACTCTTTTGTTATGCGTTTCCTCTTCTAATTCTACTAATTTTACGTTTTTATTTTCTATCATATTTCCTCAATTCTTCATCCAACTAATGCTTACATCTTCCCCTAACATGCTTCATTCCTGTATCTATGTGTATGTTAGTTGCATCTCTTGCCTGCCATCTTTTTCAAACTTTAACAATACCCTATTTATTCTGTAGTATTTATAGTTTTAGTTGTACTAGAATGTTCAATCTTATTTAATTGCACTTAATACTATTTCAAACGTTTCTTGCTTTCAAACAGTTCTTCTTAAGTAAACTATTTCTTCTTTTCGTTCCATCCACGATTTCTGTCTGCACACTCCTTTCTCTTTTTTACATTAAACATTACTTTACCCTCACACATCTTTCTTATCGTTTCTGCCAGCATTACATGTATAGTTATGAGCACATCTGTTCAAACCTGAAAGCCATTTTATATACTTCTATTGCACTTGTTCTAACAAACGATTATGATACACCCATCGATTTCTTCTATAGTAATTGTAACAAGTATCCGACGTGATCTTGTCTTTTATGTATAGGTCCATATTTAATCATTAATAAGTAATTTACAATTTAAGCCCATTCAGCTTTATATTAACTCTCTGTTTGTTTGTGGTATAAATTAGATCAAATGACGTAGCACATTGACGTGGTACGAGTCTACAAATACAGCAGCTAAGCTGTAATTCAGTTCTCTCTAGCTTTTCTTCTAGATCTACAGTATACAATATGTTAAAAAACTAATAAAATATCTTTCTCCAGCTATTTGGCAAGCATAGTGGATTCGGTTGCGTAGTTCTTTTAAGTCATTTATCGGCGAAGAATACACTTTGCTTTTCAAATATCTCCACAAAAACGAAAAAGTTTAAATCGAAGGTTCGAGATATCCATGCAAGTGGTCTAAGTACTCTTTTGGTCTGGTTTAAGTACTCTTTCATTACACAAAATATAAGATGAAACTCCTAAGTGGCTATTTGCACTTGTTAGATATGATATGAATAAAGTAACTGCTTATGAAACATTCTTCAGATAAAAGTAGTACCGATTTCGAGAGCATATATTCTTCTTACGCTGGTTTCGAAATTTTCTTTTGCAATTCGAATCTCCGTATTGTACGTCGATAGAAGTCGACATCTGCCAGAATTTCAATTGCGAGTTTCAAATGAACCAGATGTTGGTAAAGACTTTAAAACAGTGTATGAGCAATTCTTCATTAATTTCTTCATTAAAGTTATATGCTGGCATTTTCAATTCGATACTTTGTAACTGTGTAATAGTAAATTTTCTGCTTTTCACATTAACTCTTGTATACACCCTTCTTCTTATCTCTTCTTTCATCACTCGTACCGCTCACTTCATTCGCTATTCACTTAATATCTTTACCAACTCGCGCTATACATATATAATTCGCCGCTCACTGAAAACAGTATCCCTTAAATGTAAATTAATATTTAACATATAACAGTTAACGATTTTTTACATATTTAGATGATACAAATAGTAAATATATTTCATAAAATATGTTCTGCTACAGAGTTTCCCAAGTACTCTCAACATACCTTCTGTTAAAATTGATGAGGACAAAGACCCAGAATTCTCAGGAAGAAATATTGCGACCATCAGTAATACACCACTACCAAAACCTTTCCCAAGAAGAGCAACTCTTGCCCAGTTACATAATTTTACAACAATGACACCACAAGAAATTGCTCAGTGGATTGATAGACGTAGCAGAATTGTATTTCCTGTAGCTTTTCTTATATTTAACATCTTTTATTGGTCTTTTATTTGGATATAAAAATTTCATAATGAAACTGAACATGAGCCATTCAGAGGCCAAAATGACCAACTCTACTGTTTTAAGCATTTGGTTATAAATGAAATTACTAAAATGAAAAAACAAGTAGCACTTTTATATTGTGGACTTGATCACTTTGACAAATGAATGGCTCATATACCTACAAAATAATCATTTTAACTTTTTTATTAGATGTATATTATTATTTAGTTGCTTTTCAATTAACAATTTATTCTTGCAATATAAAACAATCTGAAACCTATAAATTAATTTAACAAAGGAAATAAGATCTACTACCATACAATTAAATACTTCTTTCTTAATCCACTGAGAACCATCTAGGTGTTCAACTACTTGTTAAGCCAAGATTTTGAAAGAGGGACAAAATGCAGGGTTTGGTTGCAGATCTGTTAATTAAAGGGAAATATGACAAAGATAACAGGTATAAAAGTTTTCTTTGCCCATAACTAGTATCTAAGTATAAGTGAATAAAGTATATTTTAGAATTACTCTACACCTAGGATAGTCTGATAAGAATGAAAAGTACGTAGAGGAAATACTTTTTTCAATGCTTGTATTACAAGTATATTTAACATCAAAGTTCCTTTCACTCAGGAGGAGATTGACAGATTAGCAATGGAGTCAAATATCATTGTCATAATCTGCATGGAACATCATAGATTATTTTGTATTGTAAGCTCAAATGATGCATAGTTTTAAAATTTATCATTAATATATTTTAAATTTGTAGTTTTGTAATTTTTACAAAAACATGTATATAATTTACAGAAAAATAATTTAGATTTCATATTTATTCGATAATTTCCTTCATTCATTTTACTGTATTTAAAACACTAAATAAACATATATTTTTTTAAATCACGTTCAAATTATTATTACCTTGTTATAGCTAAATGAATTTTATAAGAATATAAACTTTATCAGATGCAAGCTAATTAGTGAAGAAACATAAACTTATGGGGTAACTTGCCCCATATTATACCAGTTATAACATCCAAACTTAGTAAACAATTTTCAGTGCAAGACACTTTATGCTTGTAATATATTTTATAAAAAATAATAGTTCATAAGATACAATATTTATGATAAATTTGCAATATATATTATTTGTACTTTATATGGGATCATGTATAGTAAAAAATTCTAAACCAGCTTTACAAAAATTTATTTGATATAGTTCATATTCCAGATGCATAAATTTGCACTTGACGGTCTGATAATTTATATATGTATTTTGCTACCTCCGGCCAATTATGGTTGCATCTAATGGGATCAACCCTCCAATTAATTGTCATTTTGCCAGATGCATCACTGGAATATCCTGTTTTAAAAGGCTCAACCTTAACATATAAATGAGCCATATATTTAAGAGCATCTATAAACGTATTAAACCAGCTTTGTACTTCATGTATATAGGTATGTGTCAGAATACAAAGTTGGGATACATTATCATTTTCAACGAGTGATCTTAACCATCTTATATAATACATAGACTGTTTTAAGTTAAATCCAAAGTTATAAAGATGACTTAAATCATCAATTATAATGATCACACGATTATTAATTTTCATCATTTTATTGTATTCATTTCTAACAGTCATAAACAAACTATCAATTACTTTATTCATTGTCTTTTTACACATAGTTTCCATTTCAAGTGCTTCGATTTTTATTGGTTCTATAAAAGTAACTATATTCTTTTCTTTTAGTAAGGCAAGATTATAGCCAAATTTCATACCCACATTATGATAATGGTTAAAAGTGTTATGGAAAAGTACAAAGCATATTCCATAATCTTTCTTTAGTGCATTCGAGATAACTGCACTTAATAAGAAGTTTGCATTGCTATCATGTTGCTCTTCGATTAATATTAATTTTCCACCCATATTTACTTTATCAATACCAAGTATATTAGACACTGAATCCATCATGCTACACATCATTTACGCTAAAAATAACGAAATACAAGTTCTATTATAGTATATAGAAACTAACCTATAATCTGTAATATTTAACATCTAACTTATCAAATTTAAGTTCCATTATAAAGAAAATACTACTCTTATTATACATGTTGTTAATTCGATTCATAATTTAAATTTATTTGTTTCATATAACACTAATAACTATAAATGATTTATACGGATTTCAATTGTTAGCATTGTATACAAAGTTCATTCGATATATTTATAGTAAAGTAAATTTCTATTTTTCAATTTACCTAGCAATTGATATCACAAGTATTTCAGCATAATAGAACGTAAGGTATAAATTTTTAAATCTTCGCCCAATTCTTCATAATCTGTTTAACAGTCTTCGAGTTTGCTGCTGTTTCTTTTCTTTCAAATTGGTCGTGAACAAACATTGAGCTTTAGAATACGATCTGCTTTACCCACTGAACCAATATGCCGCTGAAATAATGGCGCTGCAATCGAGTTGTAAGAGAAATCATTCAGATAATTATATCAAATTGTAATACATATTTATACTTTCTGCCTGTCAATAATGAACTATTCAACAGTTCCAATGCTGCTTTGTAAGTGTGTGTACAACTATGATGGAAAAGTCGGAAAACATTGTCTTCACTTATAACAAAAAGGGACTTTCCCTGCCCGGGATTTTCGGGAAGGTATATAACTCTAGTTAAATTTAATTATTCAATTGGTCACAAAAATATCACCAATAAAAGCGCGATTTTTTAACAACATTTATCTTCGATAAAAATGTTGAATATTCAAATAATAATAACCTTTATACCTATTTATATATGTAATGCATTCAGTATGTATGAATGGTAAAAATATTATGTGTTTTTTTAAGTGCACATTTACAGATTCTTTTAACATTAGCTCAATGCGAATAAATAATGTCCATTTGACAAAAAACATTCAAAAATTGAAGTAAAAAATTTGTATAAGAAAATTTGAACGGATCATTTATACACTCAACACAGTTATAGTTATACATAATATATTCTACAGTATTATTGCTGCAATTTATTTTTTGCAGATAAAACGAAGGTTTTGTTAAAAGTTTAGCGTAAATACATGTGTTGTTTTGTAACATTTTTTTACTAATTGTGTTTAAGTAATTCTTACGTTGGCAATTATTTTTTATAATCCTTAGTTATGTTTGCGAGTAATCAGTAACATAGAAAAAGAAATGTGCGAACAAACTGAATCATATTCGCCAATAGATATGTCGATAAGAAGTAGCAACCTTGAAAGGAGGTGGTATAACACGTGGCTGTCAGCTGATGTGTGCGCGTTCACCGACTTTCCAGACTGCTGACTGATTTGGAATGTTACATCACCCGGAGTTTAGATTGTTTAGAGATCCTTACCCTAACGCTGAGCTACAGATACCGCTCATAGCATGAAGCAGTGTAAGTTCTGTTTTTTGCATATTTATATTTATTATGGTGTATCTTTCTTATCTGTCTTCTTTTATACTTTACAATATATTTATACATTTTTATTTATTAATGGTTGTAAAAGTTTAATTCCTTTGCGAGTACTTATTTTTTGTTCAAGTTTATATACAATGATTTTCATGTATTATACTTTTTACTATATCTAATATATTTTTATTTAATAAATAATTTATTACGATTACTATGATATATTCTATAGAACTTTGTACTTACACGCTCGCAAAAACAGTGTATGTAGGCTACATACAAATTAGAATTAATTTATAACGAGTCACGATTAAACGTTCATGCTACACGTGTAACATACAAAGTAGAACTACTATTAATAGTTTTTATTTTTACCATAAATCGAAATGTGAAATAAATTTGAAAGTTTATGAATAACATAAATCAAACACTTTTTATAAAAGTAATTATAACATAAAATTTACGAGAAATTTTCTAATTCATATGAAATATTTATTATAAAAGAAATATATAATATAAATAAATAATTTATTTAAAATCTATATTGTAACATGCATATGCGAGCGAGCGCGTATTTATATAAATTTTTAAACATTTTGTTTGTTAATTTAAATAAAATATTTTCAGATTCAAATTTTCACTTAGAATATAAATATTATTTTATTACTTATTTACAGCTTCCATTTTGTTCAAAAATTTATAATTAAGGTGGTAATTACAACTAAATATACCTACTATGTAAATATATAAAAAGAAAAGGTGTGTATCTTAATTTAGTCCTAATATTAAATTAGTTGTATTTGCAAAAAAAATAATATTTCTTTGTTGTATTAAGGTAAAATAATAAAATATAAAAAATATGGAAGATAAAACAAAAAAGTTATCACGATGGTATTTTGGTGGGCTTTCTTCAGCAGGTGCTGCTTGTGTAACCCACCCTTTAGACTTATTAAAGGTAACTTGTTTTGTACAATGAAAATTTTATCTTTTCATTGTTTTCTTTATATAACAATAAAATAAAAAAAAAATGTATGTTCCATATATTAATATCATATTAACAAAAGCCAATATATTGTTACATTTAAAGAAAATATGCATACCCACATTACAGGTTCATTTACAAACACAGCAAGAAGGTAAATTATCTGTAGTACGATTAACTACATCTATAGTAAAAAATCAAGGAATTTTAGCTTTATATAATGGTCTTAGTGCTTCTCTACTCCGTCAGCTTACATATTCTACAACGAGATTTGGAGCATATGAAGTAAATTTCTTTATATTATATGCAATGCACACTTTTATTATATATCTTTAATGATTTATACATACATAGGTAGGCAAACAAACTTTTGAGAAACCTGGACATCCGTTGTTATTTTATCAAAAATTGTTATTAGCTGGATTTTCTGGTGCAGTTGGTGGAGTTCTTGGAACACCAGGAGATGTAATTAATGTACGCATGCAAAATGACATAAAACTTGCACCAGAACTCAGAAGAAAGTAAGTTTAAAATTTTGTACGCTAATATATTTTTATTTCTATGGTATATTAATTATTGTAGTTATAAGCATGCTTTGGATGGAATAGTATGTATAGTTCAACAAGAAGGTTTTAGTAAGTTATTTAGTGGATGTACTACAGCAACATTAAGAGCTGCTTTAATGACTATCGGACAACTGAGCTTTTATGATCAAATAAAAATTACAATGATTGAAAGTGGTTATTTTGAAGATAATCCTGTAACTCATGTAATATCAAGTGTGTGTGCAGTAAGTATGTTTAAACAGTATCTATATAATATGAAATATAATATAAAGTATAATATACAGAGTAAATTATTTGAATATGATTTTTTAAATGACACGAGTTTGTGTTTCTGATTTTCTCAAAGCATGGTGTTTTAGGATAAATAGACCTCTTATATAATGTGCAATGAATTGTAATGTTAATTTGTTAGTTTTTGATATTTTTTTAATTCTTACTTTTTTATTTTACTTCTTCTATGTTAATGATACAATATTCAATTGTGGATTAACCATGCCCAACCTCACTTTTATATTTTGAAGATCTTATGAATACATTTACTAAGTAATGGTCATGTTGTTGAAAACAAGAAATATTTTAAAGATTTCATTTTGTGTGAAATATGTTGCTTGTAAATTTTCCACTTAATTATTCATGTAACTTATTTATTATGTTTTATTTATTGACATTAGATTCCAAACAATAAATGCAATTTAGTATATTTAACATATGATACAATGATTTACTTAAATGTAAGTAATAATGGTATGTAATAAGTATTTGATATTTTAAGAAAAGTATCATGAACTTTTTTCAGTATATTACAAATGACAATTCTATAGTTATGTAGCATGTAGTGAGTAATTTATCTTTAATGAACTTGTTTAAACTTTAGAGCTATAAAATGTTACACAACAAATGTAGTAGTAGTTTTAGATGATTGCAACATTATACTTATCTCTTAGATTCCTCATAATTTAGATTGATAAGTAATCAATGGAAAAAAATTATTAATAGAATAATATAAAGTAAATAATAGTTTAAATTTAATAACATTTTCAGTATTGTAATAATTATATATATTTAAAATACCTTTTTCTAGTATAGAAATTAATTCTGTTATGCTATAAATAACTTATCCTATTTACTTCATAAATTAGCATTTTATTTACATAGTTCTTTTAATATAAGGGTGCAGTAGCTACAACTCTTACACAGCCATTAGATGTTTTGAAGACACGTGCAATGAATGCTAAACCTGGAGAATTTAAGGTAATATCACTAATAAAATTACTACTTGAATATGTTAAAATACTTTTAATTATATATTAAATTCTGTTTTATAGAGCTTAATGGATATATTTTTCTATACTGCTAAAATGGGGCCACTAGCATTCTTCAAGGTAAGTTCTACAATTTTGCTTATTACTACGTAAAAAAATACCTAAGAAATTAAGAATGTAATTGTTTTATTTAATGTGTTAATTACTTATTATTATATATGTACACACATGTTATTGAAATACGTTTATTTAAATAATAATGTATATAGACGAATTATATTGTTTAAATTATATGTATTGTTAAAGTATGACCTTAGAAGGATCACAACTGGAAAACCTATTGAATATCTGATTTTAGGGATATGTACCTGCATTTGTTAGATTGGCTCCACATACCATTCTTACTTTTGTCTTCTTGGAACAATTGAGAACTAATTTTGGATTCTATCCTGGTGGAATATTAAAATCATAAACATCAACCAATTAGGTGGAGATATATCTATGTAGGAATTGTACAAAACAAAAAGTTAGCACAAATATGAAAATAGGCACTAAAGGTTTGTCCTAATATTTTTAAGTTAGAGCTGTTTTATATTTTTTTGCTCTTTATAAACTGAGGTAACTTACCTCATTCAATAATCCATCCAAATATTGATAAATATTTTACATGATAATTTCCCAATTATTATTAATCTAATTTTCTACTTAGATTAATATGTTAAAAATTTATTACAATTTTTCTAATGTAAATAATATTTATAGAACAGTAAAAAAAAGCAAATTCAAATAGGACAAACATTAGTTCTTATGTTAAATTTATTATTAAATTTATATGCATGTTATGAAATATCTTGCATAAAATTTTTATATATTTTACGTTATCATTTTTTAAAGTTTTAATATCCAAGTTCGTACAAATGTTAAAGTATATTGATATTTATAATATTTACAATTTATTATTGTTATGCTGATATGTGATTTTACAAATCACTTTACAAATGAACAACAAATGTTATTGTTTTGTGTACAATTGTGCAGTTATTAACGAAAAGATATTTAAAATCATTATCTATTCTCAAATTGGGTATAAAAGAGTATTATAATATTTCATACATTCCTAAAAATATGATTATATTTACATTGCTATGTACAGAATTATATTTTTTTTACATATAACAATGTATTTACCCTATGAAAAACAACTCTTTTTATAGCTATAAACAAAAAATCCTTAAAACAATATATTTTTTTAATTTTTAAAATATATATACATATGAATGTGTATGGGAACACTGACATAAATGATCATTCTACTTGTAAATTAAATTATTTTGAAATAAATACAATATACACAAATTTTGCCAAAATAAATTTAATCTCCAGTTATGAATATGTATGTTAGTTTATGTGCATTTAAGTTAACTATGTAATCTAAACTATTTAAAATATAATAGAATCACATTACAGTATTCTTAATTTATAGTATTAATTTTAATTAATACTTAATTTACAATACAGGCACATGCACCAAACTATAAAATTATAGGTAAACAAATTTTAGTATTTATTAATTATATGATTAACATCATTAGTTATTAGTTACATTATTTAATGAAATAAACATAACTATCATTTCATTAAAAATAATTACTACATACTATATATTATAAGTAAGAATATAAAACAAACATCCTACATTACTTTGCTATGAAATCCTATTTACAAAATAGATATAACAATAAAATATTACTAATTTCTATTTAATAATTGCTTTACATCTTATTGTGAATAGTAATAAATGTATCCAAAAAAATATCTTAAGTATTGAACAATAGTTGCTATGAAGGAATACATATAAAAACTTCAGGTAAAATATAATTTTGCAATTTGATGAAAATATTTAATACCAATTAGGGATTTAACTATCCGATTTTTATTGACTTTAAATATTGCTATTATTCTTTTAATAAAAAACAATTTGTATAGGATTTAATACACAAACAATGAATAGTTACTTCTTTTACTTCCACTATTTTTGCAAAATGAAATACTTACACTTAAAATGTTGATTCTAAATGCTTTATAACATTTTGTTAACACTTCAACTAATATTTAGGTTAACTTTCCACTAAAGATTGTTATATATGATTACTTTTTATATTTATATAAAAAATATTATGTACATAAATATATACCGAAATAGTAAAAACGCATCACTTGAAAATTACACTAATTATATAATTATGGTAATACCATTTCCCTTATGGTACTTGAGAACAAGAAAACGTTAGAATACGAGACTTACAATGGGTAGATTAAAAAATCTGTAAGAACTCAAGAATCATAGATGTAAGAATATATGGATGGATTCCATGTAGTCTGCACTTCTTAGGCATCGCTGTTTATAAACGTAAGGGGGTACACCGGGATGCAGTCAAATAACTCATAAAAACATTGTTTTCTAATTGGCTCATTCGCCGACCGGTTTATCAAATCAAAAGCAAAGAAAACTGCATTTAATTTTAAGGGTCTAGGGGATATTAGAGACCTCTGGTGACAAAACCATGAAATTTCTAATATAATTGGGAATCCTTGACTTTTTTTTATTGTTCTGTACAGAAAGGATAAGAACAACAGCGATTTTGTTCTTTGATGAATTTAAAACGAAGAAGCGATATTTTTTCGTATTTTTTTTTTTATGTATTTGTATAATTATACAGAGTGCTATAGAGCTCGATTTTGTTGATGGAAACATCAAGGGGAATTAAAAACATATATTTATCTTACATACATATTTACAGTTTCTCTGATCATATATTATTATATATAATTTATTCGAAAACGATGAAACATAAAATTTAATTTAATGATACAAAACAATTATTTATTTAAAATCTTTAAGCTTGCAAGATCTCTTAAATAATTAAGACGTTGCAAATCAACAATATTTGATTCTGTCTGTGCTTCAAACCACTTGATAGCTGTGTTTAAAGCAGCTAATGCATGAGCATCAGTAGGAATTGTTTCTTTATTATAGTCATTTGCTGTACTGGATTCAGGTTCTTCAGTACTTTCCATTTCTTCTGTTTCACTAATAGCACTATATCCTGCAACTTCACATATAATTTCTTCATCATTTAAAACTTGAAAACTGTGGTCACTTTCATCACTCCTAAGCCAGTTTATAGTGTCCTTAATTTCCCAATTGTCACTACATGAAATACGTTTTGCAACATGATGAATTTGTAAAATTTCTTCTATATCATTATTTGTTTCTTTATCTATCACTTCTATCTCTTGCTTATCATAAAGTAGTTTTCTCCATTCTTTGTATAGATTTTCTTTAGTCACTAGGTTCCATGCTTTACATATTATGTGGCAACAGTCTTTCAGTGTAAAATGTTTTAAAAAGTGTAATACATCTAAATTTTGTTTATCTTCACACAGTATACTGTTTAGCAAGTGTTTGCGATATGCTCTTTTAATTTTTTCAATTATGCCTTGATTCATTGATTGTATTACAGATGTTATGTTTATTGGAAGAAACCTAATATGAAACATTTCATCTGTAAGTGCATTTAATTCTTTTAAAGAATGCAATGGTACATTATTTAATATGAGCAAAACTTTTCCTTTCTTCCCATTTTCTTCCTGATACTTTTTTACATTTGGAATAAAATCTAAAAGGTACCATGATTTAAATAAATCAGTATTCATCCACCCATTCTTTTGTGTTTTATAAATAATAGGACGACTGCTAATATATTTCAAGCACTTGGGTTTTTGAGCTTTCCCAATCATAAACAATGGAAGTCTATGTGAACCTGTGGCATTAAAACAAACCATAACAGTCACTCTGTCTTCATATGTTTTGCAATCTACTGAAAGCTGTTTCTGAGGTAAAGACCTCCAGTACAAACTACTGTGATCTGCATTATATATACAGTCTTCTGAATAATTTTGTTCTTGTATAAAGTCATATAAATTCTTTTTGAATGTTTGGGCAGCTTCTATATTTATAGACTGATTTTCAGCCTGAATATTTAATAAACGTATTCCATGGCGTGCTTTGAAATTTCGTAACCATCCTTTACTAGCCTTAAAATTTATACTACCTCCCATTTTTTTATTTAATTGCAAAGCCTTTTCACATAAAATTGGACCAGTAATTGGAGTGCCTATGGTACGCTGTTGCAAAAACCATAGAAAAACAGCACTTTCCAAATGGTCATTTTCTGCAGTTGACATACTCTTTTTGTTACTCCCATAGTTTCCATTAACAAGCATATTTGCTTGATATTTCAAAATCTTATCTTCATTTGATTTTATTGCTGATATAGTTGATTTGCCAATATTGTATTTTCGTGACAAAGCAGTACCAGTTTCGCCCGTTTTTAATCGCCTGAGAATATCACATTTTTCATCGAGACTAAGCACCACTCTTTTTCTTTTCAAAGATTGATTACAGGACATATTGCTAAGTACAGACACATCAAGTTTTAACAGTAATTGATGTTTAGATGTACATCGCCACTGTTACATATTTGTATCATGTTCACCTGTTCCTTCCCCGACACATATAAAATTTATTTTGAATATAAAAGGATGTTTGTAAACATTCATCATAATAATATGCGTTCATGTAATTGGAACTATGTTCGACCATAGTTTGGATAAGCGATAGAACAGTTGCAATAAAGAAAAACTTGTCGTTGAGTTAGTGTATTGTTTTATGGAACAACATATGTTTTTTTTATGTTACTTCCATTGTTCTATTTCTTTTTTTATTTTATTATAAGATTCGGTGATTAATTTTGTCAATAAAATGAATGCGAACAAGGAGAACCCGCCTTAACAATAATTTCACTAAAAACATATTGTGGCGGTTACTTGAAAACGAAAGTTCGTACCAAGAATTGCAACTTAAACTAATTAGTAGGGTTTATTTATATAGATACGAGATATTTCTTATGTCTATTAACTTATTTAGCGAATTCCTGTCTTAGAAGAGTAATTACAAAGACCTCAAAGGTGCAACATATATTATTTTGATTTTTATCCTCATCGATAAGTTTGAAAGTGTCACTAGAACATTTCGATGCTCCCGCCATCTCTCTTGTTGAGTAGCAAACTTCGAAAAAATCGAAACTAGATTTGAATTGAAAATCAGCCTGAAGATAATAGATAAAGTGTACCAGAAAATAATGACCTTTAGTGTCCTTAAAACAGTTTCTCAGAGGCCGTAGTGGGAGAACGTTGATCTTGGTGTACTTCTGCGTTGTTCATTGATTTCTGTTTCCTTAAATTTTACTTCAGTTTAAATAATTTAAAAAGGTAATAACAAATTACATACTTCAATTAAAACATCGTATTTTCGATGCCGCTTTAGGCAGTGATAATCTTAGAAGGTTATGTGTTTTAAGAAATTTTAATAATTGTTATACTGAATATATTTCAATATTTTATCATTTACGTGTACTTAAAAATTTTTATTTATTTCATGTAGGCTCTGTTATATATACATACAATGTTATAATATATAATTATCAGCTTCTTTTCGGATAGAAGTACTTACATAAAACACAAGGTGTGGATTGAATATAGTATTAACCTTGAAAAATTTAAAGTCACTTAAGAATTAGACATTTTTATCAAAACTGTTTTTAAGTCTTTCATATATTATCGTACAATTTTTCTACTTTTTGCGATATATTCTTTTTGTTGATATATAACTTAATTAAAAAACTTGTTTTTCTTATTACATTGTCTATAATTTATGTCAAAGTCTTTGCAATGTGTTTTTATTGTTTTAATTTAAGTTCGATATTCAAGATGTATGAAATTTTTTTTTAATTAATTATTTATATTATTGTAATGAATACTTTTTTATATTTATGAGTAAACTACATGACTGAAAATGTTGTACTATTTGTCATTTATTTTTGTCAATTATTTTAAAGGACTATTTTATTAACATTTGTATTCATTTTAAAAAGTACGACTTTTTATGATATTTAAAAATTTTTACTCAACTTAATTGTATTTATGTGTACAGGAACTTCTAACTGATTATTTTTAATATATTATTGCAATATAATGAATGAGTAAAGTATTAAATACAAAATTAAGAATCTACTTGTCTTTTTATCTAAAATTAACATTATCATAGAATGTATTGTCACATCTCTTCTAGTCGAATGAAAAAGAATAAGATATGCATGACTTTGAACTACACATGATCACGATTGTATAATAGTTCATGCTGTCGATCGTTTCATTCAAATGTCACAAGAATGCTTAATTAATGTTGCAATATCTTAAGTGTATCATGAATAGAGTACAGTTCATAACATGCTAGTACGGTGTGATAATGTTATCACTTCTCATACATGATCATGCTATATCAAATCAAATCATATTTTGTAATGAGTTTCATTGATAACACTTAATCAGCTGTACTGTATTATCATTAATTATTTTAAACATGATTAATATCAAATTCCATTAAATATAGATTTGTTTGATACAGAATAATTAATTTGACATTTTGATTTTAAACCCATGTGTCAAAAACAAATTGAAAGTTCACATGAGGGCAAATAAGATTAAATTAATTATTAAAGATAGATTTTACACTTCCAATTTGGTTGGAAATAAAATAAAGAAGCGGCCACAAAATTAACCATGAACCTAAAAATTATGGTCAACATTTTTTATTGCATTGCATTCTAATTATTATAATGACAAGAAATGCAAAAGAAACCATTAGTTGCTACTCAACTATTATCTTCAAAAATCATATTAAACTTTTATTAATTTTTAACTCATTGCATATAGTAAACAATGTCCATAATTTTACATGTTGTACATCAATTTTACATACTATTTTTTTAATAAGTAGTTTTGTTTCCAAATACTCTATAGTCAAAGTATTAATCTGATTTTATTTATAATATATTTACATCTCATAGTTAGATAGAGTTTAGATATTGTGTTATTGATGAAATATGTCAACTGGACAACTGATATGTCCAGGAAAGGTCAGGATTGCCATGAACTTCATTGAATGGGTCAACAGTTCAATGACTAAGAATTGATAGAGCAACTCTTCACCTGACAAAGGGGCAGTGGGTTATCCTTGTATCTATTGACGTATGGGGAAGAATGTTATCATTTATGCATATGTTTATCTGCTGATGAGCTTATGTAGAATAGTTGGTCTAGTAAAATTAAATGATGCATGAAAAAAGTCTATGTCTTATCACAATTCATTGTATGCAAAAATAATGTAAGATGGATTCTATTGTTGGACACAAATAGCTGGTAAAAATTCTAAAGCAGTTTCTTTATTTGCAACCTTTTCAACCAGCAGAAAACTACAATTTGATTGTAGAGAAATCTATGACAAATTCCTAGATACGTTATTTCTAGACATAAATGTCATATCGTGGATGATAAGGTTTCATCTGATTTCAGTCAGTTAGAGAACTTTTGGATGATACATTAAGAATTTATTGAATAGGTTGTTGATTTCTTCATATTTGTGTCCCCTGTCTTATTTTAAACATGGTAACAGTAATCTCTCAAATAAATGTAGAGGTAACAGCTCTGGAACTATTTATATTGCATCTGACATTGAAATATACACATGGTTAGTTTGAAAACTGAAGTGATGAATATTCTGTTTAGCAGTAAATAAATACATAACTCTGACCTTAACTTGTATTATATCTAACTTGAAGTGTGAATAAAATCAGTGTTTGAGAGTTAATGAAACTTCAACACAATTTTTCAAGGAAGTGGTTGAGTTGTGACTCATGGTTTCCTCTGTACTTTTTATTCTTGCAATTCATAGAATGCAATTGCAATAGGCGAAAGTTATAACCTTGATTTTCCAATTCAAAGTCAAGGTAGTTATATTATTTACGAGGATCTACATAACCTATTTCAATGACTTTGAAATCTATTTTCAAGGGCAACAATGTCGTACCTGATAATAATAATATTGTAACTACTTTGTATTTATATTGAAGTTACTATATTGTATATATCAATGTTATACATAATTGCATATATTATAACAAAAGGTTATAAAAAACAACTGTTACTATTTTCTTCATGATTCCAACCAATTGGACTCTTTTTAAAGCATCAAAAATATATTATCTAGGCAATTAATTTTTCTAGCATTTCCTCTTTAAAGCTCACGCTTTGGAAACATGTCTTAGACAATCTTTTTAATCAACACGTTTTTTTCACGTGGCTTATCAATAGATCATCGCATTTATCAAAGCCACATCTTTAATTAAATGATAAAAGTATAAAAATTCCATTCAACTTCCGAAACCCTCTGAGGAAAACGAAAGAAAAGTGTAATACTATAATTAAACACTACAGATTAATTTTTGGACATTTTGTTGTTTAAATAATTTGTCGAAAATCTTTCAAGTTTTCATAGAGAAAATTATCAGTTCAGTTTTGATGCAATACATTCACATTTTTTTATCATTTCTGTTATTGCGTCATTATTTTATTGCCGTAATATCTCACATTTTTCATCAAGGACATATACATGTAGGTTTATCAAAATACACATTCCTTTATGTGTTTTTGAAAATTCTATTTTCTTTCAGTAAAAATTCCGGAATTTGCATTAAATTTTCTACAGAATAATTTTCTATTGGCATTAATTTGTTCATAAGAATTAACTGAAAATAAAAAATATATGTTTGAAAGTAAACTTATTTACAACAAGTCGGATTTTTTACGAGCAATTTCGAATGCTAATTTTGCTTAAGTCTAGTACAAACCAAGGTACAATGTTTTACAATACTTGCAGCGTTCACACTATCATAAAATATATTATTCTGACGTATTTGAATGCACATAACTCGCGTGTTACCTAAATATTATGCATATGTCTTTTGAAAATTGTAGTAAATAATTAGAAAAATATCACAATCTTTCTACGCACGTTTTGCTAATATATTTACGGGTATACACTTATTCTGTAACTAGAAAAAATTATTAGATAATTATAAATCGAACAAATTTGATTACGAAATATATTATAAACGCGGAATGCGATAATTACAATTTTTCCACGGGTATTAGGGTATATCGGTAATCTACTTATCTCGCTATCGATCAAGATAATCCCGTCTTTATTAATACTGTAACTATAAATTACATATGGATTAATCCACTACATAATTTATGAGTATTACATTTTTATAACATAAAAAATGATATTTATTTACTTTAAAAGAGAGGAGACATAAAATTAAGTTCTTCCAGTTGCAATAAATTAGCACAAAAGTAATTTGTAAGTATTAATATTTTGAAATATTGTTTCTTTTTATTTGACATGTATTAATAAATTTACATACAATGTACAATATACCATAAAAGTTTGTTAATAAATACTTATCGCTAAAGCGATTCTTTTAGCATAGATATAAGATATTGCTTATTATCTTAAAACACATATGTAGATTAGTTCACTAATGATTTTGATTAATATGTTATGACATCCGTCATTGTCATATAATCATAATTAGTACTAAAGTTGGTTAATGAGTACGAGATGCTTTCCAGAATTAAATATCGAAATAAAACAAAAACATACACATAATTTATTACTAAATATATAATACTACTATTTTTATATTCTGAGTGTACAAACATTCGGAAATTACATAATTAATTTAATCAAAGTTTGTATGTCTTCAGACGATGGCGGAAATCAGTGCAGACAGATGATACTTTTTTTTATTCTAAAAGAAAGCATATATCTATTACATAATTTATTGTACTTACCAACGTTTGCGATATATACTTCAAGTTCATTATTAAAATACTTTATTAGTTATTTTATTTTAAAATAATAAAGAAAGTTACATGGAAAATATTTAGGTAAGCCAGGCAACAAATCTGTATTTTCTTTTTTTCGTTATCGATTCATATGACACTTTTTAGGTTAATAAGTATTATTTAATACTTGATTAATTACTGATTTTTATTTACGTAATATTGATTTATTGAATCTCTGTTAAGTCTTGTTATCTTGAGTGTAGACATTGTAAAGACAATTATTTTATCTTTGAATGCATTTTTTTTTCAAGATATTCGTTTAATGAGTAACATTTTTTTCAACAAAAGAATTGGGGTTAAAAAATGACAGAAATGTGACTATGATGGAAAAGAGAAAATACAAAAAGAATATTGTAGAGTTAAAGAATTATTTTATTTAAAAATAGGACACGTCAACTTTTTAAATATTTAATTATTTTTTCTTAACATTTTTCCAAATATTTATGTAATAAAATGACTTTATTATTTCGAATATAACATAACAATTTAATGGTGAATAATTCCTTCAAATCAGGTTTTGTTTTTCGTGTAAAATATCTTGTGCAGCTAAGTAACTATAATTATATAAATAATGATAAAAATTCAATTTTTATAATATTCAGTTGAATGTTCACAATAAAACGTTTATTAGTAAAGTCTCTAACTCTGGCTTTAACAATTAAACTATTATTATACATTTATCTTGAACAACTAATTTATTATTTTAAAATTTCTTGTAGTTGCAAAATACACATTACTAACTTGATATTTATTTACTTGTTTATTAACAGTAATATTTGTCACTTATTAGCTTCAATGTAAATTGTTCTTGATTGGTTCAGTTAAATTAATAGGAATCTTCTTGATGTTATGTGTAAGAGAAGATTGGTACTAGACATTATTTTCGAAATAAAATGGCGCGATTTGAATTTGGGTATATCTGCTGTGTGCACTGGTACCGTCATCGTCTAATGCGTCCTGTGGATATCTTCAATTTCCCTCTCTACTTTCGTTTGTCGCAAAACTTCCGTTGCTTGTCCAATAAGCAATTTATACCTTGCGCACCAACAAATGCAGCCAGACAAAGCCGTGGTCTCATCGAAACTGTATTGTCACTAATTTCTGTCTCTAATTTATTTGCGCAGCCTGCCAAAATGGTTTGGGTTACCGCCGACGATAAGGTATTTTCAGCATACTTAGTAGCCAACGAAGAAAACTGTTTTTGGAGTGATTTTTATTTTTCTCTATTGCCTTTGTGTGTTTTCGTTTTTGGGTTGCATGCATTAACATCCCGCGAAAGACCGTGCAGAACGTTTGCGAACAGCATGCGGGAAAAAATCGCAAACGAATGTACGGTAAAAAGTGTTTGTAGATTCATTTTGCACATGTCCTTGATTTCCGTTTTTCTTTCAGTTGACTCAGGAGTTACCAATGCACTTGCCATCATGTGCTAAATTGTTCTTGTATTATCAAAATATTTTAACTATATCAAATTCATTTTTAATGTTGTATCATGAAAATAATTATTAATATTGTAGGAGTTATTTTAGTTCCACATGCCAATGAAATTTCAATTGTTATATTTTTCATTATAATATATTAATCTGCAAGGTACTTGTGCAAAATTACGATTGTTTACCTTATTATTTAATTTAATATTTAAAATAATTAGTACAATTCTGCTACATTAAAAAATAAGATTATTAGTACAGCTTTACTACACTAAAAAATAAAATGATTAGTATACTTCTAATACTATTTTGCCAAAGAAAGATAAATATACATTTTTAAATAATTTATAAAAAAAATGACATTGTTTACTTCCAGATGGTGCGAAAATAATTATTTTTCCCATTATGAGTTAAAATAATAATTATGTAAAAAGAATTTTGTTGAACGTTTAAAAAATTTGTTAAAATCTCATTTATTTATGATACTTTCTGTATGCTTTAATTGCACATTTTTTATCATTTTTATTGAAATCTGTGTATAGCGTAACAGTAGTAATATCGGGGTATGTATCTGTGGAACATACTAATAAATACATAACACTAACAACTTATATAATAATAAATAACTTAAACGCTATATAATTTTTCTAATCAGTAGAATTATTTGTAAATTTATTTTATCAAATATGTTCTTATTTCTTCATTTAGAATTTAGATTACAATATAAACTAATTTATTGATAGCTTGGGGTTTGATTTTTATATGTATGTGCTTGCATATAGCTATTGGATGTTAAAGGGACCCTAAAACAGAGATGAGATCAACTCGCGTCTTTTTAGCTGAACATAGAGTAGTCCTTTTTTAATTATTTTCGGGCAGTAGCAACTTTTTATTTAAATATCACACCAAAGCCTCAGGACGCTTTAAAGTTAAGCCGTTAGATATTTGAATCGTTTGCAGTGGTAGTTGTGCAATTGTTTGCACTTAAATAGTTTCCCAGCTTACAAGGATTCGATTGAATTTAATTTTTGTACCTCTTTGCAGATGGCCGGAAAACCGAATAACCAAGCTTTGTACGCTCAAAGCCAGTTGGATCACATGTGTGCCCTGGATATCGAAAGCCGAGCATCCTTTGTCCGCCTTTCGGGGATCATTTGCACAATTGGACCGGCTTCAAGATCCGTTGAAACCCTTGAAAAAATGATCGAAACGGGAATGAACATTGCTCGATTGAATTTCTCCCATGGATCTCACGAATACCATGCAGAAACTATTAGCAACGTACGACAAGCGCAGAAGAACCTCTCCGCTCGTTCTGGCATCAATGTTCCTGTAGCCATTGCTCTTGATACCAAAGGTCCTGAGATTCGTACTGGACTTTTGGAAGGAGTATGTAGTTCATTTTTACTTCGTACATTCAGTCATGACCAAGTGGCTCGTCAGTTGCTTTACAATCCCTACTTTTACTCTACTCTGTAGAGAAACTTTTATCACATGAACTGTATAGTGTTAAAGAGATGACGAGTGAAGAGAATGTGAATTCTGTTAGTTATATTATGGTAGTCTATCTTTTTGTAACCACTGTAGACCAACTGTTCTCATACTTGCTGTATAGAGCTAAAAAGGTGGTGAAGGAATGTGGGTTTTGTTGGTTGTACTATGGTAGAACATTTTTGTAATACGGCAGTAGAGATATTCTCATCGTTTGTTAAAATCACATCTATGTAGGCATACTACATTCATGTAACTTGAGAAGAGTGACGAGAACGAAGAACATTCATCCGGTGCCACTCCGCACCTTATCTTGTGTAACAGTACTTGTCATTGATTATATTATAACGCTGACAGTTCATTGCACGTATAGCCTCTTCTTCAGTATCTCTTAACTTAAGTAATGATGATAAGACAGCACCTGATGGTGGGGAGCGTGAGGCGATAAGTAGGCACTTGGTCATCACTGTAATACAATCATACTATCCTTGTTTCATATTCAAGTATGTTATGAAATCTGAATATTGAATAATTAAGTTCTGTCAAGTATTAAAATGCATGTAGATACAATGTAAGCATTGGTTGTACAGTCACATAACTTAAACTTCAGTTAAAATATAATATTTGTTCATTAAATTTGTTTAGGGTGGCTCTGCAGAAGTTGAGTTGACTAAGGGCCAAACTTTCAAACTGTCTACTGATAAGGCTCATATGGAAAAAGGAAACTCCAATTTGGTTTATGTGGATTATGACAATATCTCTAAAGTACTGAAAGTTGGAAATCGTGTTTTCGTTGATGATGGTTTAATTTCCCTCATCGTTACTGCAGTTAGTGCGTATCATTTCTATCTGAAATACATAACATTTACATCTCTTAATAACATGAATTTTATAATGTATTGTATAATAATTACCTTTTGTATACTTCAGGTCCCGAAGTAATTACGACAACTGTAGAGAACGGTGGAATGTTAGGTTCACGTAAGGGTGTCAATTTGCCTGGTGTACCAGTCGATTTACCCGCAGTCTCTGAGAAAGACAAATCTGATTTGCAGTTCGGTGTTAATCAAGAAGTTGATATGATCTTTGCCTCATTCATAAGAAACGCTGCGGCTTTAACGGAAATTCGAGCCATCCTTGGCGATAAGGGCAAGAACATTAAAATCATATCCAAAATTGAAAATCAGCAGGGTATGACAAATCTTGACGAAATTATCGAAGCTTCCGATGGTATCATGGTAGCACGTGGTGATCTTGGTATTGAAATACCACCGGAGAAAGTGTTCTTGGCACAAAAGTGCATGATCAGCAGATGCAACAAAGTTGGCAAACCAGTCATTTGCGCTACACAGATGCTTGAGTCCATGGTGAAGAAACCACGCGCGACCAGAGCTGAAACATCAGACGTGGCGAATGCTATTCTTGATGGTGCAGACTGTGTCATGTTATCAGGTACGGTATAATTTACATTTATGCTTTGCATATATGTAAATGTACGTTAAAATATGCTGATTCTTTGTGACGAAAAGAATTGAATAATATTTTAAATTATGTAATGAGCATCAACATCTATATGATGTGTATTTATTGTGGTGTATTAAGGTGAAACTGCCAAAGGAGATTATCCATTGGAATGTGTGCGTACAATGGCCAACATTTGCAAAGAAGCAGAAGCTGCCATTTGGCAAACGCAAATCTTCCATGATCTTTCAAACAAAGCACTGCCCCCAATTGATGCTACACACACCGTCGCAATTGCCGCTGTTGAAGCATCTGTGAAGTGTTTAGCAAGTGCCATGATTGTAATTACAACCACTGGTCGTTCAGCACATCTGATCGCAAAATACCGACCCCGTTGCCCAATTATTGCAGTAACTAGATTCCACCAAGTTGCACGACAAGCACATTTGTACCGTGGTATTCTGCCACTCTACTACGAAGGTAATAAAACATTAAAATTCAAGTCAATTTAAAGTTTGTTATCAGATATTAGTATCTACATGCTAAATTTGTAAATTTGTTTAACAAACTTAACAAAATAGATTTTGAAATTATAATTTCTTCAATTATGTACAGATGCGCCATTGGCTGATTGGGTGAAGGATGTTGATATCCGAGTTCAGACTGGTTTGAACTTCGGCAAAAGTCGTGGTTTCATTAAAACCGGAGATTCAGTTATAGTTGTCACTGGATGGCGACAAGGCTCAGGATTTACAAATACACTTCGTATTGTGTACGTAGACATAGAAATTCCTCCAGATGATGATGCATGTACTGTTCGTAGTGAAACAGATTCATACGAATATATTATGTAACAGAAAGAACACATTAACATTTGTTTATCAGTTTGTTTTGCATGCTCTGCAGAACTAATATAATTTGCATGCTTAAGTGTGATTAATATTTATTTGCTTTATGATTTAATGAAAGCTGTTCTATGTGTTTGCAGTTTGCTTTTTCAGTATTTTTTAAGAATTTAACATGTGTTTTAACATGTATTTGTTTCAATTTAGTTATATTGTTAAAAACAACTATAGTTAAATTCGGGTTAATCTCGGCTTACGATCTCGTTATAGTAAAAAAATTTGTATTATGTATATATAAAAGTTTTACGCTTTTTGTGAAATAAATAAAGGCGATTACTAGATGGGAAGTAGTTTTATTATATGAAATATTGAAAATAATATACAGGAGTAATTTTGGTTTTAATGCTGGAAATTTGCATGTTTGTTACATAGATATAAGTAGTTATACATGAACATATAGGTGTATAACATTAGATCACTTTAAGTATATTACAAGTTTATATTATATTTTATTTTTTAATATGTATTTTCACACTTGCTTCTTGTTTTTAGGACCGTTGACTAAACATGCACTGGCTGGACTATAAAGAGCAAAATGGTTCAGTAACTTTAGCTTTTGAAAATTCAGTATGTATATAACTTATACTGTATGGTGAATTTAGTAAACTTGTCAAACGGGTAACAATCTGAAAATGCCGGTAGCTGCAGTATTATTGCTGTAACAAAGTACCTACATACATGAATGCATAAGTGCACATATGTATTTTAAGGTATATAAATATACATATAGATACAAATGAACAAATACACACGCACACATACACACGCACACATACACACTTACACGTACATATACATACCTCTATTAAAGAACAAAATGATTATTTGAACCAATAAATTATTGAAATCAGAGATATTGTTTACTAGAAAAAAACATGCTATGCTTGATTCCTAATTTCTGTAGGAAAGATGAATAAAAAAGTTTATTTTATTCTAGAATGTTTATTATTACCCTTCAATTTTTAATCCATGACTTCCTACATTTAAATAGATAATTTGATAATTGTCCAGCCGAAATCTATGTCTAATATATATTTGAAGTTGTGAATGCTTTGTTATATGTTTAAAGAAATGCCTAAAAATGTTTCTCTTTCTAGAAATGTCTCTCAGAAGAATATTAATTCTTGTTCAAAGTTTATAAAATAAAAATCACGTTTATTAATCTTCTCTTATTTGCAAACTCTAATAAGTTGAAATCTTTACAACTCAAAGATGTTAGCTCTTCTGTTGTGATTCGAGTTACCGAGATTTGACTGTATGTTTATTATAGATGTCAATATTCAAATTTTTTTTGTAACCGCAAAATGTAGTATTAAGTATCAATTAACCTCACCAAACCAATAGCAAAATGGATTACTTAACTTTCGATTACAATTACTGAAATTTGTGTACATGTACAATTAGTCCTAAAAAATTACCAAGTATTTTGTACTACAACTAATATATACCATGATATGTTCTAATGTAAATTCGTCAGCAACGAAAGTGGTGAAACCATGTCGTCGACCACCATGGGTATTTTTTATAATTCATTATTAGATATCAACTAGTGTATTCAAAATAGACAAGTTTTTCATTCGTCATATTATTCATTTGCTGTAACAATGACACAACTAAAAATTTACAATTTTTAAAATATTAGTATAAGAAGAATGATTTTTGCCTATATTTTTTAAAGTCGTTTTTCGTAATTTTTGAATTATGTCATTATTGTAGCAAGTAAGCGATATGTTTATGAGACGAACTTCAGAATGGTAAGTATTTAAATAATAAAAAGTTGAAGACGTTGATTATTATAACAAAAAAGGTGTTCTTTTTCTAATTAATTACTTTTCAAATATTTATTATTATTATTATTATTTAAGGGATATTATTATTAGTTTTATAGTAAATAAAGAAACATGATTGATAAGTGATTATACTAAAATAATAATTCTTTCCTTATATACACACATTTTTGTATTTATTATCGTCCATTTTGATACATAGATGGTACATTTAGAAGACCAATGTTTAACGGATAATCAATTAAGTGCTGCTTATCAAAATACGCGTCTTGAGCACAGTATAAAACTTGATATAAGTTGCAGACCTAAAGTAGCACGACTTACTAAACTTATGGTTACAGTGGGTAAGAATATGCTTCTTTATAAAACATACAAATAGTAAATTTACCTTAAAAAAAATTAAAAAAGAACATAAAAAATAAAAATCTTATTTAGATCGATTTCAAATAAACAAAAATTTAAAAATCGAATATTTAGAGAAACGTTCGAATAATTCTTCAATATTCGATTTAATTATTAAATGAATTCTCAAGATTTTAATTCAAGATCATCGGTATCACTTCAAAAATTATATAAAAACTTATTTTATAGTTACACTTGCTCAAGAATGCAATTAAGAGCAAGTTTTTGTTGTCAGATCTTGCATGTTTGATATAGGTATTACAAATTCTCATCCTGAAGCTATCGTTGATATGATGATGGCTGGAGCAAACATAGTCCGCTTGAACATGTCCCATGAACAAGAAAAATGGCATGCAATCACGGTGCAGTCTATTAGAGAAGCTGGAAATAGAATGTACGAATACACCTGCGATATTTATCCTTTAGGAGTCGCAATGAATCTGAGGGGTGCCGAAATACGAACGGGAATATTCAACGGTGATCCAATCAGTAGAGTATGAGAATTTACTTCTTCATAATTGAGCTTCGTTTTAACAATAAAGATGATATTGTTCGTTGAATTCGTCCTGATACTATTTGACAAAGTATATATTATAATATACAGGATGACCTAACTTGAATAACTGTCGTATTATGCGTTATACAAAAATTTGCTTCTGCGACATTATGTGACATCGAGGGGGACATTGATGTACTTGATTATTGATATACTACTTCATAGGTGGAGGCTTTTAGGAAATTTTAACGGTCAACTTTGTATTTTTGGAATGCTATTTTTTATATCTGAAAGTATCAAGACGAGTTCAACCATGTACTATTCGACCTTTAACTCATGGTCAATAACAAAGGAAATATTTCGAATATTTATATTACTATTACCATTACGAATTTACTTACCGATACTTCTTATTGATATATTTACATATGATATTAAAAGTGTTTATTAAAATGTGTATATAAGGGTGCATTTAGATTAGGCAAATAGTATTGGAATGCGTTTGGCAAGTTACCTTCTTTATTGCTGTATTACTTGGCTGACTATGTATTTATAGTTCTACTTGATTAGTCCGAATGTCTCTAAAACAGACAGAAACAAATATTTGTTGGCAGCTACACTGTCTTCAATATTAGCTGGTGTGTTTATGCAATCATCAATCAGTATATTTTCCTACAAGCTTAATTAACTTAGTAATTTTTGAATTTGGAAATTTGGAAAATTAGGGGTTTAAGGTTTTGGGGATTTGAAAATTTGGGAAAAGGAATTTGTGAACTTAGAGAATTTCGAAATTTGGGAATTTGTGAACTTAGAGAATTTGGGAATTGGGATTTGAAAATTTGAAAAGTTAGGAATTGAAGAATTTGAAACCTTGAGGATTTAGAAATTTAAAAAATTGGGAGCTTTGAGAATTTGCGAATTTGCAAATTTGGAATTTGAAAATTTGAAAATTTGAGGATTTAGAAATTTAAAAAATTGGGAGCTTTGAGAATTTGCGAATTTGCAAATTTGGAATTTGAAAATTTGAAAATTTGGAAATTTGGAAATTTGAAAATTAAAAAATTTAAAAACTTGGAAAATTGGTTCTATGAAAATTTGACAATTTAGGAATCTTGCAACAGAAAAATTTAAATAATGTATACTGTTCTTATAGGGATATGCTCACTTAAAAGAAGGTAATATAGTTAAACTGGTAACGAATAACATAGCAAAACGTGCAGGATGTGCTACTTGTTTTTGGATTTCCTATCCCGATTTACCACGAATATGTTGTCCCGGAGATAAAATACTGATCGATCGTGGTGCTGCTATACTGCAAGTCAAGTGTATTCGTTAGTGTACTTTATTCTTATAATTAATAATAAACACTTAACCAATTACACATTTGAGGAATAAATTTATTACTTGCACTTAAAATAAAGAATATCTTTATCTTAAAAGATAAAGAATTTTCTGCATAAACAGAAACATTACATTTTTCATTTAAAATTAATTAAAATTTCCTGTATTATGTTATGTGTTCGTAACATGTATCATAATCATCAATAAATAATATTTCAAATCCTAAATATAAATATAGATATGTAAACTAAAAATATCAATGCAGCTTAATCCATTTATTAATTTTGACGAAACTGAAAACAGTACAAATACTCAAGAAAAGAAAAGTTATTCTAAATATTTTTATTATTTTTCTTCCAATATACAAAAAATGATGTTATACAAGATTTATAGAAATTAATATGTGTACATAGGTGAAACATCTCTAGTTTGTAAAGTCATCAAAGGAGGTGTTGTAGGAAACGAAAAACTTGTACAATTATTGGACAGTGTCGTTCCATTGCCTCAAATTTCTGACATTGATAACGAACACATTAAACTAGCATCCGATTTAGAATGTGACATTGTTATAGCGAATCACGTGCGTAATAAGAGACTTATTCATGGGATTAAAAGTCGTTTAAAACAGATAGGTATATTACATTACTGGTATACTATTACTGATGTAATAAAAAAGTATCGTGCATGTTAATTCATTTTGCTTGAAGGTGCTAATAAAGTTTGCGTGATGGCGAAAATTTCTACGCAACAAGGTTTGGAAAATTTTGACGAAATTTTGAACGCTGCCGATGCTATTCTTCTCGATAGGAAGAGCATAGAAATTGACGTAGGACCTGAAAAGCTGTTTCTTGTTGAAAAAGTTGTCATTGCGAAGTGTATGAATGTAAGTCAGAAAAATCTTTTAATTACAGAACGAAGTTATTTAAATTTGTTTAACTGAAAAATATACGTTTGATTGAAATACAAATTATTATACTTAGAAAGAGTAAACACAAATTTTAAGAATAGTTCTAATTCTGCAAAGAAGCTTGATTATTTCAGAATACAAATTACATTGTTGTAAAACTGTGTTTAGTTACGAATCATAAGTTAATTTTCCAACAATTTGAATTGAAAGTAATTGCTAAAATGTATTACTTATAATCGAATTAAAAAGTAAATAAGAAAGATAAATAGAACAAATTATAACTAATGTAATCAGAACTGGTTGGAAGATCTTAAGAAATTTTCATATTTGCAATTCGTTAAAATATAAAAGAAAATATTATGGAATTACAACACTAGTGATAATATAAAAATCTAGTGACATACTAGTGATAGTATGATTATTTTACGGTTTTCTTCTATTTTATGGTATTCTTCACTTTTTGATATTTTCGTTTCAGGTAGGAAAACCAATTATGTTAGCTTTTCAAGTGCCTAACAACGGACACCCAAGAATTGACATGAATTTAATAGCAAATGCGGTGTTAACTGGCACTGACGGAATTTTTCTTAAAACGGGTACTTTGAATTGCAAACAAACTACCGAATTATTAAAAAATATCGACCTAATATGCAGAGAAGCTGAAAGCGCTAGATGGCAAAAGGAAATTTTTAACGACCTCAGTCATAAGGTCATACCTATAAAGATATTTTTATTTAAAATATATTTTATATACTTATCAATTAATTATGAATGATTTATTTTACTTGAATATGTTCTTTTTATTTGCAAATAGATGTCAATACCTTTGGATCCTTCGCAAGCGATCATCGTGGGAGCAATTGAAACATCTTCAAAGTCTAACGCAGCTGCAATTATTGTAACAACAACGACCGGTCGTACTGCCACTTTGTTGTCACTATATCGCCCTAGATGTCCTATTGTTGCTATTACTCGTTATGGAATTGTTGCTAGATGGTTGCAACTTTATCATGGTCTTCATCCACTTCATTATATTAGTAAATACATCTTTCTTCTTATTTCACACAAAGTCACAATTTTTTTATATACAAATGTTCTTGGGTTATGTGAATAATTCATGATTCACGTTAATGATGAATCCTAAAAGAGTTAATCATAAATCGTAAAAAAGTTTAAAATAAATCCTAAAAAAAATCCTTAAAAATAATTATCCCTAAAACAGTAACTTTTAAAGGATTATTCATAGTTAGAAAAAGATATTACTTCACGTACGTAATTATTTTTAATTTATGTAAAAATTACAAATTGCCAATAAATAAGATAATTATAATAAATATTTTGTATGTAGAAATAAATGTAAGATTCGTTTAAAGTAATGTTAATTTACCTTAAGACAATTCTAACTATGCTCATAAGATTAAATGCAATATTTTATTCAACTATATCCAAGAATATTAACTTTCACATATGTGTGTAGATTTCAGTACAGAATTATAATTTAATATCCTCAATAATTCAGATATCAGTAGAATTTACATAATATATTCACACATTACTGTAGGTCAGCCATTATGTGATTGGAGTAAAGACGTGGAAACACGGATCGAAAGAGGCGTCGATTTTCTTCGAAGAAAGAAATATATTAAAGTTGGTGACGCGATTATAATCGTAAGCGGATGGCGTCAAGGAATGGGCTTCACGAATTGCATACGCATAATTTATGTTCCTCCTGAACACACGTGTGTACAAAGTGAAATGTCAGATTTTGAACTCTGCTTGTAAAACATTCAGAAACTCATTTTCAAATAAAATTGTAACTGAATAAAAATTTGATCAAACCTCTGTGTTAATATTTTAATGTGTAATAATATGCTCGAAATTTTAATACTAAGTTAAAGCTTTGAGTATGTCCTATGACAACAAATATACTTTGTAGACAGTTGAATTAGTAAATAATTCTTCTATTTGAAAATAGTAATTGTATTTTTATAACTGTTTAAAATATCCTTGTATGTATTTAATATAAAGAACTTATTTCTATAAAACTCATTTTGGATAATCAAACCTTTTCAAGATGATTTAACCTTGATAATATATGCGAAAGTCAAGGTCATTGAAGGTTTCAAGTGACAATGAGTAACAAGTAATAAGTTACTATACAATGAGTTTGATTTTTTATAACAACAAGTTGTTTGAGGAAAAAAGACAGCGCACATGTACTATAATTCTGATTAATTAAGAACGAATACAAGTTTGAAAGGGTTATGATACGTTATCTTAATCAAGATTAAATTCTAATAAGTATCGATCACTAACGAAATATTTGCTTGATAGGAAATATCGATTTATAAATTCTTGAAACAGATGTGAAATATCAAATGTAAATATTGCCGTGAACTAATAGAAATCGAATTATGAGATTGGCATGAAATATTCATATTGCTTTAAAAGTAATTTTGAATAAGCTGTGACAGAAATGTATTAGAATGAAGAGTAACATAAATAAAATGATAAATACAGAATATTTTTAATAAAATTATTAAGTATTTCTAATATTAAAATTTTATCATTTATTTTTGTTACTTAATTTTTTCAATAAAAGTGTCATTGCTTACGTGTGTTTTTGTAAATTTCTTGTTTGTCAAATACTAAGTTATTTAGTTTATTTAAAAATATCAGTCTCTGTACAAAATTTGGGGAAATTTTTTTTAATTTGTTACATACAGTTTCATAAATATTTAAAGGTATAAATAAAAATAATTTTGTAGATTACATTATGTGTTGATTGAATGTTGGATGTGTTAAAAGATATATTTAGCTCTTTCAACATAGGGGTAGATTCTAGTATTGCATGTAGTCAATTAACTTGGCTCTTATTGTGAGTAAATATGTTTATTGAGACTTTAACAGCGGAGTTTCTCGAGTGGACATTAACGTTAATGACGGGATGTAATTTTATACGTTCCTCTACTTCTTATGTATGTTCAACTATCGATTTTTTTCTGCTAAGGGAAGATTATTCTGCCATTAGTACTTTTTCGACGAAATTAGGCTTAAAATGGATTTATAATTACTGTTTAAATTGAAAACGTGATGCATACTTATTTTTACCAGTTTTACAAATGTTACTATTTTTATACTTCATTATTTTATTATTATTATTTTACCATTTACTATTTTAGTAGATTATTTTTACCATTTCATCAGTTTTTTATTTTCCTATTTTCCTATTTTATTGTTTTATTACTGTAATATTTTACAATTTTATTATTTTACTATTCTACTATTTTACAATTTTACAATTTTATTATTTTACTATTCTACTATTTTACAATTTTACAATTTTACAATTTTATAATTTTACAATTTTACAATTTTACAATTTTACAATTTTACAATTTTATATTTTTACTATTTTACAATTTTACAATTTTACAATTTTACTATTTTACAATTTTATAATTTTACTATTTTACAGTTTCACAATTTTATAATTTTATAGTTTCACAGTTTTACAATTTTACTATTTTACAATTTCACAATTTTACAATTTCACAATTTTACAATTTCACAATTTCACAGTTTCACAATTTTATAATTTTTAAATTGTACAAGTTTAGTTATGTAAATATATTCAAAAAATTATTAATTTGAAAATTTGTTTTACAGTATCATTCCAACATTAAACGTATTTTAAAATTATAACATGTCACAAAGAAAATAGCAAAGCTTCCCTTCAAAAACACAAAACTGAAAGATACAAAAAATTTGTATTCGTTCTTCTTCGAAAATAAAAATACGAATTGTCATCCTAATGGTTTGCAGGTCAGAACGAGAAAAATATTATTCCACTATCTACAATACACAGAACAGTATGATTCGTATCTTAATCAAGGCTAATCAAATGTTCTTTCTTAAGGTTATTCATTGCCTGCGATTGAAAGATGATTGTACTCCTACTGCGAATCGCATCTAAGATTTATCTCTTATTCATCAAACCTGGGTCAATTTGCATACTACAAAAGAAGTAATAAAGATACCACCACTGTACAAACATGTAAAAACAAACTCTGTTTGTATCGTATTTTATTTATACGAAATACAAACATGACGTGTATGTCTTTTAATTTTCTTAATATTTTAAGTTTACAAATTCCCAAGTTTTCAAGTTTATAAATCTTCAAATTTCCAAGTACGTTTTCGTTTTTCAAGTTTTCCAAAGTTTTCAAGATTTTAAATGTTTAAATTTGTAACTTTTTAAAAATCCAAAACCTGAAAAAATACAAATCCTCAAATCTACAAATTCACAAGTTCCCAGATACCCAAATTTTCAACTCCCCAAAATTTCAAATTCGTAACTGCTCAAATCCTCAAATTCTCAAATCTCCAAATCTTCGAATCCACAAATTTCTAAATACCCAAATCCTCTATGTCCCAAAACTCTAAATTTTGTAATTCTTAAAAGTGTAAATTAAAAAATTCCCAAATTCTCAAATTCTCAAATTAAAAAATTCCCAAATTCTTAAATTCTCAAATTCTCAAATTCTCAAAATTCCTATTCTCAAATCCCCAAATTTTCAAATCTCCACGTTCCCAAATCCTTAAATCCCCAAATCTCCAAATCCCCAAATTCTCAAATTCCTAAATTCTCAAATCCTCAAATTCCAAAATTCTCAAATTCTCAAATTCCAAAATTCTCAAATTCTCAAATTCTTAAATCGACAAATTCCAAAATCCCCAAATCCTCAAATCCCCAAATTCTCAAATCCCCAAATTCTCAAATCTCCAAATTCTCAAATTCCCAAATTCTTAAATCCCCAAATTCTCAAATTCCCAAATTCTCAAATCCCCAAGTCTCCAAATCCCTAAATCCTTAAATCCCCAAATCCCCAAATCCCCAAATTTTTCAAATTTCCAAATTCTCAAATAATATCCAAAAACATCCCTAATTTCTTTTACAGAACATTAACACAACGTAACGAATCTTACCGATATAAAAATCTTATTTACACCAATGTACACTCACCATACGTCTAGATATAATAAAATATCACATTAGAAAATGTATCATAGAATTGCAACAAACTTGAAATTTCTTTCGAAGGCACAGAGGTGTTAGAAAATGAGATAGAGACATGAAAAATGGAGACGCTTGCGCTCGAAAAGATCATGTAGTTGCTTTCGAGCGGTCACCTATGTCTGCGCCCACACTCTCCTACCCCGTAAAAACCGCCGCATCCCCTATATATATGAAGACACCCTCGATACTGTCTCATTTCTCATCGACACTATCGTATCGTGCAATTCGCTAGATTTCTACGATCGCGATTTCCAATAAGCAAGTTCAACGATTCATTGAGAATCTTCTTCTATTTTCACTTTGATCGGTAAGTTCATAGACTCTATTACATTTTTCTCACAACTTTACATTTATATTTTATTAAAATATTTGTAGCATTTTTATTTTTATTCTCTACTCTAGTTATTCTAATTTTTATTTTAGTTATGTGATATGTAATGATATATGTGAGGTGTACATGTTTTTAAAATTGCAAGTTTAAAAAGCATTATATTGCAGTTGCTGTTGAAGTCCAAATACAGTTTGAATTTTGTACTAGATTTCTTACTGTACTTCTATGCAAATGTGTATTTATTTAGGAAATTGCTTTTGAGAAAAATAAAACGTTTTCATCTTTGAAACAACTTTAATAAATATTAAGGTTTCCGTCTTTGAAATAACTTTCTTAACAAATATAATGGCTTAGTTTGTTTTCAACTATATTTTGTCAAATATGTTGCTTCATAAATATATCAATTTTATGTTTAAGTGTGTTTAAATATTTTTTTAATTCAACATCTGAATAATAAAAGAAATATTTTGTAATCGAAAAAGAAAGTAATAATTATAGATAATGATACAAAATACAATTATATGGAAGAAAAACAGTTTTATCATACACACATATATACTATGTACGTTATTTCTTGGAAAATCAGTAAATCATTACAGATTTGTAAAATAGTTTAATTATAATGACCTCACATCTATTAGTGTACTATAATATAAGCTTATAATTATTTTTATTAGTACATCGAGGTATTAATTATATTATGCAAGTATAAATAAAATATATTGTGCTATAAATAAATGGGATATTTTCTTCTTAGATAATTATAACAAGATGTTATCTACATCCTGTATGAAAGCAATCTTCCTCTTCGCCATGATTGGGTTCGTTTTTGGCGTGGAGAGTTATATGGACTATGGAGGTACGTTAAATAAAAAATCACATTTTAAAGCAAATTAAATATAAAAATTAGAAAACTAGTGAATATATTTAGAAATATTCAAATTTACAAACTTCCAAATTATAAAATTATAAAAATTTGAAAATTTTCAAGATTCTGAAAATTTGTATTCTTCTTCCAAGATTTGTAAAAGTTTTGAAATCTTTTTATATTTGTAATGATGTTTACTTGATTTATTATATTATTAACGAATATTTGATCTGGGTTTCGATGTTTACAGATGAAATATCAGATAAATCACCAGCGGAAAATATTCACGAACTTTATAGACTTTTACTGCAACGCGCTGGTTTAGAAAATGGTGGATATAATGAAGTTCCATACGAACATTTAATGATTCGTAAATCTCAACGATCACCTTCATTGCGCTTGCGTTTTGGACGTTCAGATCCTCATCTAGCTGTGAGTATTCTTTTATTAAAATGAATTACGTTTTCTTCTTCCTGGTTATTTTAAACTAGAAATCTCTTTAAACTTAAACAGTTATAGGAACCTACGGTGAAATATAACTCTGCAGGTTTATACAGGGTGTTTTGAGTAGAAAGTGATATCACGTAAATTATCACGCAATTATTTATCCTACTTAAACTTAATAAACTTATTAGGTTAATAAAGTATTGTCTATTATACTTTTTTTTATCTATTAAATCGCGGTACTAAATAAAAATGAAAAATTGAAATTGCTGTTAATTGAATTGCTTTTATTTTTCAGATGCGACTATTGTCCAGACAAATGAGCGCAATCGCACCACCAAGATTTGAAGATAATTAAATAAGAATGTAGTTCATTCATTTATTTATTTATTCTTCTTATGTACGCTAATTGTAAACATAATAATTATTGACTGTGTAATACCTGATTCTATAAATTATTATTAGTTATTGTTTTATTCAATTATTTCAGTATTTAAAACTGCGAAGAAACAAACTGAAATTATTCGTAAAAGAATTTCAAGTTTCATTTTCAATTGTTTTGTATTCGAAGTTTTAATTATAAAAGTATAAGGTAAAAATATATTTGAAAATGGATAATGCATGAAAATGTCGAAAATAATAAAATAGTTTAATAAAAGGTGTTACTGTAAATGAATCTTTTAAGGCATATATTTAGAACTTCGTTTGTCTGCGCTGTATTTGTCTGAAAAATTTGATGCTTATTTCTAGAGTAATAAATAAAATTTAACTGCAATCTGTGTCTGTCTTTTTGTTCGCAAATTTTCTTAAACATACAAAATTATATATCAACTTACTTACTATTATATGTAACTATTTTTATTATTTCTAATTATGTATTTGAAACAAACAATTTTCTTTTTGAACAGTTTTTTAGAGATTTTTAACAAACTTAAATTTCACTTGGACAGTAATAAATATTATGCAAATAATTGGGACATAAAAACTTTATTTCAATTACATTTTTCTGTGATACAAAATTATTTAAAATGTGCTGTTTTGATGGAAGAGCAAAGTTTTCTGAGCGAATATATAGCTTCTTTATCTTCGTGTGTTAATTCGCCGACATTTTTGAATTCTGGACGTAGTAAAAGTTGACTTCGTGCATGATCAACCGTGACAGAGAGCGGCATTCTTAAAGATTTTCTCCAATTTGTCCTCTCGTATTGTGTAAGAAACTATTAAAAAAAATAAGTATATTATTATATTTATTTTATGTGTGTACATCACTAGGATCAACTAAAATTACACAGTATCTTTTTTTACAAATCAACGATGTATATTATACAAAAGAATTATGTAAAAATACGTATATCACAAAATGTTTTAATAATATTGTATCGTGTTAAAATTTGCCTACTATTACTATTCTAATTTTTACTAATTTCTAATTTTTGTTGTAACTTTTATTCTACTATTCCAAATAATTTGTACTATTCTAGTATTTTCCTAGTTTGATTATAATTCAAGAGTAGAAATGAAAAATAAATAATTATCAAAACAACACTCGTTTCATTTTTCTTCATTTATCAATTATTTTAATTTACCACTAACCTGATCAAATATACTATCCTCAATGTGAAACATAATATGCATTAGCGGTTTAACAAAAGGAAAGACTTCCGGCACATTAGGCATCAACTTTTCAGTATCATTTTGTCGTAGATTATTCAACACCAAATCGGATGCACGCACTAAATATTCATGCGTTACCTACAACATACAAACTGTAAACAATTCTATAATCTCCTAGTTTTAATATAAAAGTTTAAGACACAGATAATTCAATTTTTATGTACTTTTAAAGCTCGTCGACCAGAACTGGTAAACAATAGGTCATCAGTGTATGTTTCTATAATAGAAGATATATTTTTAGCTTTCTTAACGTGCAGATCTTCATTTGTTTCGTGGATGCTGAAAGAATAATTCAAACTTTGAATTACAGTATTAGTGAAGCCTCTAAACTATAAGTTTACATAAATAGCTTTAGCAGATAACTATTAAACAAATCTCTTCAACAAGTAGTTACAACTTTAATTCTTAATAATCAAAACTTTCATTGTCACTGTATTTAGCATTGATTAATTGTTTAGAATTATGGACTGCAGTGGTCACTAGCCTAGCACTAAAAACTTACAATATTAAAATGATAATTCTTACTTGTCTTTTACAAGTTGAAAAAAATCGTCAATCTGAGAAGTATGCTTATTGTCCTCATCGATACTACAAATGGCTTCAGCCAAGGCGAGTACGATCGCCGAAGAGTCACTAGAATCGAAGAAACTCATTTCGTAATTCATTTCTTTAGAATTTGAATTCTCTTCCTCTTCCGCTTTGCAGGTTCTCGAATACTCAAGAAGGGCAGTATAGAGCGAGGCACACAGAATGTGAAGAAGAAGATTTCCACCGATCGGATGACAGTGGGCAGGAATGTACTCGTTCAGTACCAAGACGGTTTTTAAAACAGCAAGTGGTAAAGTCACGTACAATTCGGTGAAACAACCAATTACCAGTGACATTGCCTGGTACATACTTGCTCCTGTCTAAAATTTCAGAATCAGAATTCAGACCTTAGGATTTTGGAATTTTTAAACTTTGGGTGTACAGGGTTTTAAAACTTTGTGATGTTAGAATTTGAATGATTCACTTATCATGACAAATAACATTGTCGAAATCATTACATAACACTTATTTCATTTTATGTGTTGTTCATACATTAAATTACCAATACATAAATGACAACTTACTCTTACAGCTTCCAAAAGCATTTCAATGATCGGCTGCATTATACTATGCAATGGATTTAAAATTGCATTTAACCATGGTGGTCTTGACTGATTCCACACCTGTGTAAGTACAGCAATACATCTATGTATGTATAATGGACATTATAAATCAAGGTAATAAATTACCCCATTATTAAATCATATTAATAAATAATTCCAAATCTGTTTAAAATGAACGTGCAGCTTCATTTTTTAAGTTTTATTTATTATATTTTTTAGTTATATAAAACGAGAAATCTTAAAAAACAAAGAAATTTAAATCTTTCTACAAAATAAAGTTGGCCCACTTTTATTATGAACGGTACATATATAATTTGTGAATTTCCATTTGAAATATTATTTCTCATCGTTTAAATTCTTGTTTTACTTCTCATTTTTTAAATTCTAAGAAATACCTGTTGTCGATCAACGTAACTGGACCATGCGTGACTTCGTTCCAAAACTGGTGCGATAACATGACCACAATCTTGCGCGACACACGTTAGAATGTACATTAAACTGTAAAGACTTGACGCTGGAGTCACTTTTAATATTTGATTGCAAGCTATATTGCTGCACAAAAATCCACCACAACCATGTTCATCAAGTTTTGATTTTTTTAAATGATTAAAATCGTCTTCGGACGTGTAATTACCACACTCGTGAATTAACGTGTTTAACAGTATCTTAGCCACTGCATAATCATTCATGGAAAGTACCTGCAAAAATTTTAAACTACCTAAATTAAATAAATTACTTATATTTAAGTAATAATTTAAATAGTATGCAATATAAACTAATTTAAATTACGTGAATTAATTTTTAAATAATTTTCAAGTAAGCCTGAAATCATTTATATTCAGTTTCTTCAGAAGGTTGCAGCGATCATTTTCCTATTAAAAATTTAACACATTCCATACCTTTATTACTTGAGGCCAATTTGGTTGAGGTTGATGTCTGAGAACATTCAGTTCCAAAATTACATATCGGTCTTCTGACAAATTTGAGATGTAAACATCAGAATCGTGCGAACCCGCTAAGTTTGGTGCACATATTAATAACCAAGGTGCAGGTCCGAGTCGTGGTTGCAAAATACTCAAATTATCAAATCCAACTCTGAAAGCCTATAATAAATAGAAATTCTGAAGCATGGTCTCCAACACAACTTTCAATTATTTTTAAATTAGTCACTTTTATATTATTTATATTGTTAATTAAATTGACAAATCAATAACACTTAAAAGTAATCTATTTTGTGATAACTTCCCCTAAACATTTGTTAATTTATGTCAGTCATTATGGTTACATTTATGAACAATAATAATAAATGTTACCATTAGTTTACTAAGTGCTATAACTATAAATAATAGGACGACAATTTTTACAAAACTGCAAATTTTATTTTATTGAACAAAAGTATACATGGAATTAAAACAATTAAAATGTAAATAAATATAATTTACATGAATTAAAGAGTAAAACATAATTTAAATAAATATAAGAAATAATACAAGATAGTAATCTAAACAAATGTAAAAGATAGAGTAAACGAACGAAAATAACGTCAAAAACGTGACTTATTGTATTATCATTATTTTTATACTTGATATAATTCTTGAAGAGGTGTGCCTCTTAACAGTAAACAAACCAACAGCTCATTGCATTTTGCGTGTATATCTCTAACAGAGATTGATAGTTTATTTAATTTTATTCCAATCATTTCAGTAGCATTGATACAAGCACCCAATGCAAGATATCCCGTACAACAAAGAACATTGAAAGCATCTGTCCAAAATTGTTCAGATCGTGCCAAAGTTGGACGACCCTAGAACAAAATGATATTTTTTATTATATACACAGAATAATGCATATTTATAAGTATTCTTACATAGATAAATCTTGTTACAAGGATAGACAGAGATTCATTTAACATTCCGGAAAATACACGTTGTGCCATTTTTGGGGAAACGGTGTTCCACAAATCGGCCTTTGTCCCTAAAAATAATAAAATTCTTATTATTTAGTTATTGTATTCAGAAAATAACAAATTTAAGAACTGGGAATTTGGAAATTTGTAATTTAGAAAATTTGGAAATTTTCAATATGAAGTATACGAAGTGTACGACATGTTTAGCGCTGATTAATTACCTTGCATATATAGCCACCACATTTGAATTGAAAAAGAACAACGCTCTCGTTCAAAAAATGGTTTAGTATCATGCCAGCTAAGAGAATCAGCTTCGTTCAATATGTATAATGAAATTAAACGGCAGTGTAGATCCAGCAATCTTTCCGCTACTGCTTCGGCCATTTCATGATAAGATTTGTATGCTTTGTTTAGTTTTTCACTATTAACACAAAACATGTCAAATTTTTTAAGTTAGAGTTCCATGCTATAATATCCTTAATACTTAATAATCAGCATAATTATTCAGAAATAAATCCATTAAAAATATAAACATTATTTCTTCCTTTATTTGTTATATCATAAAGAGAAGTTGAAACACAGTAAGTTTTATTTGAATCATTTTTTAAATAACGAAAAGTTTAGGTTTAAAAAATAATTGCGTTCCATGAACTGAAACACCCTGTGTACAGTTGTTCTCAATATTTATTTTCTCCTCCTTTTACTTTGAGAATTGACAGTAAGTTCAAGATAAAAATGTTTAAACATTTATTTGTATGATATACCTTGAATGTGAGGAAATCACATTTTTAGCTTGTTGACTATAACACCATAAGCAATTTCGTATGAGCACAGCTGCTCCCAAGGTAGCAGTTAAAACCGTCAAATCCGCGTGATCTAACGATTCCTGAATAAGCATATGTAAATGTTCTGTAAGGGATAATATAACACAATAGCAATAATTTAATAATTTCATAGTACAATACAGAATCGAAAGTTATTTTTAAAAGATTCGAACTTCAATTTTGTAGAATGTAATATGCAATATACCTAATAATCTATCAGAGGTGTCAACAACGAGGAGTATGAATTCGGATGGCTGAATTTTTTTTATGACTCTATCCTCGGTTCCTATATTTGCGGTCGCTTCGTGTTCGCTTGCACTCGTTAATCCAGAGTGACATTTGAAAGCAGCTTGAAAATCTGCTTCCCACCACGTAACAATTTTAACAGCAGCGAATGAAGCATGTCGAGGAAAATCGAGTTTTCCACCGTGGGTACGTGTACAAAGCGACTCTTTCAATACCGTTTGCATTTCCTGTATTATTATGCAAAATATTTCAGTAATTATATCCTTGTTTAATTTACATCCCTTGTATAAATTTTTCAATTTATAAATTTAGGGGCTTTCAAATTTTTACATTTAGAAATATTCAAAATCATTTTTCAAAGTTATAAATTCTCTATACTCTTTAATATATAAAACCATATTTTTATGCACTATCATTTTTTACAAAGTTTTAAAAGCTAAATTGCAAAATCATAACAGAGCATAAGAAAATATTGCTCTTTTGGTTCAAAAAAATTGTTATCCTTGTCTTCTTCCTACAAAGCAGTGTACAAAAAACAAGGATCACAAATCTTGTTTGTTTCTAACTGTCACCGCATGTGGTCACTAACTCATTCTACTTAACAACCTTTTTTACAAAATTTAAATTCTCAGAATCTAAGAATTGTAAAAAGAAAAATTTTGCAGATTCGTACTTAATACAGAAAAAATGATGACATCATTTATTCTGTATTACGAAATAAAATACATATTATACAATAGTTATTTTTCATTGAAATTAACTTGAATGACCTTCACCTACAGATTGTTATAATTAAAACCCTATTTTATAATAAGTGAACACTATGTTAGTATTAGTGCTATGTCAATTCTTATTATAACTTATTTATTAAAATAAACATTTACAATTGCATTACTGATTTTATTTATAATACAAAATGTAATACAATCAAAAAGAAGATGATTCTATATGAAAAAATAAAAATAAATTCTATTCGAAATTTTTCGTTCGAAACTTTGTTTTTGGAGATAAATAATTTGGAACTTCGTCAGATACGCATCGATATTCTAAAACGAAAATAGTACTTTTCACCTTACAAAGATACTATTACACTATGATTAATAATACCTGATAATATTGCATATCCCGTTGTAATAAAATTCTTACACGGTCTACTAAATTTCCATCTTCTACAATCTCCATTTCTGTTGTCTGTTCAATAAAGAATAATATATAAATACATTTATAGATATGTGTTATACATTAATAAAGGTATGAATATACTTAATAATATGTAATTTTGCTTAAGCCTTTAGTATATTATTTATTTACAACTACAAAATATTCAATAAAGATCAACAAATATATATAAAAATTGACTATGCATATGTGATTTATGTCTTTACGGTTTTTATATTATTAAATTTTTAAATATATTATTTTAATCATAAAATTTCAAAGTACACTATGAAAATTAAAAATTCTACATCATGTGCGACTCTACCATGCAAATGTTTAATTGTGTGAATATTTTACAAAAATATGAATACTCACATTGATATATTACAATATATTATCTACTTAAAGTTATAATTTGTTAAAATATATACATGAAATATGAAACTTTCTATTTTCAATAGAATACATCTGATCATACTAATTAAGTTTACAACTTTCAGCGCCAAATGGTATGTGATTAAAGAGTCTTCATTGCGGCTTCTCTCTCTTTTCCACTAAAGGAACATTTATTAAAATCTGTTTGATCCCTTATAATTGCTGGTATTTCATTGTTCAGTAACTCATGTAATGTTTTTCCATCATGTTTATAAATCCATTTACCATTTATAAAGTCATATCTTTTTGGACCGGACTTTGGAGAAGACAACCAAATTTGTTTATTTGGAGTTTGACGATTTATGACATAAGTACCATATGGATTACCAAACTTGACAGTCAATACACCATCCTATAACATTAATATATTTTATGTTTAAAAGTCATAATTTAATCTATCACAATAGATGTTATTAGACATTATTATACAAAAACATACTCCATATGATATATCTGCATCTTGTAAATGAATTGCCTTCTCTATTAGTTCATCAAAATAATCAGTCAAAGATTCAAGAGTTTCGTCAGAAATTTTCTCAAACTGCACAGGCGTAAGTTCTCTATAATAATAAAAAATCATTTTTCCACAAACATTAAAAATCTCAAATATTCTGTGTTGCTCAAATGTAAGCTAATCTTATAAACATAAAACTTAAAAGAAAACTGAGTCGATCTTCCATAATATTTACTCACAGTTCAGATTGAGGATGCGTGCTACTATCTGAACTAAAATTTGCTATTAATTTATAGTTTATCACCGTCAAATCATTATTTGAACAAATATTACGATGCGTTACAATATAACCTATATTTCTTCTACATTGAATACCAGTCTGTTGTATTAAACATTTATTAATTTTGTTCAACTTTGAAGCATACAACTGGGCTTTGGAAAGACCATTTCTTATTACATTTATAGTTAGTAACATGATACGGACTTTTTATATATTATATATCGATCAAACAAAAGGCTGGAAAGACATTGCAATACAAATAACCTCCGCCATATTTTGAGAGCGCGATCAGCGCCTTCATTGCGACATTATATTTGGCGGAAAATATAATTCTAAATAAAACAATATATTTTCTGTTTCAAAAATTAATATTTTTAAAGTTTATCAAAGTGTATTAATATCATCACATTCGTCCGTGTTAACAAATTTAATTTGATCGTAACTGTAACTTTTGTACAAATGTCGTAGTACACTTTTATTAATTAAAGTAAATATTTATGTACTTTATAATAAAAACTTTATGAGCAGATCTTTCTTCGACGAAACTCTGATTCATTGCTATGACGGTGGGGATTTGAAGAGTTTTATAAGCAATCAGAATTATACTCCCTCGCATAGTTAAATCAGTAGCGATTCTATACGCGAACAATTATTTTTTCCATTCTCATCGACGACCTTAGGTGTCGTAACAGATAACTTCCTACTTTATCGGACAAACTGTCAATCTTAACAAACATGTTTAGCTACAGTGTTAAGTCCATTTCAATTTCCATTATATTTGTTTTAAGTTTCGAAAATGTTATCACGTTGGTAAATTCTTATGTTTTACCTGAACCAAGGTTCACGATTTTACAACCACAAGGAATTCAAATTTCAATACCAGGTGAGTAAAAATAACTATCCACAAAATTTAATTGTCAGTTGCTTTTATTTATACCCTTGCACATCCATATAAGTTGTGTTACATAAGAAATTATTTGGTGCGAAATTGATTTAAAGATTTTTAATTGGAGCCTTTTCTGCAATTATCGAATAAATTATTATTAACGATAATAATAATAGAGGTACATTTTCTCTTTTGAAATAAAAGAAAATAAAAATAACAAATGTAGATAGTTGTACTTTATAGGTGTCTATTTTTTTAATATCAAATAATTGGTCTGAAAAAATATTACTTGATACGTTTATAAATTGCTACTTTCATTTACCTTTATTTCATTTGTGATTCCCCAAGAAAACCAATCTTACTCATCAAACTTTCCTTATAAATAATTACACCTCACAAGATTGGTAAAATAGCGCAGTGTATAATCGTCCGCATGCGCATCAATGTATTTCAAATTTTGTGGGAAATTTAATTAATATTCTTAATTCTTGAGAATATCAATTTCAGTTCATTAAAATCCGTCAGAAATTATCGCGTCGCCCAATCGACAATTTTTTTATCGAGTTATGTTTTTTAATATTTTTACTTATAAACAAACTTATTTCTGTGTAAAGATTTCTGTATAAAGAAAATATTATGTATGTACAGATAAAAAATATTTTGTATTTTCGTAAGTTGATTTTAAAACAAGATTTAAATTATTTTAGAACTGTACCCGTCCTTTTTCTTCATGTTACTTTCATTTTCTCATGTATAATTATTTCAAGTTTATTTTCCTACAAAATATTTTTCTCATTCTAATATCAGATGAACCAGGAATACAGTTCTTTGCATTTCAAGGAAATATAAATAAACGTATTGATGTTACTCAGTTAGGACAAATATCTGGTGAAGTATATAGAAAAAATGATGGAAAATGGACGATTCGGGATGAAGATATAAGTATAAAAGATGGAGATGTTATACATTATTGGATTCACGCGTTAGTTAATGGGACTCCTTACCAAAAAGGAAATAAAAAATGGACAGCTACGTGTATGTACTCTACTCTCCCTATAATAAAGTAAATATCTTTGATTCGATTTAAAAATTGTGAGAAATAATTTTAAATAACAGAGGTATATTTTATACAATTACAGCAGAAACACAAGAAAGTCCCAGTACAGAAAAACCCAACAATTCTTCTGGCACATTATTGTTTGAGGACAACTTCGATTCTCTAAATACATCCATTTGGAGTCACGATGTTAAAATGCCGTTGAGCCCTGTGAGTCACAAACATACATGAAAAAAAGTTTGAATACAATAGAATTTTATTCATGTTTCTTCTTTCTTGGATTTCGAATGTAACATATGCATTGATAATTAATGATATCATGTACAGGACTATGAATTTTGTGTATATCACAATGAACAACACGACTTTTTAACCGTAATTAAAGATGGGGTACTGCGAATAAAACCAGTGGTTTTGGAAGATTATTATGGCGAAAATGCAACAGCTTATGGAACGCTACAACTTAGCGGGTAAATTTACAATAAATTTTATTTTACCATAAATAAAACGAGAATTGTGGTATATAGAAAATTATAAAATGCGCTTGGATAAGAGTCGTTCTGTAAAAATTGTCGAGAATCGTATTATCTGTAAATTCTAACGTAAAATATATTCGTTTGATATTTTTACGTCCTCAGCAATTTTACACGTCTTTAATCTTCCGTTATTTAGCATCATATCGTGGATTTGTTCAATCATTTTTGAAGAAATGAGTTGAACAAGATTTTCATCCAGTATCATTTACGCTCATTCTTTGACCAAAAAATATGTTTCCATCAAATTAATAAACCGCTCGAGACACTAGTATAATACTATTACTTAAACAATTTAAATTATTTTTATTTTACATATGTAGTTGTACGAGTATCTTTCCAAAGGAGTGTATGCGACAAGCTGTAGCATTTAATATTTTACCGCCAATTATATCTGCCAGATTAACAACAAAGAACAGTTTTTATTTTCGATACGGCAAAATTGAGATACGAGCAAAATTTCCTGACGGCGATTGGATATATCCAGGTAAATATTACTTGAATATTATTAAATGCTTATAAACGAAAATTTACGTCAATCTAAAAAAGTTATATATTTTTTAAAGTACCGAATTGAGTTCACTGTATGTATGAATATAATAATTTTATTAAAATTATTGGCTATATATAAAGTAATTTGTTCTGCCTGAAAAACGATGCATACAACTTTTGAGAGACATTTTTACAATTATAGAGATCATTTTCATAAAAAAATATTTTACCCTTGAATATAATAATAATGTATTGCGATGATTCGATTTAAATGTTTTTTTATATGTAACAGAAATGTGGCTGGAGCCAAAATATAACAACTATGGCCCTGGATATTCCAGTGGACGCGTTATTCTCGGTCTTGCACGTGGAAATGATAATTTAATTAACGTCACAAATAATGATATTTTCGATTCGAGAAGATTAGACTTAGGAGTTATGGCAGGGACTAAAAATCACATTGCTAAGCACATGGTTTCTAAAATACGGGAGAATGGTGAAAGATGGACGAAAGAATTTCATGTTTTTACAACCATTTGGAATAATGATGGATTTCAGTTTCTGGTAGACGGTGAAAATGTTGGTACGCTAAATCCTGGGATGAATGGATGGCAGCAAATTAACGATGTTAACAAAATTGCCCCATTTGATAAAGAGGTAAATAATTTATAATTTTTTAAATATATAATATAATGTTTAATTGACTTTTATACTTTGTGTCATGATCTATATAGTTTTACATTAGTATTGGTCTTGGTGTTGGTGGAATTCGATTCTTTCCTGATGGAACAACCAACTCAGGGAATGCAAAACCATGGTCCAATAGCGGGGCAAAGGTACAAACATTTTTTTATTTTTTTGCGAAATAGTACGTCACGAATGAAATGTTCATATTTTAATAGATTTTTAACGAATATCGTAAAAATTTGAATATTTTATAAATGAATAAATGTATTATTAAATTGATATTTTATACATTTCAGGCAATGCTACAATTTTGGCGTGCAAGAAATCAATGGTTGCCGAGTTTGAAGCGAGAAAATGGTAAAATGGCTACCTTCCAGATTGATTATATTCGTGTCTGGTCGTCCTGAGAAAAATTGTATTTATTTTAATGGAAATGCTAAAATTAATAAAGTAATAATGAAATAATTGACAAAAATGAAATGTTTACTACCGGCTTATAACAATTTTTTAGCGATTGCAATGCAAACAAGTTTAAACGTTATTAATGTCATTTATAAATCAAACGATTAGAATGTTATTAAATATTTTATTTTTATTTAAAATGAATACCATAAGTCGCATCTATGTAATGCTGTAAAATACATTTCCAATTTGTAATACTTTATATGAAAAATGTATTTTAACAATCACGAGCGGATAGTATAGGAACAAATATTATGAAAAATATTCTAAATACATACTCGTCTAACTTGACGCCTCCGTTAAACCGGTTTGTCTTGGAAGATGTTAAAAAGAATAAAAGAAAAGAACAGCTACTACCATTTATTTCACAGTGTTACACGTGAAAATTTGAAAATTAATTCAGTTAATAATTATGCACTTTAATCTAACGTGAAAGTTTTACAAAGGTAATTATATATTTATCATTTTAATTATCGAATCTTACTATGACGAATTTTACATGTCCCTTATGATGATTTAATGATTGTTTTTTTTTGTTCTTTGAAATTTCAGACGTTTATAAATACCTCATGAAAAAACTATCAGACGTAAAATAGATATAAAGTACTTATATACTATTTCAAATGACAAAGGGACTAATTATTCTTCTTATTATAACCTTAATTTATTCAATCCGTGGATTACATATTGATACATATTATCAATCCGGACCCCCTCGTAAGTAAATGACAAAAAATGAATATTTAAAATAATCATATATATAAATAATGTATATATAGTTTTTATTTATTTATTATTCTTGCATTTATAGGGCATGAATTTATACTATACAAGTGTATAGCTACTGTTCAGTTAAACAGAAAGCATAAAAATGAAGAAGCACCAAACATAAACTTAAATAAGCATAATGAAAATTTGCTTCAAAAGGCATATACTACATTTAAAATGCAAAAGAGAAATTCTAGTTTCTAGAATTAAGTAATAGTTATTCACTTAATAAAATGAAACATAACAATATGACAACAGAAATTACTGAAAAAAGTATAGAAAATGCTTGGTTAAAGAGATGGTATATAAAATCAATTTAAAGTTCACAATAGAAAGTGTTTTACCAGAATTAGAACAAAAATAAGCAAAATTAAAAATTTATCATTATCATTAAAGCAGTAATCTAGATATGTTCAAATTACTGTAATTGTATAAATAATATAATGTAGAGTGGCATGTACAGTAGCATATTCTACACATATTAGTGATAACACTCGTAAAGGAAACATAAAATTTACACCAATTTTGTATAAATTATTTTACTATTCATAAAACTTAAGGTGATATAACAAACTACATTTGTTATTGTAACCATCATGCTTGTTGAACCGTTTCTGGTAAAGTATTTAATTCCACCTATAAAAGGTAACTGTCAATTCATTATACTTTTTTTAACATTGAAAAATAAAGAGTTTCAATAATACCTTTGTAATTTTCATTGCAACTCCTTCTGGGAGATTTCTTTCTATATATTCCAAGTAAGTATCTGCTGTTGAACCTGTTAATTTGAAAAGCTCAAAATATTTATAGTATGTTCTTGTTTCATACTGTACACGATGTTTCTTGTGAACATGAACAGACTTAAGCAATGTTAATCTTTCATGAACAGGTTTACTTGGTGATACTCTATTAAATTGTAATATTACATTGTTATTCTATATATATATAGTAGTTACAGATTAAAAGGATTTTAAATGTAACTTACACATTGCTAACATCAAGCTTTAAATGTTTTGCTGCCATAGTAGTAAAAATTGCATAACTTCTTAATACATCACGATCATGTCCCCTTATTTCAATTTCTATTTTCTTATATAGTTTATCTGGTTGATACTATAATAAAGAATTTATGTTGTATTTGTATTTGAAAATATGTTTAGAGAAATATTTCTTCATCTATTCTTGGTCAAATTAAATAAAAATATAAAATATGTTTAAAATAAACTTAATAATTATGTTTACTAATATCTAGACTTTGAACAAAAATATGTTAAAAACACTATAACATACAACAGAGATGAGGGCTTTTTTATGTTTACGTTCTGATAAAAACATTATTCTATACCTTTTCAGAAGAGGATGTATCGGTAAATGATGATTTAACTGTATCTTCATTTGTAATTGGGTCTTGTGTTGAAGCTTCTATCGAATTATTAGTTAATATTTGACTCGAGATATCTGTTGAAGTTTCTGTGGAACTTTCTACTAGAGCTACATTTGTATCTGTATTTATAGACTCTTTTGACGATTCTGTTAAAGTTATATCCGAAGTATTTGATGAAAACAATGCGCATATACCAGGATGTCCATTATTATATAAATTTCTGTGTACCGTGTTTTGTAAAATAGAAAATATCTATACAGAAAATTGCTGTTATTGAAATCAATTCTAACCTATTTTATATTAATATAAATGGAACATTTCTGGAAACAATGTATTAATTAATGTACTAATTGACGTACCTTTGAACGAAACATTTCTTACAGTTATTTATACAAACATCAATAAAGTGTAGAGTTTAGTACATTAAAAATAATAAAATTTTATATACATATACGTTTAACCTAAGAAATTTGTACATTCAAATCAACAGATTTGTTGATTTTAATTCATTCTGCGCATGTTGGCTCGGGTTGGACCGGAAAGTATCACGCATGTGCTTTTATAACATTTTTAGTAATAGCGTATATACCCAGTGATCTATTGTTTTGTATGTTTCTTAGATCATTTCCACTATTTATATATTTTATTCACGGTGTATATAACGATGATGTGGAAAGCAATGTAAGTATATGCATACATTTATCAATTGTACAACTTGACTAGTACTTGTATACTTTTTACTGAATTCAAACTTTTGCTGTAACATAAGTAAATACATACGTGTACAAATAAGTACAACAGGACGATGTAATTGTAAATAATACACTTAGAGACATGAGTGTATATTTATCAATAATATTGTTTAAAAATAAGAAACAAAATTAAATCAAACAAATGGTAATTAATAAAGACTTAGATATAGCATAACATTTGTAAATTTATTATTTAATACTGTTGTAATATAATAAGATTCATTAATATAGTCATGTGATTACTACTAATTTCATGTTATTTTCGCATTTTCATCTGCAAAATTTAATAAATCAAAGTTAGGTAAATATTCATTTATAAATTCAAATAAATGCCTAAATTACATTTTTTATTTTCTTATATATCATTGCACCGATAATATTCAATGATTTAAATTAAAACATCTGAGCAATTTATTAATAATTAAAATTTAATATTAAATTGATAATAACGTATAAAACTACTGCTGTGATGTCTAATCAAACTTTTAATGAAAATATTTATATAAATATAATTAAGTCAATTATACTTTTATATAAATGCAATTTTATTTAAAAAGTACAATATAAACTTACTTTTTACATAGTCTCAAAGGAGATATACAGAAAACACCATTACCTAGACTTTGTAGTAAGCACATTAAATTATAAATTCTGTATTCATTATGTAATAATGATAATAATAACAATGACAATTATGTTATTCTCAATGTTACAACAACAAAACAGTAACTAAAAAAAAAAAGAAAAACAGAATCACTTTTCACTTGCACCAACTCAAAACACAAATTATCATAATAAATATAGTAAGTTTATAAGTATTTTAAACTTTAATCGGGTAATTATTTATTTCATTCGACTTAAATATATTTTGAATTGATACTGAAACATAAAAACTATAATTTCCCCTTTGTGATCCATGTAATAAAGTGATATAATGATAAGAATATCTGAAAAAAAGTTCAAGTAACATTATTAATTTATCGAACACCAATTTTAATATGAACTTTTAAACTGAGAAGGAGGAAAAGGGCGTTGTGATTGAAAATTTGAATTTTGAAATTGCCAAGATCCTACATTGTTCCCACTTTTCCAAGTACTACTTGATGGTGTCTTTTTTTCCGTATCATTTTGAGAAAACCAACGTGATTTTCCGACATTTTGAATGTTACTATTTTGCCACTGAGATTTCGTAGGAAAATTTGATCCTTTATTTTGCCAATTGGCTTTATTTTTTGACCACATATCTCCCTGTTGTTCATTTTCTCTTGTCCAGGTGGATGATGCAGCGGTGTTTTCAAATTTCAGCCACCTGTCTTTAAAATCTGAAGTGCCATCATCACCCCAAGGATCTTTCGCATCTTCTGGTAAATCATTCAAATCCTCTTTGTCAGAGTTTTTCCAAGAGTCTTTAACATTTACCGGTTCCCATCTACTTTGTTTTTTACTGTCCATCCAAGGGTCTTTGTATGTAGTAAAAGTTTCTTTTCCACGAATATTCCAATTCTCGTTACTAGTTCCAGGCATATTCGGTGTGCTTGTCCATTTATTATCAAAACTTGATGACCATGTTTCTTTCATCATAGGTTTTGTAGATAACTGTTTAGAGTTCCAGCTATTTCCACTATTATTCCATGTATCACTACGAACAGAATCTTTAGTATCCCACTTTTCTTGACTGAAAGATTTTCTTTGTCTATCATTACACGCAGCTTGTTCCCAATTACTATTAGATGCTAAAGTTTTGTCATTTCGCCAGACATTCTGTTCTGATACTCTTTCAACAGGTCGGAACCAAGTACCTTGTTCAATTGCTCCTCTACTTGGTATATCCCAATCGTCGGTAAATTTCTGTGGAGACATTTGACGTCTTTGAGGGGATTGTGGTCTTTTCGATAGCGATGGAGAAGGTTCCGGCATAAATACCTTCGATGATTCTTCATGTCTCATCGTGGATGTTTGTTGTCTATCTTGTAGTATTACTTGACGCCTAGAAAGTAACATTTCTTGTCTACCAGATGACATCATTCGATTAGGAGAAGGAATCTGTCTCCTAGGAGGTGATACTGGTCGTCTCATTGGTGACGGTTGTCTTCTAGGAGACATAGTTGATCTCATAGGAGATATTTGTTGCCGTGGTGGCGATATCTGACGTCTTAATGGAGACATTGGACGATTTAGAGGCATATCAGTTCGTCGTGGAGGTGATAAAGGTCGTCTTAGAGGAGATATCTGACCTCTTGCAGGAGAACGTTGTCTATACATTGGTGATGGAGGACGGCGAAGGGGAGAAAAATGTCGTCTGGGAGGAGAACATGGACGTCTTGGAGGAGACAACAATGGTCGTTTAGGAGAAAGTCTTTTTGGAGGAGTCAACCGATGTTTTATCGGGGATATTTGTCTCCTCATAGGTGACATTGATTTCTTCACATTTCCCATTTCAGTCCAGCGATTTCTATTAAAAATGTCTTGACTCTGTTGCGGCTGCATGTTAATTTCATATCGGTCTGGTGTCACACGAAAAGGTCTTTCTTCTCTGTGCTCAATTGCTTGTGATACTGGCATTATTGTATTTGGTTCTAATGGTGGTAAATTATTATATTTTTTATACCCTGGTTTCATAGTAGATTCTTCGTTATTTAAAAACTTCTTATTTGTCGCAGTAATTAAAATATCTTGGGAACCCATTTCCTGAATGTATCGACCTTTTAAAAGAAGATCATCTTTATTTTCTCTTTCACCTGAATTTACATTTTCTGGTGGTGCGATACGATCCCAAACGGAACGTGGAAGTTGACTCTGGAGTTTATTTGTTTGTTCTAAAACCATATTTAACATATTTTGTAACTGTTTAGCGGTATTTACATCGACAGTTGGAGCTGGTCCACTTAATTTTTCTTTTGCTATTTCTAAAAGTGCTTGATGCTCTTTCACTGTTTGAGCAATATCTGTATCTAATCTATTATTAGATAATCTTTCTCTTAAATCAGGTTGCTCTTTGGGTTCTCGCATCTTTCTTTCATATGTAGGATTGATGCGCAGCTGTGGATTTTCGGTTATCCATTCTTTCTTCCTTTTACCAGGTAAATCTATTTTAAACAATTCAGTAAAATCAGAAAATAAAATTTACAATTAATGGTGAATATTATGCTATACAGAATTTGTTTATACACATAAAGATAATTTGTGAAACTTTGGCTTATTTTTAGGATACTTTTTAGGTTATTTTGTACATTAAGGGCTCGAGACAAAATCGAACTATGCCATGCGACAGAATGAATTTTTTTACGAGAAACATAAAATAAAACCACAAAACGGTTTTCTTTAATTGAAAAAATAAAATAGTTCACGGTTCCATCGAGACCGCGTTGTGTCTACTAATGAGGGAGGTAGATGATTTCTTAGCGAGGATGAAAAACAATTAGACTGACAATGAGTGAATTGAGAAAAAACCTTGTTCGGCTGAAGCAGTTTTAAGAAAGTAACTGATACTCAAATAGAATTAACGATTCGGTAACTGTGATCCTTGTATTCTTAATATTTCTTAAAGCTTACCTTTAATCCCAGATTTGTTAAATTTCTTCATCAGCTTCTTTGGTGGTGCTTCTCCTTTGTCAGGGGAATGTGAACGTTTTCCTTTGAAGATATTTTTTGTTAAATTATCAGCATTTTTTATATAAAGTGTTTTCTTTATTGAAGCTTTTGACTTTTTCGGGGCATATTTTACTATTGGTTTATTAAAATTCTTTTTAACTTGTGGTTTAATATTTTTAATTGGTAGTCTCTTATTTGCTCCGTTTGTACTTTGTTCGTTTGCTTGTTCTTGACTATTTTTATTATCTGATGCTTCTATGCTTTTTTGGTACCAGTGTAGATTCATTTTTATCGTTCGTCGTTGCAACATGATAACTGCTTCAAAATGAGGACCAACAGGTAAAGTATCAACTACGCGCGCCGAAACGGGAATAAACGGCGGTCCATGATTAGTATTATCTATAGGCCGTGCTAATTCTAATATAGCACGTACTGATTGCTTAGTTAATGTAGTTATCATCACTATTCGTTTAAGAGACGGAATTTTTCTGAGACATGTCATTACTTCAATAGCTAGAAAGTATAAATAAAAATATATATACGTATTTTATAATTTATAAGAATATAAAATATCAAATATGAAGTATAAATATGAAAATATGATAAATATTTTTTCTTGTAAAAGACTTTGTAATCATTAATATTAATTTTAAAAAACTGATTTATATTTTATACAAAACATACACTAAAAGTATTAAATTCTTTTAATAATAAAGAATCAAAGGTAACTTATAAATAGTACACGTACCTCGTCCAATATTAGTATTTGCATTAATTATTGCGCCTGTTTTCCGATTTTTAACTGCCATGACAATTTTATTTGTGACTTCGTTAGGTGTTCCCATAATAAACGAAGCATTTTTTATGTTATTTAACTCACATGTCATTTCCGCTTCTTCTACTTCAGATGGAGAATCTACTCCTATGACTTGTTGGCATTTCTGTATCAAGGTAATATAAAAATATTACAATTTTGAAAACAACAACAATATAGTGACTTTTAGTGAAAATGTATTTTTTTACTCACAGAAGCCATCATTAATCCAATAAGACCAATACCACATCCTATTTCAAGTACTGTTGTCTTTGGAGTAGGAACAAGCAATTCGATTACTGCATTTGCTATATTTTCTGCTCCTGCAGTATTTGACCAAAAATTTGTTTTAGGTGCAAGCTGTATTTTTAATCCACCCACAGTTTCATCTAAAGCTTCTGACCCTACCAAAAATGTTGTGTCTGTAACAACAGTATCATTACATCTGAAATTAAGAAAAAATATAGTTTTTTGATAATATTCATGTGACGTAAATATCAGTTACAAATTGTGTAATTTGTATATTATGAATTTCACAAGACATTCTTACTTATTCATAGTCTTGCAATAAAGAGATTTCACATTGCAATCCTTCCCGGGTCCAGATTCATAAATCTGTTTTAAACGATTCATGGTCGAGCAACTGATGTTTCTTCCAGTTGCAAATAACATAAGCTCATCCATGCTATTACAACGTACTAGTAACCACAACCATTCCTGTCTTCCTTCATTGATTACTTCCTTTTTCGGTGACGCATCCATAGGTATATCATCGGAAAAACTTTCATTTTTAGAGTTCTGTGCAAGTAATTGTTCTGTTATTTGAAGAAAGTCTTCAAATACCTGCAGAAATATAAAACAAACGTTATTATATGTATTGTATCTAATATTGGGATTTAAGACTATGCTGCATTATGCCATAGAAGATGACTGAAGCATACCTTTACAGCAGATAAGACAAAAGGTGGAAGTTCCACTTCATTGTTTATATTAACACCACAGGTATTACCTGGTTCCAATTTCCAAATAAATTCTGCATTTTTATTATCACCAACATCGCTATCAGCATCATTTGCCATTTTTGTAGAATTTTGTATATTTTTTTTAGTACCTAGGCATATACTATTGACTTAATTATATAGTTTTAAACACTACTAATATTAATTAAAAAAGTGAAGTAGTAAATTATAAATTTCATACTTCTCAAACACTTCATCATGGTTACTTACAAATAAACTTCCAACGATTAGTATATGGTTTGTCCAAACGACAACGTCGAGCTGGCTTTAACTTGCATAAAGGAGAACCATTTATCTTCTCTTCCCATTCTAACCAATGTTCATAGCATGGATAAGAAATTGCTAAAACTCTAGCAACCTTTGATAATCGTTCCTTTATAATTGCCTCTTTCTCAGCAAGCTGTAATCATTTATGAAATTGAAATACCACATGTAAATATGACTACCAATTTTATTACGTATGTAATAATAACTTCTATATATGATAAAATATATATGTTATACTAATATTTATATTACCTTCTTTTCATACCATTCATGTTTTGTACATTCTTCTTTTACTACTACTGATTTAATATTTTCATTATTTTTATCAGGTATCTGCTGATTGACATTACTCTTTTCAACTTTTTCAATTTTTACAGCAATCTTTTTGATTTCTGAGTTAGATATGCTATTCTTCTCTGTTTTATCATTTTGCTTTGCTATTTGAACATCAGTAGAAGTCAAATCTATATTTTCAATTTCATCTAAATGGCGTAAAACATCTTCATCTGTCATATCTTTTTGTTCTTCTAGCTGATCTAAATTTATATCAGCAGTAAAATCAATTGATTCCACATTTGATTGTTGTGGATGTTTATTTTCTACATTTGATTCCTCTGCATCATTTTCAATCTTATTTTGATCGTTTATAATGTTACTATGTTCATTTTCAGCATTACTCTCTTCATTTCCAATGTTGCTTTGTTCATCATTAATGCTGTTCTTAATATTTTCTGTGTTACTCTGATCATTTTCAATGTTATTTGTTTCATTTCCGATTTTACTCTCATCATTTTCAATGTTACTCTTATTATCTTCAACGCTACTACTAATATTTGAATTATCTGGTACTGAATCATTTACATAATCCATTGGTATTGCTTCATTATTTTGCTCCATATTTTTATTTTCTGTACTATTTCCAGGAACCATATCATTCGAACATTGCTCTTTCATATTAGCACAATTATCCACAGACTTATTCTGCAAAGCATTAGCTGTATCTTCTTCTTCGACACATTCATCAACTACTTCATAGTTTTCTCCTTCAATTGTGACTTCAGAATTTTCTATAACATGTTAATTAATGATATTAATACTTTAGATTAATTATTTTAAGCCATATAGACTTTTATAACCAAATAGTGGGATACATAATTTTACCAATACTAAATATTCGACAATGACTTACGAAAAACATTTAAATATAAAGGAAACACTTACCCATTTTATTGTCGACCTTCAAATAAGAATTTTCTGCTCTTGACTTTCGAGACAAATGACACTTGGATTAAAACGTTACCGACATTACATGCAATATTGATAACTGATTTGTGACGCAACTGACGCATACAGAAAGTTAATCAATGAATAGAACTAAACCAAATCTTTTATCAAATACTCTGCTATCGTTGTACCTTTTCGGTTCTTCATAATCGTTTTATCTAATCCGTAGTTTCATAAAAATAAATCTTTTACCGATATGTACAAAAGTACATATGTGCATATATCGTAATATGGATTTACTTTCACAAATTTCCTTTATAACGTATTGCTTCTAGGATTATACAAAATCTTCACTTTATTTCAACGCTATACCTTACGCTAGGTAACATTTAATCGCGCGATGGGCAATAATGAAAATGGCGTTCCGAAAATAATCGATTAATGTAGACCAGATGCGAAGTAATGCTTTTTACATTGTACGCTATGAAATAAGCAAGAACAATAAATACTTATATTTTTATTATATCAAACAATTTTTACATTTTTATGGAATTAAATACTGTTAAAATACGTATATTATTTCACGAGAGAGCATTCTTTGTCGCACAGCTCGATTTCGTTCAAAATCGTTCTCACTACCAGCAGTGCCCTTCTATGGTATATTTCTGATTTCGTGGCCATATACATAGTGGACAAAAATATATGATTAGCCAAAAGAACCATAGACTTATACGTATACTAGATGGCGAAAGGAATTGATACCAATTTTTATAAAAGAGGGCAGTAGACGTAGAATAGTTGTGGCGACAGCGACACGCACGCCCTCTGAAAAGTTCCTAGATTAGTTATTTTTAGTTCTTAGGTTAAGTTGTACAGTTAGTTGGTGAGACTAGTTTGTAAGGAACGCGCGCTAAAAGAAAAGCGCAACGCGCGTCACTTCGGAAAGAGACGCTAAAGAGTCAAGACGCGACACGAAGCAATAAAAGTACAAGACCTGTGAGTTACAAAAATCTGTTGTACGTTATTTCGGAAAGATCTCTCTCCTTCAAGAACCGTAGTCCCCACTAAGATGTGGTGATCATCAAGTAGTCGGTTAAGAAGAGTTCTGATTTCAAAGGCATCGGTTAAGAAGAGTTCTATTTGTTTTTGCGAACAAATGATTAATGGACTGTACTTCCGAAAATCTCCATGCTCCAAACTGGCTGAAATTTAGGGAATGGATTTCTTTTTAATAAAAATAACGATTCCGACAAGGATTTTTGGCGATTCGAGAAAAAATTTTGTATCATTTGGGTGTTACTCTCTACTTTACCGACGCAATGATTACCGGCAGGAATACTTGAGGCAGATTTGAAGGCGATTCTGATGCTATGAAATCTGCTATTATCAATTCTTTTTAAAAGTTATCAATGTTCAAGAGTAATGCTATATGTATAATTAGGTTAGGTTAGGTTAACTGTTGGGGTGGCCATTGTAGAAAGCGTAGATAACAGTAGATGTAAATACTACGCCGATAAAATAGGGAGTGACACTCAAATGATAAAAAATTTGTTTTCAAGTCGCCAAAAATCCTTCTCGGAATCATTATTTTTATTAAAAAGGAACCCATTCCCCAAATTTCAGCCAATTTGGAGCATGGAGGTTTTCGGAAGTTTAGCCCAATCGTCATTTAATCGATTTCAAATTTTAAAATAACAAAATCATTTATTATTCATTTTGTAATCAAATCTACATTCAAGAACTTATATTAAAATTTAATTCAAAATCAATTCCAATAAAATTAGTTATTTTTGCAAAGCTATTATTTGATTATTAAATATAGGAAGACAATTCCTATAAGGACGATACGCGTGGCGCCATCTAGCGGTAGTATGTGGGAACTAATGATACTGCAGTTTTACAAGTGTGTAGTTCACCCTGTTCGCCGGAGAGATGGCGCCACCTGTTCCATTTTCGAAATAATTCAATTAATATTGATTTCATTGAGTTAATTAACTTCAATATGCATTAAATTACATAGGAGAGCTAGAGTAATTAAGTTCCGAATGTTTTGACTTCACCAAACCACTATCAATTTTTAGCGAAACTTCGGAATACCGTGATGTTCCGAACCTGGTCAAATTTTGCAAAGAAGCTCCTGTTTTCAAAAGGAAACATCTGTGAGAACGGTTTTGGCGACTCGAACGAAAAATTCCATTCCAATGTTATTTTCTATATTACCGACGAGACTCAGTATAGTATGCAAAATGATCATCTTCAGATCCACGGAATATATTGCAAACAGCATTTCCATTATACATTAACAGTATTCAGTATTGCTGCCTCCACCAGAAGCTACACCAAACCTACTCGAACAATATTTCTATTATATTACCAGATTTCTATTACTTTAAATCTCTATTTCACTATATTTGTACACCTAGAGTCCTACACTGTTATACTCCGAATCGTCAGATTCCCTATATTCATATACTCTCTATACCCTTAGGCCCCCATATCTCTAAATTCCACATATCTCTAGTGCTTCTTATCTCTAAAGCAATATCCCTATATTCCCCATATCCCAATGTCCTCTCTATCCTTACATCCTCCATATCCTTATATTTCTCATATGTCTACATCCACATATGTATCCACATATGCTCCATATCCCTAATTTGTCCATATCCTATATCCTCCATGTTCCGCATGCTTCAAAATCCCCCATATCCTTACATCCCCCGTATATCTACGTCTCCACATCTTTACACCCCCCATAATTTTATATCCACACATTTCTTATATCCCTAGATTCCGCATATCTCTAAATTTTTAAAAAAGGATGTAGTGTTGCAGGGATAATCAAGAAACTCACATAAAAATTTGCAGTTTCATATATTTCTTTCTTTCGTACAAATGAAAATGAAGAATTTGTTTCTAGTTCGATACACAATTACTATAATAATCATTAATAAATAGTATTACGGTGAAAATAACATTACGAGTTCTCGAATAGGTATCTAATAATATCGTTATTTTGTTACACTATCACTCTTACTCGGTATTTTTATTATTCTTTACTATGTTTACTAGTTACAATTGTTGTCATTACCCCTTAGTTGATCGTATCCTAACTGTATCATTATTAACAATTGTATTGTAATAATAGTAATAATAAAATTGCTGGTATCATCATTGGTGTAATTCAATATTTACAAACAAGTTGTTTTAAAATAAGTGGCACAGAATCATTCTCTTGAGATGGAAATTTAAAATGATAGCAAATCTTTAATTAGTTTCACAGGGCTTTCTTAATTAAACTTTTACAATCGTTACTACTCTCAGTTCAATTTTAATAACATATGATTATTTATCAATTTTAACAAATGTATAAATATTACTAAACCGTGATAATTATAATTTATATAATTACTAAAATAATTTATATAATTGTATAATTATGTGTCTACATAAATTTTAATCATAGTTCTCATCCAATTTAAAATTGAAGAATTTTAAATTTCTGCATTTGCTTTGAAATATTTTAAATAATAATCATAAATATTATTAAACCGCGATACTAAAACTTTCTCGCATAATTAAAAATTGTCTTCGTTAATTTTCTCAAATAATTTTCTCGACTATATGTTTAGAAAAATAATACAATTTTTTGAGAAGGAATGCAAACTCTGTCACGTATTTAACGACAACCTTATATACATTTGACCTTATTTATTATATTCATATTCTACAACGTAATTACCTTATGTACAATATTTACATCAAACATAAGCTATTTATATAATAAAAAGCTTACTATATATATAATATATTTTTTATACAGATAGATCAAGCAAAATTTGTTAGGACTGGACTAATAGACCACATCGTGTTAGAAGCCTATAGCGTTAAGCGTCATTTTTATTATTCAATAATTATCAAAACTTTATATATTATAGTTCGTTTATCAGACACACGACTTATTGTTTGACAAATTTTGAATTATTGAAACATTTTTCGATGCGATGAACATTTTTGTTTCAACACTATCAAAATTCTCAACCGATAAAAGGTTAGTTTTTGGTCACGTGAGTCTTCTGCGTCACGTAAATCGCTATAAAGGCACTATATTTCACAGACAATCTCTACAGAGAAATGAAATTTAGAAATTTGCATATTTACTACTGACAAGTTCATTAAATTTGCAACTTTCAAATTTGCAAAGTTTCCAAATTTTTTTATTCACAATTTTCAAATTTCTGAACTTGCAAGTATTTGAATTTTTTAATTTGTAATTTCCAAATTTCTGAACTTGCAAACTTTCAAATTTTCTCATCTGCAACTTACACAATTTCAGATTTGTTGGACTGTAACTTTCAAATTTCCAGACTTGCAAAATTTCAATCTTTTCGATTACCGACCTAGATTATTGTACAAAGAATATTTTGCAAAAGAAGTCATGAGAAAATATTGCTTCTTGGGTTCAGGAGCAAAGCGAATATTTTGCACACTTTTGGAAATTGAATATCTACTATCCTGATCAATACACTATAAAATAAAGAAGGATCGCCGAAGCGTATTTTTCACCAGAGACCCCAAAAATCACCAAAAATCATACTCGAAGTGTTCATTGTTTATGTTGGTCTTGGGTTGATTATTAGTCTTAACTGTATGTTGTTAAATTTAGAATTTGCAATGTACGCAAGGTGTTTCATAACATACGGTACGAACATGAAGATGTACATGAAATTAATTTTTTCTAAAATACATATAGTTACATGTATCAAAACATTGTTTCATATTTTTTCGTTATTTTCGTGTGTGAAATCTTCCTGTTTGTAATTCGCAGTGAGACATCTTGTATGCATCAAATATTGCCATTTTTAAACTATGAAGTTGTAACGAACTTGCATGTTCTAATATTTTATTAGATTTACGTTTATATCTTTTATTGTTGCTTTTAAAACATTTAAACATTGGCAAAGTTTTGACAAAATGGCGACTAAGAGGAAAGAAAAGAATTTAGAAATTGAAAATTTGGAAAGTTTCGGAAATTTTGGGACATTTTGAGAATTTGAAAATTTAAGGAATTTTGAGAACTTTAATGGTGATATATGGATTGAGGGAAACATAAAAGAAAAGGAGAAATTTTTCTTGCATTTTGAAATGAAAATTATTTGTATTTGAAGAACTTGAGAATTTAAAAATTGAAAAAATTGATAAATTAGAAAATTTAGAGAGAAAAATATAGAGTTTATTAAAATTCGTTGTACGAGCTTCATTAGTTAATGTATCTTTCGAAAAAATTTAAACAAACTATGAAGATGAATTGCATACATATACTTACGAAAAAATTTTACTCGATTATTTAATACACGAGTCATGAATTCATATAAATTCACATCTTGTTCAAAAAGTTTATTAAAATATCTTGTAATTTTTCATTCGATTGGTTTAACAGTTGTTAAACTTCCATTTTATATCGAATTAACGATGACCGTGTCACTAAATTAAAACTAAATTCAAATTTTATTTAATAAATATCTTTATTCTTAAATAATTATTACTCAAATGTTGACTATTCTGGTATTTAGATAATTGTAACTTAAAAAAAAATGATTTAAAAGTAATTCATATACTTCTGTAGAATACATATATTAATTGTGCAGTTTGCCAGGTTAATAAAATAAAATTTCAAATTATCAAAAGAATAAAACCATTTTGTGGTTAAATATTTCATCATTCAATTTCCTACTGTCACATTTCAACATTATATAAAATAAGAATCAAAACGTCAAATACGTTGCAAAGAATTTTAAATGTTCAACGGAAGTGACGTCATGGCCGCCATTATATAATTGAACGTAACGATGCACTCTACAAAAATTCGCGCCACAAATTTACAAATAAAATAATTTAGATTTTAAATTATAGAATGACACAAGGTACGTATACAAATTGAAAATTTTATACAAGTACTTACGAAATTAATAGAACGCCGTTCGATGAATTTTACAGGTGACAGATGAGCAAACACAACAAAACTGCATTGCCTTTTTCGCTGTAGTTCATTGTGAAGAAAGAAACTGAAGAAAAATTTCGCAAAGTGAAACGAAAGGAATAACAGATTAAAACGAAGTAGTAGATGAAAAGAATTGATATTTATAGAGATATTTCAAAACGGACTAAGTACCACGATGTGCCGAATGTTATTGATTGAAATGTTTGTAAAACTGTAACCTGTGTTCGGGCAGAGGTCGCTCACTTCACCTTTACAATCAAAACTATACCGTACTTAGATGTCGTTTATAGTTACTAGTTAATGTAGATGGGTTTATTGTACATGTTTAGATATTGAATCATTTAGGAAACGATATAATTTGAATATTTGGAAATTAGGAAATATTGGCAATTCAAAATTTGTAAATTTGAGAAATTTAGAAAGATGGAAATTTGAAAGTTTAGGGAGTTTGCTATTTGAACATTTGGAAATTTAGGGACTTAGTAATTTGGAAATTTGGAAATTTAGGAAGTGAGTAATTTGGAAATTGGAAAATTTAGGGAGTGAGTAATTTAAAAATTTAGGGAGTTAGTAATTTATAAATTTGGAAATTTAGGGAGTTAATAATCTGGAAATTTGAAAATTCAAAGATTGAGAAATTTAGCAAGATGAAAATTTGTAAAAAGAAGTTAGCAATTTAAAAATTTGGAAATTTAATGAATTAATAGTTTAGAAGTCAGGAAATTTAAGGGGTCGATAACTTAGAAATTTGACAATTTATGATGTTAGTCATTTTGAAATTTCCAAACTTGAAAATTTAGATATTTAGAAATTTACACATCTTGTAAATGTTAAAATATAGAAACTTAAAAACTGAAAAATTCAGGACTGTAGAAATTTACAAGTAAAGAAACTTGAAATTGTGATCAGTGGCCATAAATGAACACTTCTCGTCCATGACTACTGTAACCAATCCAAGAATATTCTCTAAATACGATTGCAGTTGGTCGTGAAACAATTGCACTACTTCACGATAACCAATCTTAACAATATATTATAATTAATTTTATATGATAATGAACGATGCGAAAGCGATGAACGTTCGCCTCAATTATGATGCAGGTAAAGGGTATTACTTTCTCCACTATTATCATTTTTATATACAAACTAATTGTTTTATTTATTCCGTGAAAAGAATACGAATAAATATTTCGTCCGTCAAAATGTTTCTTTAACAATCGTCACCTAATATAACGAGACTACTTCCTTACGATCAGACTTTTCGGCAAAGTTTCAGATTTGCGTACGTTTAATTATAAAATATTGTTAAGTACACCGTTAAGCTATACATCCTTTTCCGGCGTAGTGTCTGGGAGACAATAACTTAGTGTCCCTTTGATTATCGAAAGCAGAAACGACCGAATCATTCGTCATCCGTTCATAAACAACAAAAATTTCACGGTATACAAAAAAAGCCTGCGATTGTGCCGGTTGCGAATGGGGGTTATGTAACTCACAGAATACGTAAACTTATTTTTAATCGAATCTTTACGAAAGAAAATAAAATATTTGTACAAATTATATTGGGTCGCCGTGTTGCGCTGCGTGTTTTACTCAAAGGATCGTTTCGAAGAAAAAATTCGTTTTCTACAACTGACCGCACGCGTTTTGGTTCGATGAGCCAACCTCGACTATAACAGCAAATTAGAGCCGTGAAAAAAGACTATAAAAAGCAACGTGGACTCTGACAGAATTACTTCTTGTCGTTAAAATTTCTTTTATCAACGATTCTTAGGCCTGTACGTATTTATAATCGATTAGTTTCACTGGATACATGTTTCGTATTATTGTCGTTTCGAAGCTCCTCGGTGACTAACATTGCTTATATGACGGCACTTTCAAACAAAATGACAATAAATATTCATACAATCGAGGCTTAATTCAGATCTACATACGAACATAACATTTGCCCAAAAAACACGCTGTTGTTTATTTATAGTACAGTAAAAACGTACTATTACGTTTTCCATCGTCAATGGAAAACAAAAATCCTCGGGCACTTTTAGACGAATATTTACAAACAGTTCTTATACAATTGTTTCGGTGCTTTGTGGGTGAAAGTATGTAGGTTTGAAGTAGGCTGAAAGTTGCTAATTTTTCATCTTTTTATGTAGGTATAGGCCTGAGAATCATTCCGTTGCAGTAGATATAGCTAGCTACCTATGAACATTTCTGTATACATACGTATACACATTAATATACATAACATTTAAGCGACAATATACGCATCACAATATATCTCGTTCGGCATGTTGTACGGGAACACGTGTGTACAGTAGTGTGTAATTTTTAGGCTTCTTTTAGCTAAACGAAGTGTAAGGAAAATGTTTCAGTATACATTTTGTTGTAGATTTTCTTTATATATTATACCATATACGTTAGCAGACTGAATCTGAAAATTTTTAATGAGACCTTTTATCTAAATTTAAAAGTTATGCATTTAATAATTTGAAAATTTCTGGATTTATAAATTTAAAAATTTACTAATACAAAACCGTCTTCATATTTTTACAAATTCACATTTCTAAATATCTAAATTTGCCAATTTCAAAACTTCCTAATTTCTAAATTTTTTAATTTGAAGGGTTGTAAACTCCTAAATTTGAAAATTTTTTAATTTATAAGCTTGAAAGATTGTGTATCTTTAAACCTAGAAATTTCTAAACTTGGAAGGGAATTTGAAAATTTAAAAATTCGTATCTCTGGAAAGTTCTGAATTTAAAAGTTGATAAGTCCAAAAATTAAAAAATTTACTAACTTAAGAAATATCTCAAAACCATTCTTCAAATTTCTAGAGGTCCAAAATTCTAAATTTACAAATTTCTAAATTCCATAGTTTGAAAATTTCTAAATTTGAAAGATTGTGCATCTTTAAATCTAGAAATTTCTAAACTTGGAAAATTACTAGATTTCTAAAGCTACAAATTTGCAAACTTTTTAATTCCTAATTCAGAAGTATCTAACTTTACAAACCTCTAAATTAACAATTCTTAATCTTCATGAATTAAAAAATAACCTTTTTTTAAATTCCCAAATATGAAATCTAACGAAGTTCTATATCTCTAAATTTAAAAGTCAGCAAATATGAAAATTCGCAAATCAATATGAAAATGTACATATTGCAAAACTTGAAAATTTGAAAATTTATCGACGAAAATACCAATCACTGCTGAATTACTGATTCCTTTCCCTTACATCTTTATTTTCCTTAAAGAAGCCTAGCAATCCCGCCATTGTGTGCCCGTTTTTTACACCGACAAAAGCCATCGTACAAAAAAGTACCAGACGGCTCGAAAAATGAAACTACTCGATCAGTCGATTGTGTTTTATACATGCTTGCGTTGTGTATGCGTATGAATGAATACGTATGACTGGTGGTACAATGTTGCATCGTATGCACGTACAATAATCATCGCTGTCCAAAACTCTCGAATGCATTCTTTCGTTATTTTTCCCCTCGCAGTCATTTTCGTGAATCGTTTAAAACCCCGCATACAACGTGCTCTGTATCATATTCTCGCCCGGAGACGAACATTTCAACGAAGACTTTCGCGATAAAATTTGTAAAACTCCACTCGCTTACGCTACTTTCTCAGAGACTGTACAAAATTAACCGATTAAACTAGCATTATTTTCTTTCTTTATAAATTCAACGTCTTCTAGATTTTAGTCTATGGATCAAGCATACGTTTGCTTCTTTGCGTACAATATACACAACAGTTTCAACAGATTCATTGCTTTTTTTTTATCATTTTCGTCGGTGCTTTCTATAAACGCGTTCCCGAAGAAAGGAAGGAAATAACAGACCTGGGTTTGAACTTTTATCACAGTACCATATAACTGTAGTACGAAGCTCTCAGGCATTTGGTACGAAACGTAGCTGATACGCAGATTGTTCACATTTTCTCGCATATTTTCTTTGACACGCATACACGGACACATTCGTTCAACACACACACACGCATTGCACCACGAAGGAAGCTGGGGAAGGCACAGTGTATGTACATATACGTATGTACAGCACCGAACGACGATCAGGGACAACTACAGTACTCGTGGTACACGATATTTGAACATCGATGAAACATTACATGATTATACAACTGATAATTAGCGACTTACAATAGAGAAAATCGGGAGAAGATTCGTTGGCTCGTCGCGTTTCGCTGATCGTTGACTAGTTAGGAACCTGCGATGGGATTCGTTTCGATTACTAGACGAGTTCACCGAGGTATCTCAAATCTAGTGAATTTTAATCGCTAGTCGAGCCCACAAATCTTTCGCCGCGTGTTCAGATTCAACGTGAACGAAGGAAATTTATACTACGAAATATCGTTGTAATCTTTCTCATTTTTGAAGGTAACGCAAAACGCTAAGTACTTCGATTCTGTTGGCAGTGTTCTCGTTTCTTGATTAACTTTCGTTTTAAACTGATTTAATGTCCATGCGACCGACGAGCTTGCGAATGCTCTTCAAACACCATTGACTAGACCTTACCGGAAGCCCGTGTTTCAGCTTCCTTGTAGTGCAATGATTTATTAATCGTAAACGAGGACATGGCCAGACAGTACGGATGTTAAGCTTAGGAAGAAAAGGAGATTGACTATGTCAATGTTACTCTCGCACTTTCTGTGATTTTAATGTAAATGTTGTTCGTTCTTAACGCGAGACATGTAAACGGCGTCAAGCTCAGAAAACGTTAAATACCACTGACTAGACCTGGCGGAAGTGACCGCCTCACTTTTATATTTTTTTTTTTGTGAAATCTCATTTAACGTTATCAAGAAAGTACAATAGTATTACTGACCAATCAAGACGAATATTGTGATACAATCAGGGCCGCATTAAGACCTTTGCTAACAGGGAGACTTAATTTTGGAGCTTTCAAACTCTGGGTCTTTACAATCTTTTAACTTTGGAAATTTTTATACTCTTGATTTTTAAACTCTTGAGGATTTTTACAATTTTAAATTTTGGAATTTTGGAAGTTTAAAACTTTATAATTTTTGGAACTTTGGAACACTTTGGAAAACTTTCAAACTTGTGATACCTAATAAATTTCAAAATTCAGTAATTTTGTTCCTTTTGAATTCAGAAATTTGTCTTAAATACTTTAGAATTTTGTGGACTTTTTAAACATGATATTTTAGGATGCTAAAGCAGTAACTTCCTAGCTTCAAACATTTCCAAATTAAGCAATTCAGTTCTTCACAACTTTCCCACTGTTAAGTCCTTAAAAAATCCACGATAAGCTCGTGAGTACAAAATGGCGCCTCCTTCAAAGCATATGTTGTTACATACTTAATCCAGCCCTGTGTACAATACAGTCGAGTGTTTTTGAAGCGATGAAGATCGAGTACCACGTAGAACTGCATGTCCTCCGTTCGTAGGCACAAGAAACGCTCTTGTCGAATGATTCTTATTCTTTTAATTGGATGTTGTTCGTTTCAGTGAATAAAACGACGCTGTTCCTGGATGTATGGCGGCGTACTTTGGTAAGACTGCTGGCGGCGATCCACGTCGTTTGTTGAGTATCCGTTGGCAGCCTTTGGGACGGAGCTTCGTCGTTGCTGCGTCAGTTTCACAGATCGGTCCTCTTGGAGGACGACGAGGAGGAAGAAGAGGCGCAAACGGACGAGACTGAATACCATCACGATGAGTTGTAGGGATCACCTGCACGGTGCTAGGAGTACTTCGAGCCAACATGGACAAGAGGTCACTTCCTGTCTTGAGTACTTGGGTCCCCAGCCTTTGGCAAAGCTGATTCGGACGGAGTTGATATCGACGGGACCGGACGCGAATCCTGATGCCTGATTGCTTGTTCTCGTGTTGCCGTTGCCGTATGGAAGCTGCAGAATTTTGGTCCGGTCGAAAATGTTCAGACAAAAGCCGGGAGGCACGCGATAGACGAGTAACGTTCTAGACTCTGGGTCATCCAAAGTAGGCGAGTTCACGAAAATCGGGCTCTCAGATCTGTTGTACGCCCAGACGCCGTCTGCTTCTTGGCTAAGCATTAGACCTGTCGACAGACAATTTTACTTTATCAATTCATTTGCTGCATTATGTATCAAAAGTAGGTACACTAAGGTTGCGGTAAAAATAAATATGTAAAAGTGACTAGGTATAAGATTATGTACCAAAAGACTGTGTTAGCGTAGATCAGTGTTAGGATAATTTATGTTAGGTTAGGCTAAGTTAAGATTATATTAGTTGACATGAACTGAAGTTACTGATAAGTTAATCTAAATTATATTAGGTTCGATTAGAGTTATGTCAAGTTTGGTTAGGTCAAAATTATGCTTGATTTGGTTAGGTGAAGGTTATGTCAGGTTTGGTTAGATGAAAGTTAGGTTAGTTACGTTATGTTCAGTTACATTTAGAGTTATATTAGAGTCGGTGTTATGTTGAGCTGATATAATTAAGTTTGGTTAAATTAGATCAGCGTTTTATTGGAATTAAGACAGTGTCAGTTAAGCTTGTTTATGGTTAAAGGTTAGGTTAAATCGTTAATTTTTAAATGTTTTCTCAACATCAGCTTTCTGATGTAATAATTGAAATTTCTATGAAAACCGCGCTTGAAAAGAACGTAAGAAATAATTGAGAATCTTACCAAGGCCAATTTTACTTCGAGTCTTTTGGACCGCAGGTGGCGCAACATGATTCTCAGCTAATGTTGCTAAGCAAAGACCATCGCCATCATGGAGAGAATCGAAAACATTCACCGTTGAAGGTTCCACGGGGTACAAACGACCCACTCGACCACCTAGTTCCCAATATGCTAGTGTACACCATTCCTTCTGCCCTGTTTCACCTGGAACAAGACAATTAATGCATATTATACACACATAGTATTTAATAACTACTAGAATACTAACATACTAAGATTATACTGTATTTTGCCAGGGTGAAATGATCAAATTTGAAAATATGAACATTTTGAAATTTTATAAGAAATTGAAGGAAATGGAAGTTTTCAGTACTCGGAGATTTGAGAATTGGTAATGTGTGAAGTTAGGAGATTTGAGGAATGTGGAGATTTTAGAGATGCGAGGAATTTGTGGGTTTGGAAATTTAGAAATTTGGATATTTAGGAATTGGGAAATTTAGAAATTTGGAATTTGGGAATTCGGAAAGTTAGGAATTTGGAAATTTAGGAATTCGGAAATTTGGGAATTCGGAAATTTAGGAATTTGGAAATTTAGGAATTTGGAAATTTAGGAATTCGGAAATTTGGGAATTCGGAAATTTGGGAATTCGGAAATTTGGGAATTCGGAAATTTAGAAATTTGGAAATTTAGGAATTCGGAAATTTGGGAATTTGGGAATTTGGAAATTTAAGAATTTGGAAATTTGGGAATTTGGAAATTTAAGAATTTGGAAATTTGGGAATTTGGAAATTTAGAAATTTGGAAATTTAGGAATTCGGAAATTTGGGAATTTGGAAATTTAGAAATTTGGAAATTTAGGAATTCGGAAATTTGGGAATGTGGAAATTTAGAAATTTTGAAGTTTAGAAATTCGGAAATTTGGGAATTTGGAAATTTAGGAATTCGGAAATTTGGGAATTTGGAAATTTAGGAATTCGGAAATTCGGAAATTTGGGAATTTGGAAATTTAGGAATTCGGAAATTTGGGAATTTGGAAATTCTGGAATTTGAAAATTTAGAAATTCGGAAATTTTGAAGTTTAGAAATTTAGGGATCTGAAAATTTCGCAATTTGGAAATGTAGATATCTGGAATTTATAAATTCGAGTATTCAAAATTTCAAAATACGCGGATTTGGAAATTTGCAGAATTTGCTAATTCAGAACTATACCGATTAATTTTTAAATTCAGAAAAGTAGTAAACTTAGAAATTTAAAGTCATAAATCTGTAACAGTTTCAACATAAAAATACAAGGTAAAAGTTTACAAACTTGAACTTACGATAAATACAAAATTTTCAAGATTTCAATATCTTAGCAAAATACTTGGAACAATCGTGAACATTTTTTACATAAGTGCGTCATAGCAAAGGGGTTAACAAACTGACCGAAACATATTCTCCGGCCGAAAGTTAATTAATTAAAACTGCTCGATAGCGTGGGCATCAAGAAGTTTAATCTGCTGTTTTTACGGAACAACTTCCACGAAATGTGATACAGAGGCATGCCACGAAACAAGATGAGATCTGTCATTAACGAGGAGTCTTTCTCTTTCTTGGTAAAAGTGTTCGTTCGTTCGGTGAGAGGCTGCGGGCGTATATATGTATGTACCTACATATGTATACGTGTATATACTATAATACAAGCGGTATCATAAAGGACTTGTCGCCGGAAAGTCCCACGCGCCTCGACAACCATCCTGGAGACGACGATGGCGCCAGATTCGAGAGTAGACAAGACAGCAGACGGAGAAAGGAAAAAGAATCTACGACGTTGAAAGGCAGGAGGTATCCACATTTACAATTAAAAGATATGACTTTCAAATCATTAAAATATTGGCTATTAACGTTCAGACACTGCAACTACATCGTTGATTCAAAATTCGATCAAAACACTGCTGAATGTAATTACGTTTATATGAAACACTTACAAAATTAATATAAATGTCTTTTAATTTCAAATATTTACAAGATTAGGTTTTAAAAACTCTCAAGTTCTTAATTTTTTAAATGGCTGACTTTCAAATATTCAAATTACAAAATTATTCATTTACTTTAAAATTGCATAGTTTTTATTTTTCAGTTATTTTTAACAAAAATTTATTTTATGCATAATAATTTTATTGTATGCATAGTAATAATTTTAATATATAAATTTATTATGTATTTAATAATAACAGTTTAATATAAAAATTTATTGTATGCATAATTTGATATATGTATAAATTTGTTGTATGTATAATTTTAATGCATAAATATATTATATGTAAAATTTCATTAATTTATCTGTAAAAGTACATTCGTAAATTACAATACATTTTCACTAACAATTCTAAAGTAATTTCTAAAAAATTATTAAGAAATTAAGAAAGTGTAATTTTAAATTTCAAATCTTGGCGCCATTTAAGCGGAACTACAATTTTTAATGTTTACAATGCGTACAAATAAATAGAAATTGCGGAATATGGCGTCGCTGAGAGTTGAACTATCATACATATGTCTAATCGAAGAAAAGAAAGAAAAATTCATCGAATCGCTTCCAATTGCTTCGTTTTAATCATTGATTAATTACGCCGACTGACATTCACGGGGAACATCGAACCGTCCGGCGCAGATAAAAGGAAGAGCTAAGAGCATTACAGGTGAACCTGATTGGCCCGGTTTTATCGGACATCCTTAAAAAGAAACATCGAAAATGCTTTTAAAATATGCAAAACACCGGTGAAGACGAGCTCGCGTCCGACCAATAAATCGATCGAAACTTTTTGCTATAATTATCGTGTCGCCGCGACGTTGGCGCCCGAACCTACCCTAACCTGTTTCCACCATCGGAACGTGTTTACGCCATCTTTCAATGGAACCGCGAAGTTATCGCCGACTTCTCAGCAGTAGGTAATACCGTGTTAATTGTTGCCTCATAATTTACAATTCCGAGTCACGTTTCTCGACACTCCACTTTGAAATCATAGATAGTCGAGGAACTTGGAATGCGCGTGCAGTACCGTACGGTTAGGTAAACGCATTTTTGAATTTAGAAAGCTACGGATTTAAATATAGAAATTATACATTCAATTTAAATATTATAAAAATTATTCAATTTAGATATTATAGAAATTATACAAGTTGGAAATTTACGAAGTTTTGAACTTAAGTTAGGAAATTGGGAAATATGCAAATTTTCAAATTTAGAAATTTTCAATTTATTAATTCTTACATTTAGAAATGAAGATTCAAATCTAAAACTTTAGAAATCTTAAAATATTCTTAAACTTAAAAACATAAAAATATTCAAATTCAGATTTTTGGTTTATGAATTGCCAGATTTAAATTACAACTTCTCGGATTTTGAAATTGAGAGTATCTACTAAGATAGCTTTTGATTTCGAAGACCTGATAGGTACCGGTACGTACCTAATGAGCATTATACGCTTATCTTCGTTAATCGTATGCTTATTAATTATATGAATTGATTGATTCAGGTATTACCACAAAATTCGTACGTGACAAAACACACGAATAGAGAAATACATTATATGATGTCATATATGACACACAGAGAAATACTTCCTAAAGAGAATTTGAAAGAAATCGTGAGTATTGTACACTTTCTCTTCAAAACAAATTGTAACATCAAAGGAGGTAAATCTTAGTTAAACTTCAATATTAAATATCCTTTAAATTCTCCGTTTAATACAATGGTTTAAAGAAGATCGTTTACATACAAAACCATGTATAGGAAAACCTATAACATAATTTATTGATCTACAAAAATTTGTTTAAGTTTAAGGAAATATGAATAAATTATAGCGCACACACATTCTTACTGCGCATGCGTTAACTAGCGCGCATGCGCATTACTTGTTTCTATTCGAAAAATATATAACTTTCTTTCGCACTAAATATTTTAATTTTAACATTTGAAATTTTAACAAACAGAACTAGGTTTATAGTAACTTTTTAGGACTTTAAAACAATCTGATTTATTCAACTAGAATTTTAAAAGAACCTCATTTATTTCACTTGAAGTACCCCTCAGTTCTTATTTTAAGTTCTCATTTTAAGCTATTTATATAGATTTTGTATCCGTGAAAGAAAAATTAGAAACAATTCGTAGTTCGGTAATCATCCCATGAAAATTTGGAAAAATTTATCGCAAACACGTCAGTGTTTCTTAGTGTACATTCTTTTTCAAACCCAAATTTCTCTAACACAAAGTTTGACAAAGGTATAATTCACAGTTCTACAATCGTCTGGTTATCTATCCACGATAATTCAACAGGATACTTCTTACAAACACGGTGTTTCCTTATTGTAAATTCCTTTTCATCGAACCCAAATTTCCCTGAAGCAAGTTTGACGAAAGGACGATTTACATTTCGATAGTCTCTCCCTGCACAGTGTTGGTGTTTTTTAGCATGCAAATTCGTAGGGGTCTGTATGATCGCTAGCGGAGGCTGAATTTAGAGGTTAAGAAGTCAGGAAGAAGAGTAGGAGAAGGTGATGGAACACGGGTGTGTCGAAGTATACGTCCTAGTGTGGTTGTGTGCGAGGGGGGGAAGTGACGGGGCGGGGCGGGGTCCCTGCTTCCACCAGATAAAAATAGATATTACGAGTTTACCGCGGCGCCAAGATTGCGGGGTATCGCGACGATTACGTCATCGGTAGTAGCGCGAGTGGTTGGAGCAAGGACGCTTGTCGCGTCGCCCGCCGCCGTCGCCGCCGTCGCCGTCGCCGTCGTGCTCGTCGTCGTCGTCGTGGCGAACCACGAATTTTCGTGTCTATCTATGATCATCCGCAGCCAGCTTTTAGCTGTTTTCAACAAACCCGTCCCGCGAGACGTTGAATCATGGCGCCCTGTCTAGGAAACGCGCGTGCGGTTACCGTTCCTCCTCAATACATTGTCTGCGGGAATCTAGGGTCACCGTTTTATGCGATTCGAATGTTGTACGCCGGATAAGAAAGTTATTGTACAGCTTGATTGATCGATGTTAACGAGAAACATATTGCAACTTCTGTTGTAGATTTATGGGATACTTTTTCAGTCAATTATGCGGCATCGGACTGACGGCTATCGTTACATTGGGTGAAAGCGTTTCTTGGTACGATCTTTTTAAATCTTTCAGCGATACTTCTGTTAATGTTCTTTAAAAAATTTTATTTGTGCGAATAAAGTGATACTTCTCATATTTTTGATTTATACAATAATCATTTTCAAATTTCTAAATCGGTACATTCGTAAATTTCTACAGCTATTCTAACTTATAATCTATGTACGATAACTCACTAACTTTGATACTTCTAAATATCAAATGTCTGAAGTGGCACATTTTTCAGATTCCCAAATTTCAAGTTCTCAAATTCCTTAATTTTCAAATCACTAGATCCCTAAATTTCTAAATTTCTAAATCTTTAAATCCTCAAAGACGCAAGCTCTCAAATTCCCAAGTTTCTAAATTTCCAGACACCTAAATTCCCAAATTTCTAAGGCCCCATATTTTAACTTCCTAAATTTGCAAAATTTATAAATCTTCTAAATATTCCAAATCTTTAAATCTCCAGATCTCAACATTTCCAAATTTCTAAATTCTGAAGTTTCCAAATTCCTAAAATCCTATATCTACAAATCTCAAATTCCCTGAAATCTCAAATCCCTAAATTCTCGGATTTTAAAATCCCTTCACAACCAAATCCCAATATCTCCAAGTTTCCAAATTTCCAACTCCTCTTTCAGAATTTCAAAATCTACAAATCCCTAAACGTCCAAAGTCTAATCTTTCAAAACTCCATAACAAAATCCCACTCACTTGAAATATAAAAATTTCTAACACAAATATTTAAAAAAAATGAATAATTCCTCAAATAGAGACAAGGAACATAAATTAAAATAAAGCACTCCGCACGTCGAACATTTCTCAATAAGGTATACAACAATGAGACTTGAAGCTTGTTTAAAATGAATGATGTTATAAACTCACTATGTTATTACGTCAACAAAATTTTTGTCTTCGTTGTAAATTTAAATTTACGTTTATGGCTCACTGGAGAAGCTGACATCGTTGTTTGCAATTATGCAAACCCTACGCTCAAATTAAACTTACCGATCATTAACGAAAATTACAAGCTTCTAAGAAAATTGAAAATATCATACCAGATGCAATCTCAACCTCTGTTATTTTCTTATTACAACTTCGACTATTATTAATGTAACTATAAAGCTTTCGACATTGCTTGCTGCCAATTTACTTCAATGTCCAGACTAAAATTTATCGTTCATTTGCATAATCGCGTAGCTACATTTTGCTAAAGTATTAATAAAGTCCGTCAATTTAACGAGAAAATATCGATTATTATTCGCAACTATATGGTTCTGCATTTAGACTATATTTATGGATCGTTTACAGCGTTAGAAACTTTGAACGAAACAAAATTTTATGATACACGGTATTGGACCATTACGATAATATTTAGGTTGCTGCATATCAAGTGATATGCCTCAAGTGCATCGTTACTAAAATGTAATATAGTTTTGGTAATTTTGAAATTTGAAAAAATTGAGATTTTTAGAGACTAGTATCTCTAAAGTACTAATTTAAAAATTTCGAAATTTAGAGATTTCTAACTTTGAAAATTTGAGGTAAGAACTTCTAAGTTTGGAAATTTGGGGATTACTAATTTTGGGAAATTAAAAATTTCTAAATTTTGAAAACTGACAATTTCAAAATTTGAGAGCACAATTGAAAATTTGGAAATGTAAAAAGTTGGTAGTTTGAAAATTTCCTTCCAATAATTTGCACCAATATTTCACGTTTACTATTACGCTACTGCATATCAAATAACCAGTTTCAAAACGTAAAAAGTCCATCGCAATTTGATAACATAAAATAACTTCGACGTCAAAAGTAAAATTCTCGCGCAGCAACGATTTATAGGGTCGTGATTTTTGAATCGGCCAATCCGTAAATATGCATTTTTAAATATTTTATAAACCCACGCTTACAAATCTATTCGTTCATCTTGATAAGCGAGATCGTGTTCGGTAGCTATGTGGTGAGAAGTTGCGATCTTGGTAGGCTGTATCTTTTGCGAGACGCCAGGTTTAAGTGTCCATTCATCATTCCAGAGGGATACAGCTTTATTGCAAACGCGACGAGGGAACTTGAAGAGGGTCACAGTAGGTTTATTACCGGGTTATCTCCTATTGAATCAACACATAGCCTGGTCCATCGTGATTATTACGATCGCAAACTATTATTTATGGGAAATGTTCGCTGAACGACGATATCGATTCAATTGATTTGTCGCTTTATACTTCTTATCTCTAATTTCAGCAAATAACAGAGACCCAAAATAACAGTTATTTTTTTATATAATAGGACTCTAACTGTTCTTTATCAAAACTGTATTTATTCTTTTTTCTACCAGTATATGTAGTTGCACTTAAGATAAAACAATACACGTTTAACGGTAGCATTGGAGATAAAACTAACTTAAACCTTTACAAATACCTTTTAACTTACGGTTTATGTACAAGATCATCAAAAAAGTTCATAAGAATATGATTTATTAATCTGTAAAAGTTCGTTCATGTTTAGGAAAATATATCTGAACAATGTAACCCCGTATACATTGTTAGTGCGCATGCGCTAAATCATGCGCATGCGCATTGCGTATCTCGCTTCAAAAACATTTCAGAGCTGCAATTAATTGGTTCGAACGGTTAACACACGGTAATATTTGTGCGATATTGTAACGGAGTCAATCAATATCAATTATAGAGATTCCAAACAATAGAATTGTCTGTTTTTCTGCTACTTTTTTCGCAATTCGCTTGATTGTCTGTTAAGTTACAAGCTAATGAGCCGGTGCAATGAGACGCGACTTTCATGCAAGCGACCGCGGTAAATTGAAAGCGAATTGAGCCCTGTAATAAAGCAATTCTGGCGGGTAGTCTGAAGATCACGATAAAAGAGCAATTGCGGGATTCGCTGCAGCTTGCAGTTAACTGTCCTCGTTTGTGTACCCGCCCTGTATTATTTCACGTCTTTCAAACAAATTATACGTCTAACGGATTTATATGAAGGACCCTCCTCTTCCGTTCAAAGGAGAACAAACCACTTTAGGCGAATACTTGTTGCGTTTAAATGGAACGATTTACCGTCTGAATATTTCTTGAGTTCAACCTTAATTTAAACTTCTTTTTTTATTTTTTATATTTCATTGGTTTTTATTGGTTTTTTGAAAGCATTCTTTATTTTTTTTAAATTACTGACCTTTAATTTACAAATTATCAGTTATATATTTTCAAATTTATTCATGAAGTGTTAAATTAGAAGTTCATAGCTTTTTGAATATGTAGTTTTAAATTTAACGATTTCTGAATTTACAAATTAACTTAGAAGATTGCAAAGTTTTAAATTCATAAATTTAATAATCTTCAAATTTAAAACTTTGAAGGTTTTCAGGTTATGGGCTGTCAAGATTATAAATTTACAAAATTGCAAAATTACAAAAACTTGCTCCCGTAATACAAACAAAAATTCATTTCGAAGGCTTTGTATTCTGGTATACAAACACGAGTGTTCCATGAAAACGGGAAAAAACGAGAAACTGTTCCGATGACAAATGGCTTTTATCGCAATTAAGAATATGAATCCTGAAAACGTTACCATTCCAACGGTAACGGCCCTCTTCTGGTCGAAAAGCTTCCGATTTGAGGGTGTCGCGCTGCAGGAATAAATTTTAAATGGTATAAAAAGCACGATTCACGCGCGAATTCGCAGAAACCTCGGCCCTGTAAATCATTGCTGTACGAGAGTAAGATTCGTAGGGGGTAAATAACGACTGCTAATAAATCCTGACGGCAACGAAGAAAAGAGCAACGGCTGGGGAAGGAAACACGTGGGAGAGTCGGAATTAGTCTGATCTCGAAGAAATTGGTGACAAAATCGACGAAAAACTGTGTTATATGTATGTACATTTCATATGAGTCCTAAAACTTCCATAGTCTGAAAATTCTAAAATACAGTTTTGATGTTTAAAAGTTCTAGAGTTTACGAATTCAAAGTTGACAAACTTAATAATTAAAACATTCTGATCTCTCAAAGTTTAAAAATTTAAAAATGCGAAAGTCACACAGAATTCTGATGATTAAAAGTATCATGATTTCTAAATATGAAAGTTTCAACATTTTTTAATTCCAAAATTCAAGCATTCTAAACTTCTAAAATTAAGTTCCAGAATTCAGAAGTCCCAAAGTTCATCATCTCTATAAATCCAAAATTCAAAAATAAAAAATGTCAAAATTCAAACTATTCAAAGTGTAAAAATTCGAAAATCCAAAAATTCCAAAAATTCCAAAAATTTTGAAATTTCAGTATTACAAACTTCCAAAATCCAAAAATCCAAAAATTCCGAAATCCAAAAAATCAAAATTCCAAAAATCCGAAAATTCAAAAATTTAAAAACTCCAAAATCCACAGATACCAAAAATTCAAAAATTCCAAATTCCAAAAATTTAAAAATTTCCAAATTTCAAAAATTCCAAATTCCAAAAATTCAAAAATTTCCAAATTCCAAAATCCAAAGATTCCAAAAATTCCAAATTCCAAATTCCAAAGATTCCAAAAATTCCAAATTCCAAAAATTCCAAAAATTCCAAATTCCAAAAATTCCAAATTCCAAAAATTCCAAATTCCAAAAATTTCAAATTCCAAAAATTCCAAATTCCAAAAATTCCAAAGTTCCAAATTCCAAATATTCCAAAGTTCCAAAATTTCAAAATCACGAAGTCCCGAAATTCAGAAATTTCAGTTACAAAATATCGAAATTTCAAAATTCTAAAATTCTAAAATACTGAAATCCCAAATTGAAAATTTCCAAAATTCCAAAACTCGGAAATTCCAAGTCTTCAAATTCCGTAATCCAAAATCATAAGATCCCATTTTTAAGGACATCCATTTTTCGGTTACAGTTAGACCGAGAAATGCGTTCGTAATCCACATTTTTTAGAATTCGTTCCAAACGATTACTTTGCACTTACGAATGCCTGATACGAACAATCGGCGGTTTAAAACGACGGTATGCTGTAACACTTCGATTTCCAAGTTTTCTTACGATTAACGGTTATCTGTTTGTATCGATCAGCGTCCAACGTCCTTCTGGAGATCACAGATTTCCAGATGATGTTTTCAGACGATAAGATTTATCGTGGAATATTTCGAAATTCACACGACCTACAGGAAATACATACTTTGATGAGCGATTCACATCGAACTCGACTGTTTTGAAATATTTCTGATTCGGAAATACGTGTCTTGGGTGTGACAAGTTAAACAAACACCGAATTATCACTTTTATTAGTGATGATACGAAGTAATCTTGCATACATCATGCGCAATTTGAAAACGTACATTAATACTTTACAGAAAATGCACAGTAATACGTTATCTTGTTAGGATATGATTGCACTGTTATTAAATTGAATTTTAAATAAATATTTGATTTTTTATTTCAAACAAATACATGAATTCTGTTTTTAAAATAAATATAGTTAGATACATAGATAATGTGTACATAGATAAATTCAAATATCTATTGTTAAAATGAAGAAGTCAAGTTTGTTTTACTTGTTACCTGTACATTCTTATAATAATTTTAAAAAAGCAATTTACCGGAATTATTGGAAGCTCAAAAATATTGTATGTAGTAAGTTATAAATGTTTTTAATTTATTACTTAAATTCCACGTGTTTAATGAATAAATATTTAAATTTAACATTCTTATTGCATAAAATATAACGATGGACAAATACTAATAAATACTAAAAATAGTGAAAATCCTAAAAATACAAAATATACCCAAAATTCTAAAAACACTAATAATATTAAAAATTCTAAAGATGCTAGAAATACTAAAAATACTAATTAAATTTACAAATGCATTACCTGTATTAGTTTGACCACATGTATAATTATAATTAAAAAAAAAGCTATTATAATCAATAATATGAAATCACTTTCCTGTATTATGAAACAAAAATGAAAAATTTGTGTACTTTCCAGACAAAAATCAATTACCACAACAATATGTGACCCTTTTCTGATATAAAACAAAAAATCATAAAGGCAGTCTGCAATATAATCGGAAATATTAAGTTTCGGTGCTTCTGTCGATAACTTTGACAGAAAGGCTCCGTAACGAGGGCAGTCTCCGCAATTCGTACGTCCACTCTACGACGTATACATTGTGACAGTAAACGCGTTAATAATTCTCATGAAAATATGTCATACAAGATACGTGGCATTTCCACAGTGGCAGCGAACGCGTTAAATCTTACCGAGGAGAATTTAACAAGCGGTCGATCATTCAGCTTCACGCAGAAATTTCAAGCTAGAAGAACCCGACGTATATTTACGATACGTTATCGTGTGAAACAACAGCGCCACCATTAATAACAATTATATATCAGTAGCTTACCATGCTATTTTCCTCGCATTCCCGCGATTCTTTCGTACTCAACAGGAACGCGTGTGCGGTCTAACACGCGTCGTTCTTCGATCATACACGCACACAAATAGCGTGTATTGTGCGTGCGAGTGCACCTACATTACGTAGCACGTTGGCTTGGCCGTGCCAAGGTTGGGAACCTTATCTAAGCTCAGGGTGTTTGACCCAACTGGGAAAACACATTGGCACTCTGTGTCGCCACTGTTGCACGCTCGATTCGCCTAAAGGCCTTATTCGCGATCGATTCACCAACAAACACCGATAGATTAGACACGATAGTATTTCCTTTGGATCATTAACAATTATTAGGACAGTCCCTGTACATCGAATTACGACAACGTACGAAAATTTGATTTTTATGGCTATAACATTGTGTCATATGGAAAATTGTCTTAGGTCATGCAAAATTATTACTACGTACGTTGATAACGATATATATAATTTGCTATTATCGTGATAATAAATTGCGTGGGTGATGAGCGATTAAGGGCCGGGCGTTAGGTATCGAAAGCGCGTGAGGTCAAATTTGGTGAATGGAGCCTACTCAAAAGACTGGTACTCTCCAACCACATTATCCGAGTTGAAAAGAATTACAGATATTTGGGAAAATAATGAAGATATAAAAACAAAGGGTGAAAGTAAAGGGTAGAAAAGATATTCACATGTGTTAATAATGTTATGTACAGTAGTGTATCATGTTAGTAGCTAATAAATTATATCTTCACAATTTGAACGGGCCTTTTAATTTTACGGAAGACGTGTAAAATGCTGAAAATCTGTAGTGGTAATTCTGTATTTTGAAAGACTTAATTCTCTGACGAGTGCAAGCCTTATAGAATCTTTGGGATTTGTAGAACATTTCAAGTTTTTAATTTTTAGTTTAAATTTGTGAGTTTGTAAGTTTATAAATTTCCAAATTGGAAACTTCTCTGATTTTCAAAATTTAAATTCTTATATTTCAGAATTTCTGAATAGCCAGAATCTGAAATTTCTAAATTCTCAAATACTTAAATTTATAAATTCCCAAATTTTCAAATTATTCGGTTTTCAAATAAATTCCATAATTTTCAAAATGAAAGTCAATTTCCAAATTACCAAACTTACACATCTCCAAATTTCCAAATGACAAAATTCTCATATTCTCAAATTACCAAATTCGCATATTACCAAACCGATTTACTAAATTCCTAAATTCCCCTATTTCTAAATCTTGAAATTTCCAAATTTCTGAATTCCTATATCCACACTCCCATCTTTCAAAACTATGACCTACCCCATAGAAGAAGCTCCACAACAGTCCGTATTCAGATGGCAATATAACGGAAGTCTACTCCCCAGTCGATCAGGTATTAATTTTATCCTCCGCTCCATAATATACGATGAAACAATAACGTCTAAACGCGTGGGCATACGTTTCTACTTCCTAGCTCACGGTGAGCATTAAACATTTTTCTTTTTTTCTTATAAAACCACCACACATGAATTGACCGCGTTGAAAGAGTTAATGTCTCGTGTATACAAGCCCGGCAAGTAGGCGTGTATAAACGTCGAAAGGCAAACAACAGTCAGAAGTTTACAATCGGTGGCCGGCTTTCTCGCGTGGTACGCATGTCGTTAGGTATGCGACACGTATGGTATACCTACACCGAGTCGCATGGTCGTAGAAAGGCCGTTTGAAGGACAAGGGTCATGTCTGACGCCGATACATATATATACATATGTACAAGACACGGCCACTGCCTTTTTGCTGTTCACCTTTACCGTACTGCCTTCGACATGTGCGTGCGCCTTTCTGCGGCTTCGTTTGCTGAGTTCGGTTTCATGAAAATTATGGTAAGCTGGTGAAAAGTTTAGGATACCAGAATTATGGAATTTATTCATTTGGAAATTTCGGTTTAGTGATTGCTCCGTTTGCAGGAGTTTGGAAATCTGAGGATTTTTTAGGATTTTAGGCATTTAAGGATATGTAATTTAAGAGTTTGGTAATTTAGAAATTCAAAGGTTTGGAGATTTGAGGATTTCAATAATTTGGAAATTCGAAGGTTTAATAATTTGTGGATTTTAGTCATTTGGAAATTCAAAAATTCAGAAATTTGCAAATCTTCAGATTTGAGAAGTTTAGTAATTGGGCAATTTTTTAATTCAGGGTCCTGGAAATTTTAGTTATTTAGAAATTTAGAAATTCAGAGCTTTGGAAATTAGAAAATGAACATTTGCAAATTAAAAAAGTTGGCAATTTATAAATATAGAAAGTTAAAAATTTCATAATTTAGGAAATCAGAAATTGAAAATTTGTAAATCTATAGATGTGAAAAATTAAAAATTTGAAACTTGGACCTATTAAATTGGAACTTTGACCTATTAAAAATGTTCAAACTTCACATTTCAAAAATTTGAAAATTTGCCAATATAAAAACAAGGTGTCATTTTAGAAAATACATAGATCAAAAATATGCTACACGTTTGATCATACAAAATAAATACTTTTTATCAATGAAATTAAAATGAATTATTCAATTATGTATCACATGTGACTTACTCACCGTTAATACATAACAAGAAATTAGCTACATTACCATTCCACGATTAAGTTTATGTAAATTAGTTAATTCATTGACTGTAAATGCCTGTACAAATTATTATGATCTTCGCGTTCTTAATGAAGGAAAAAAAAAGGAGGAAAAGGAACTTACGAAACAATTATCAATAATAAGTAGGTTCGTTGCAACACGGCGAGAGTCAATAACACAGAAGGCAGGCAGTAAAATTGCGCTGTTGATTTATAATTCGTAAATCAATCAATCTCTGCCAGCTGAATCGCCAGACAGGTAAACTAAGAATCGTTTTCATCGCGATCTTACATGTAATCGGAAACTCGGCGAAACTAGATGACGGTAAAGTATGAAACTAGTAGCTCGCCTTGAGGCGAGTCCTCAAGGGACCCAAGATCTCTGGCCATGGGACATTCTTTTTTTTTTCTTTTTTCTTTCGTTTTACATAAACGTTATTTTCCAGGACACATTCTTGAAAGTCTGCGGTTCGCGATCAAGATTAACAGAAATATTAGCCGGTCGCTCGGATGCTTGACATTTGAATAATTTCCGATTTGTATGTAAAGTAACGTGTTTCGGTAGAAAAATTCGCTCAACGCAATGATTTTATTGTCAGTGATACTTCTATTCTTGGTTTGGTAATGCCTTCCTTATTGTTCTTCGTTTTATAAGAATCTTTTTAGTATTTTTAGTTGTTTTCTTAATTGGGTTGCTGTGCGTTTAGGCCGAGTTTCGTGTTAGTGATGAAATTTGGAAAAAATTGTTGAAGTTTTTTAACTGTGAAAGTTTTCAATTTTAAAACTTAAAAATTTGAGAGTATACATTTTTTAAATATTTTCTGCGCTATAAGTTTTGAAATTTCGAATTTGAGAATATCAATTTTGGGAACTTCCAATTTTTCAAGATTTCAAATTTAAGAATTAAGAAATTTGAGAGTATTAATCTTTTAAATTTCCGGATTTTCAAGCTTCCAAATTTAGAAATTTAGAGATATAATACTTCATTTCTTTTAAATTTAGGAAATTGGTTACTCCGATACTAAACAAAAATTTGGCTATTTGGAAATTTAAGAGTTGAAATTAACTTGGGGTTTTGTTACAGACTTAAAAATCTGGAAACCTTCAAATTTTAAACTATAGAAATTTGAAAATGAAAATTTGGAAATTTAATAATATAGAAATACGAAAAATATCAGATATTCGAAACCTGAGAATTTAGAAATTTGACAGTTCAGTAGGTTGGTAATAAATAATTGGAAAACTGAAAACTGGAAAATGAGAATTTAGGAATTTGAAAATTTGGAAATTTAAACAGTTGAAAATTCATATTTGAAAATACAGCAATTTTAAAATTTAAAACTTGAGAAATTGAAAAATTAAAAAATTGAAGAATTGAAAAATTGAACAATGGAACTGAAAAATCGAAATTTTGAACAATGGAACAATTGAAAAATTGAACAATTGGACAATTGAAAAATGGAGAAATTGGAAAATTCAAGAATTGAAAAATTGAACAATGGAACTGAACAATCGAAATTTTGAACAATGGAACAATTGAAAAATGAAGAAATTGGAAAATTGAAGAATTGAAAAATTGAACAATTGGAAAATGGAGAAATTGGAAAATTGAAAACTGGAAAAATTGAAAAATTGAAATTTTAAACAATGGAACAATTGGAAAATTAAATTAGAAATAGAGAAGGTGAAGAATTGAACAATTGAAAATACTACTTATACTCAACAAAAATATCCATAAAATTCATTAAACTTGATGTAGTCCACATTAATTAACATACTGTGTATAACTTCTTAACGGAATCTCAAATGCAACCCTTCAAATTAGCTATCTAATATCTATAGAACAAGCCAAGAATCCATAATTCGTATTACAACGGCTCTCAGCACTTTCCAGCAAAAATGACCAACATTACGAAGAACGTGTAATAACGTTGGCCATGACAGCACGAAAACGATTTGCATCACGGTGACATTACGGAAGGTACAGTTAAAAGTGTCGTGTGAAAGCACACGGGTCGAGGAAGCGGCATTGCGTTCGTGCCACAGTCGGATCGATAAAAAAGCTCGCATAAAACGATGGGAACAGCTGCGAAGGCGAAAAAAAAGTTTGTGTCGATCGCGAAACGATCTCGTGAACGCGCGTCACGAGCGACAGGTGACCGCGTCAGCTAGTCGCCAGTTCGAGGACGAACGTTTTAAACGAGAATCGCGGGAAAGGATGATTCGTTATTGAGTCGTAAACGGGAATTCTAATTGCTATCTGTTAAAGACAGTTCTCTGTTAAATAGACGATAATCGCGGACACTCCTTAACCCTTGGCGAAGGAATGGGAATGACGTGGTATGCGCGTCGATTGTTGACTGCTGCGAATACGTGGTGGGTTGCGAAATGGAACTGTGGATGTGGGAATTCTGAGTCTCGGTAATTTGGAAGCTAAAAATGAATCGAAGGTTTCGAAACTAGAATTTGGGGGGTTTGAAATCTGGAAATTTAGAAATTTGAAGATTTAAGGCTCGGGGAATTTTTTAATTTTCAAATCTGAAATTTGGAATTTCAGCAATTGGAATTATAGCAATTTGGAAAATTTGAGGAATCTGAAAAATTTGTAGATTTTGGAAAATTTACGAGTTCGGGAATATTTTGAATTAAGGAATTTGGGAATTCGAATATCTAGAAATTTACAAATACAGTAATCATCAATATTTGTATAGCAATTATTCAATGAGATAAACCAAAAAAGTAAAAAATCAAATATCAAATAACATGTACAGATTTATGTACATATAACTACCCACTGTCAAACTTGTAATAAAACGAATTAATGAGAATTAATTTTCTAATGATTTGAACTATACCTTTCAGATAACAACACAATTGTGCTCCAACATAAAATTGGACTCGTCATTCAGCAAAAATGAAATCGTTCACAGAAGTGATCCGGGCAATTACGTAGTTTTGAAGATCGTAAAAGCTTTCTTCGCTCAGATCAACACCGTTACAATTTAAAATAACAATTATTGTTACCTTTCGCGTTAACAGTGCTTATAGTACTTGGTGCTACTGCGAGTGACGCTTCGTACGATTAGTATTGAAATAGACGCGGAAGAAGAAACGGTTTTCGAGTAAGCGTTATGTAATGTAGTTTGTCTTCGTGAAATGTTCGACAAACTTCTTTTTAAAGTCTTCTCATTTATTATTCTATTGATTTTTGTTAATAAACGTAGGAGAATAAACTCATTCGCAGAGTAAATGGTATTGTATAGATCCTCTTAAAAATGTAAGGTTAAGGTACATCTAACCTAGCACATTACATCGAATTGTGCAAATCTCTTAAAAAAGATATAAATATATATAAAGGTATAAATACTAATTTTTTTTAGAAAAATTGAAGGTACAATGTAATTTATATAAACAATGTTGTTTAAAAAGAAACAAGCTAATTTAATATTTTGTTAAGTTAGACTTAACCCTTAACGGTCACGTTTCATCAGAATAACAAACCTGAAATATTGGGACATTTAAGACCCCGTTGAAAACATTTCTTACAAAGTTACTCAACTTAACTTGAAAAAAATGATAAATTTAAAAGTAGTTTTAACATATTTCACACTAATAACGTTGTTTAATTTGAAATCTTTTTCACAGTTGTACACTTTGTGTTCAACTTTAATGTTATCAATAAGTTTCTGTTAAAGAGTGATCATAAAAATGAAATTAATAATTGATAATACCAAAGAATACATCATGATCAACTAACTCGTGTAATACGACTATTGTTTACAATACGCGAGGCATACTATTTTGTGTAAAATATATAAAATATAATCGTAGAGAAGAGAAACGACTAAAAGACGTTGCCAGAACGTGATTTGCAACAGTACGTCACACATAATTCTATGAAACAGAGGTTTAGGATAAATTTAATTTCAGCTAGACTTTAAAAAGAACCATAGCTATTATGATGGTTGCATACAAATTTAGTTTCAACGAAATAAAATTTACGTATTCACACTTTTTTGTTAGTGTGAGACAAGTACAATTTTTATTACTTAGTCTCTGCAAGAGATATTCTATTTTGCAAGAAGTCAATTTTTATTATTTACTCTTTACAAGAATTTTCAAATTTCCAAGTGCAAAAATTTAGATATTTAAAAATCCTTAATTTAGGAACTAGTACTTCAAAATTTTCAAATTTACCAATTAGGAGTTCAGAGTTTTACATTTCCACGTTAACATATATTTAAATAATAATATAAAATTAAAAATGTTATAATTATACACAATTATGTCGTTTTAACATACAATTAAAAAACAATAATAATCATTTCAACGTATAATTAAAAAATAACAGTATTTATCATTTTAACGCATAATCAATAAAAAATAAATATTTGAACATTAAAAAGAATTATTGAATTTTAAAAAAGAATAATTTCAACACATAATCAGGGGACAGTAATAAATATTTAAACAAATGATTAACAAATTTTGTCGAATAATACTCAATGGTGAAAGCTCTACAGAGGTACAGAAGATCAGCGTCGTGCGTATCGGTTACAGGGAACCGGTATAATTTTCATTTCTGTTTCTGAATTTCTCTAACTTTACCTCGCTACTTTAATGGAAGTGGTACCATAATGTCCGACGGTGTAATGTTCATTCAGAGAATTACAAAATTGTATGTGAGGCCTCGGATGCACATGGTCCGGTGTCAGGTGAAACACACAATCACCGTTGAAGATTTACCAGGAAACGGAGTTCGCTAAGATGGCACCGAGGAAATTGCTGATGATTCGCTCGGGTTGTGTTTAATGTGTTCGAGATGAATTCGTAACAGGTGCCAGGGGACAAACTACATTCAGAATGGTACGAAGATGGATAATCTTAGCCTCGAAAAAACAAAATGAACCGAGACTTTCGCATAATGGTCAAAATCGAATGACTGGATAAATTTTTTGGAAATGTAATTACATAAATCGAGAAATGGCTGCAGCGGTTTTATTAACTTTTCAAGGCGTTTAACAGAATGCTCAAATTTTGTGTACCAGACATTATTTTATGTACCAGATTTGCACCGCGAAGCAATGAAGAGTTAATATAAAAACTTGAATATAATTTCTACAAAAACTGATTCGAAAAGTATAAGCAGTAAATAAAAAATTGAATAAACAGAAGTTGAAGATATCGAATGTGATAATAAAATACGAAAAAATATGAAAAATATGAAAAAAAAAAATAGTTAATCAAATCTGTTTACAACAAAGGACAACTAACTAAAAAACGAAAAAATGGCAATTTTCGAATTATAAAAAAAACCGTGAAATTCTGCATCAATGAAATAATAAATGTATCAAAAACTAATAAATTATAATTTAAAGAAAGAAAATAATAAATTATAACTAAAATAATTGGAAGAAGGAGAATAAAATGAACTAACTCGCAGTCTAATCGCAGAAACGAAAATACGAGAAAGGAAGAAGACAAATGAATCCTCACGAATGTATAAGATAAGGAGAGAGCCCAAAGACACGAAACGAAACGCAAATCACCGAAAAAGGATAACGAAAAAACAGCATTAACGTTTCTGATAGCGGCAGAGTCCTGATAACATCCTCGGTTAAAACGGCGGAGAAAATGAAACGAAAGATCCGACTTATCTAAACAAGTCGAAAGGAACGGAAACGGGCTTAGCCACGATCTGCCTTCCGGAAACGGGAATCTCGTATATACACGAAACGACGACGTGCAGGGTGTCCATAAGATAATACGAAAAAGTTACTATAATAATATATTAGTTACGTAATTTATTATTATTTTATTACTCGTAACTTGGGATATGTAAATTTTGTGATATAGAAATTTGGGGATGTAGAGATTTGGGGTTTTGGATCTGATGGGATTTCTGAAAATAGGCATTTACAGACATAGAAATTTGGAAAATATCAAGATTTGGAGATATAGGTACTTGACATTGCAATTTGGGAATGTAGAGATCTAGCAATATAGGGATCTGTAATACCCATATAGAAAGGTCCTCCTATGCTTGAGTTTGCAAGTTCAAAAATTCCTAAATTCTTAAATTTCTCAATTTTCAGAATATACATTTTTCAAAGTTACAAACTCGTTAATTAGAAGGTAGATTTACAAGTTTGTAAAAGTGCAATTTATAAAGAATTAAGCTTGCAATTTATAAATTTCCAAGTTCCAAATTTGCAACATTGCAAATCTCTACAAATATTTGAAAACACAAATTAAGTTGAAAAATATGTCTCTTAATTAAAAAATGTCTTCACAAGTAAACTTAAAATTTCTAACTTTACAAATTTAAACAGAATTTTATAAAATGAAAATGAGCAAGTTAACAGTTCCAAAACTGAACAACTTTGAAATTACCAAACACATTCCAAACGAGTATTATCACTTAATCGCCGCGTATAAATTGCAAATGGCTGAAAAATCGCACGCGAGCACCCTGTGCACACACTGTTTGCGTGTAACGCAGCAAAGAGATCGTGTGCGTAGGCGTGTGTAAAACACACGGACACACGGGTGTAAATATTTCTGAGGCTCTCCAACCATGCTTGCCTATATAAGATACGTGTTGACGCTTTGTAATAGCAGAATAAAAGATGGCCCGACGCCAGTGAAGGCGCCACATACCAGGCGCCGCCTAACCTCTCGTTCCCTCTGTCTCTTTACCAAGCTAATGCTTTGTCCTCTCTTTGTCTTCCTTCAATTCTTTCGCTATCCACCTAAGTCTACACCTCTTCCTCTTTCGGCTACCACTTTGGTCCTATCTCTTTTCCTTTCCCTCCTGCTCTCTCTTTTCCTTTCCCTCTGTGTCGCCTACTGTCTCTTTTCCTTTCCCTCTATGTCTCCTGCTGTCTGTCTCCTTTTGTCCTCCTCGCCCTCTTACACGTGCATTCTTCTCTGTTGCTCTTTGATTTAGAGCCACAGAAGGCTACCTTGCCTCTCCGCTTCATTTCGTGCTATGCCTCCTCCACGTCCTTCTACGACCTCCCGCGTGCAGCTTCGTCCCTCCTCCACTGATTCCTCTTTCACCCTCGACAAACACGCGGTTACCACGCGTGCCTTGCTTATACATATGTATACCCACTTGGGCGCAACGCAGGACTCATTTGGATGAAGACAAATATGCAAACGGGAAGATTTTTTCGTTTTCTGGAATTTTCGAGTCGACGAATTCTTGCGGCGTAGAAACACATCTTGAAATTTGAGAATGTAGACATTTTTTAAGTCATGGATTTTGAACATTTTCAATCTTTGCGTTTTTGCGATTGGTCGAATTTATAAACTTACGTATTTACAAATTTACAAGTTTATAAGTTTACAAGTTTAAATATTTATAAATTCCCAAACTTTTATATTTAGATATTCTCTAACTTTCAAATTTCGCAATTTTTTCATTTTCTAACGCTCCAACTTTTCAATTTTCTAATTTTGTGATTTTCGAATTTTTAACTTTCTACATTTCTAATTTTCTAAAAATCTCTAAGCACCTTCATCTAAAAGTCCGCGTATTACGAAGTTCTCCATTTTGTAAATTTTAAAACCTTCCAAGTCTCGTATTTTAAAAGTCCATCAGAATATCAAAATTAGTAATTTTAACAATTTCTAATCTTGGCAGTCTTTACATGGTTTGAAAAATTTCAAGATTTTTTATTTCAAAAACTTGTAAGTTTCTAAATTCTTCAATTCGAAAACTTAGAAATCTAGAATTTTGTAATTTTCAACATTTCAGTTTTTTAAACTAAAAGAAAATTTTTAAATTTACAAATTTCAAAGATCATCAATTTTCAAAGTTATAATTGTTCATTCAAATTTATTCGAATTGTTATAATTATTATTTACAGTTACTATTATTATTGTTATTATGATATAATTATTATTATATAGTTATTATTATACGATTATTAGTATTATTTTTATTATTATTGTATTATTATCACACTCATTATTAATAATGAGACTTAAATTCTGTGAAGCTTGATATAAAATCCTATTACACCTTGAGCTATATTCATTATTCATAACTTGACCATAAATAGTCTAGAATACGAAATAAATTCAGCGAAAAACTATTAGTGCCTGGACTTTCCCGAGTTTTTCTACCGTTTTAAACATCTGGCGATAAATGAAATAAATAAATCGATTCACATAACCCTCTATCGGACGAAAATTTTCCAGTCGCTGATACAACTTCTTATCTCATTGCAAAATTGCTTTCATGCTTAACTGGGGATTAGAGATCGCTTTACTGCTCTCCCCAATCTTCTGCTTCATTTCAATCTCTAATAGGAACTGCATTAAATAAACAATATCCTGTCAGAGACTGAAACACGATCACATTATGCAATACTGTTACAATACATTCTAACATTTCTAAGTTTCAAATACTTTTTGTCTTCAGACTTGAAAATTTTAAACCATTGTAACAAATTTTTAATTTTTTAATTGTTATACTTGTAAATTTCAACCATTACATTTAATTTTGAAACTTGTAAATTTGAAATTATGAAATTTATAAATTTGAAAACTTGATAATTTACAAATTTTTATATTTAAAAACGTCTAAAGTTAAAAACTTCAAATTAAAAAATTTGTGAACTTGTAAAATTGAAATGTGCTTAAGTTGCAAATTTATAAGTTTCAGAATTTGAAAATCTCTAAGTTTAACAAATTTAACAATTTCTAAATTTGTACATTTGATAATTTATAAATTTGTAAATTCCCTAACCTCTAAATTTGTAAATTCCCTAATCTTTAAATTTGTAAATTCGATAATTTCTAAATTTATAAATTCGATAATCTCTAAATTTGAGACTTTGAACGTTTAACAACGAGAGACCATTTTATAATACTCGAAAAACATAAAATATTTCAATCGACCGTAAAACTATCTATTTTTAAATGATTCGACCATCGAATACACTGAACAGGTACTTATTTCTAGCCGTAACGTGAAAACGACTAATTAACGTCCTTTGATATTTATTCACGCATCGAGCAATCGTTCGAAAGATATCTGATTCGACTTAAACACGTTTTATTGTCTTCCGAATGAATAACGAGGTATAAATTCCGCTCGTTTTTGCAAGTTAATGCAACGAAATTACGTTAGACGATATAAAGAGTTGGTTCTCGTGTAAGGTGCATTTTATGATACGTTCATTGCTGTAGAATTAACTGGAGATTTATTGAAAATGGAATGTTAACACGTAATGACTTTCGAAGTAGCGAAAGTTCTCAATGATAGAAACGAATGTATATACAATTTCTGACTTTAACTGTTTGACTAATTTACGTATTTCGATTTACTATATTTTTCTACGCTTGTAAACGAGTTAAATTACATAAATTTTATTTAAAAAAAGAAAAGAAGAAAACTTCTCTTTCACATATTGAAAACTGAAATGGCCATGTTTTTTAAAATGATAATTATTTCATATTGTTTGAAGTATAATTTAGTAGTTATACTATAAAGTAGAACAAAATTAAGTACTTAAGTATCAAACATTGCTGAAGTTAAAGTATTTATCGAAAAACAGCAAAGAAAATGTTTTTTGATAAACTGTATGGTACATGTTCTTAATGCGCATGCGCCATATGCATCACGCGCATGCGCATTACGTATCTTTGTTGAGGAGGACTTTTTAATTAATTTTAAAAATTTTGTTCACCCTAAACATATTAACTTTAGCAATATTTGATAGTTAAGCAATGGAAACTGCATTTATAGCAATTGTTTGGTATTCGGAGCAATTAAAAATATCCTTATTTATTTGACTTATAATATTAAGTTCTAAGAAATATGGTGATTCAATACGTAGAAGAAAACTTTTCAATTTCATCTGTTTGTCAAAAACGAAATTTAAGCAGTTTAATACATAGGCAAATACAGTTAATTAAAATACGATCATTAGTATTTTCTTAAAGTGAAAATTGTATTTTCATAGGCTGTAATGGTGGGAATAAGTTATCGAGTGATTTAAAGTGTCCTGGCACTCTACTACGGGCACCATTATTTTGAAATGTTTGCTCTCTCGGAAAAATATCGAGATTACGGCAACTTTGATAAGTATGTACAAGTTTCGCACCGTTATGCTGTTTGGAATGTTGTTAATGACATGAAATAAGATTTGTGTACTTTGTACACAGAGCAACTCTGTAATTCCCCTGATTTAAACCCCACTGAAAACATGTAGTTTACAAAAAACCAGTTTACTCAAGAAGTTAGACCACCTTAGTCTCTCTAAGTCCAATTAAAAAAGTATATACTAGGAATTCATTTTTGAGTGGCATTTATAAATCAAAATTTTAAAAGAAAACAGACATGTGTGAATAGCATACGTAACAATTTATTCTCGTTTTAATTTCTTCTTTAATGCGTTGCCTGCCATAGTGAAGCAGTTGTAAATTTTATTACATCACTTTGTTTCTAACAAATCTTATCGAATATTTTCACAATATTTTGTTATATTTATTAGCCATAGTTTCAAGTAGTTAATATGAGTATTTTCAACTAGATAATTCTTAATAATATATATGGTAGGTTTGTATGAAAATTTAATCGTTAAATATGTGTGGTTGACGTGGTAGTTAAAAACGTTCATAACACATTTTCTTTAATTTAACTTTATGTGTAAAATAAATTATACACTTATAATAAATGTGTGTATATCATGTTTATAACTAATTACATCAAGATTCAATAAAATCAATCTCGTCGGTGAAATTTGTGTAAATAAAATATGGAAATGAAAACCACGAGAATTTAATTAAACATAATGATATCGTAAAAGATTCATATCATGAGGTTCAGGGTAACAAGCGATATTTTCCTTAGATAAGAACATGTTCCATTCAATATTGGAATAATGTGACAAGTAGCACAAGTAGCTCCTTGCTATAATTCAACTTGGGATAATTCTGTCGTCTTTAAATTTGTTCGAGTCATAAATCAATCGATCCGAAGCGCAGCTGTATATCGATACGAATCAACAGATACAGATCAATACGATTGAAACTTCCGTTTCATATCACTTTATAATCTATGACTAGAAGATAGTACATGTTGAATCAGGAATTTATTTCTTCCTTTTGCTAATTAGAAATGTGTTCATGTTTTTATTAATTAAGCATGGAAAGTGATACATGTATCGACACATGGCCATCAAATTAATTCATTCACGATAAAATTTTTATTTAACTCGTGCTTAAAAAAGATACGTGACGTGTAATTTATTATCCTATAAGTACGAGATAACTGTCTCAATTATTTCTTATGTTTATATTGCTCAGGTCCCTTACGCAATTAATAATTGAGACTTTATAACGAATACTATTAGATTCACAATTAAATTTACAACTTTTTATTAATTATTTTATTAATTCATATTTTATATTAAAATATGAGTAAACTGAGTTGCAAATAGAATAATATACGAGTAATAAAATTTTAATAAATTTCATTTTTAATTCGAAACTGAAATATGACTCAATAAATTAATAAAAAATATCGAATTTAATTGGCAATTTAATAATATCCATTATAAATGATAGTCCATCAAATTATCCACGAGTCATGTGTTTATTACAAATTGAAATTCAATAAAAGCTTTATCGCGAGTGAGTTATCTCGATGGAAATTTTTTGATATGCATATTTTCCACATTTTCGATTTCAATGGGGAAATATAATCAGCGAAAGTGGAGTGTCGACAGAACGTTTCATGCTCGGTGACCTATGATCGACTGAAAAATAAATAAATTCTATTTGCGCTATCATTTTGCTGGGTTGATCTCTTCGGTCGTCTCTCGTGCATCAAAGAATAGGTCAACTCAATCTCAAATATTGAAATCTTTCATTCTTATTATGCGGTAGAAATGTGCATCCAGTTTCTTCAATTTATTTCGTAAACAATACAAAATTTTTCAGTCAATAAAAGTATGGAAGATGTGAAAATATTTTTTTTTAGTGCGCACGTTCGAGAGTTTGAATTTTGCACCAATTTAAAAAATTGTTACTACTATTACGAATGTTGATAGAATACGATTAAATACAGAAAAAAACTGTAAGAATGTTTTGCAGAAAAATTAAAAAGATAGATTTAAGAATGTACCGTATGAAAAATAAATAAAATTAAAAATTTTTTAATTTTAAAAACTTACAAATTTAATAATGCGAAGATTTCCAAATTTCTAGATTTCTAAGTTTGAAAATTTGAAGGTTTGTAAACATGAAAATCCCTAATATCTACATTTCCAAATCAGGGAATTTTTAAATTAATAAATATATACTGTAGAATGCTTGCAAATTAAAAAATTAAATTAATAAATTTAATAATTTGCAAATTTTTAAGTTTGAAAATCTGTAAATTTACAAATGTGAAAATTAGTTTGTAAATTTCTAAATTTGATAATTTGTAAATTTACAAATTCCCATACTTACAAATTCTTAAATTTACAAATTCCCAAACTTACAAATTCAGTGGAAGTTCGAAAATCTGTAGATATGAAAAAGTAAAGATTTTTAACTTAAAAGACGTCCCAATTTTAAAATAGTTAATTTTATATCAATGAATGTTCACAACGTTCAGTCATGAATGTTGATAGTGAATATATACCGTTTCTTTCCGCTATATCGCCATTTCCCGAAAGAAAGGCTATCTCTCTTGCTATTGCACATCCAGTTCATTGGTTCTATGCAGCTTTCAAAACAAAGCTATTGATCCTCGGCCAGGGTTGCGACAGTGTCGTTGCACCTTTAGAATTCCTGCGAACGACCTTCATATTTTTTCTTTTCTTTTCGCGTGTATATTCGCGTGCAGCACGCGTATCGCATAGCATGAGCACGGTGCATCGCACGGCCATTCGATAGAAATTCTTTTCTACAATGTTGCACCGCAATTACATCGGTGAACAATAAACATCTGGTAATTACAAAAATATTTGTAATAAACACGCCTTTTACACGTCTCATTTTTCAAGTACAAGAATGTTAGGGTAATTTTTGGCGGAAACAAAATTATTCTAAAAACAGAAAAGAAGGTATTAATTATACTTTTACAAGATTTTACTATTATCAGCATTTAATGAAATTGCATTTATTAATATAATTTTTTGACAATGTGTTAAGAATTCATAAGCTGTTTGTACTGTTAACTAAAATCATATAATAAAAATTATATAAGATAATGTACAAAAATACTGTATAAGTGAAATCTGTAAAAAAATAAAAATTGTATCTATTTATAAAAAAACGTGTATTTAATTGTGAATGAAGTTGGTCTTGAAATATACAATTCAGTATAAAGAATTTGCAATATCAATGCACGGTTGCTTAAGTATGATCGATAGTTCGATTCAGTACAATATGTAAACAAATTGCACGCTTCTGCCAATTGCAATGCGTTATTAGCAAAGATAATATAACAAAAATTGAAAATCTGAATTATCGTGCATAATATATCGCCCTGAGTAAAATATTCGGTTAGCTAACGTAACCCCCATAAATTACTCGAATAAATTTACAATTTAATTGGCAGCCTTACCAAACGCTCAGCTAATTTATTTAATTCCTATGCATACATTTCACGGTGTGACTACGAAACTAACCAGTTGTTACGCTGATCTTTAGAATGTAATAATTAAACGTGCATTTTCCATAAATCGATGGAATCGCATTACATCTCTTCGATAAAATTTGTTGATTTACGTCGAATTGAAAATTCAATTAACGTTCCTATCCTATGACACCTGGTATTATATTACCTTTCAAAATGTCAGACAGATTCAAATGAAAATTATGATAGTTTGAATAAGAAATAGCTATTAAGATAACTAATTACAGTCATTGAAATATGTCTAAGTGGAAATATGACTGAATTGATGTTTCACTTAGAATGGTTGAAATATAAGTAGAAATGTGATGGAATTATTAACTGTTTAACGAAAAATCATTGGAGTATAAGCAGAAATAAGTCTCGGTTATTAAAATAATTAAATGTTTAAATATGACTATGTAGAATGTTTGATCGCTGAGATTCTCCGCCATATTGTTTAGAAAGAGCGGTAAATTCAAATATATATAAAAGGTGTTATAAAACCGTATGCATAATGCAACATCTTTAAATTGCAATTTATCTTGCAAGATTTTATATTTATATGCCAATAAAAGCAATAACAATCTAATTTGTAATTATATTATCTTTTATTTTATAAAAGTAGGGTGCTATATGATGGTCGAGCGATCAATTAAATGCTAGTAGTGAATGTGTTAACGTATATATTGACGAGAATGACGTTCTTCCGGAAAAATGGCGATATAAAGAAAAGACGTTAGCACTCGTTAATTAGTGCTTACTAAAATTTCCAATTTTATTTGGAAATTTTCAAATTTTTAATTTTAGAAATTATGAAAAACGGAGACTTGACGTTTGAGAATTTAAGGATTGGGGATTTTGGGATTTCGAAATTGTGGAAATTGAGGATATTGAGATTTGAGGATTTGGGGACTTGAAAATTTGGAGATTTGGGAGATCTCAGGATTTTAGTATCTGAGAATTTAGGGATTTGGGAATTTTCAAATTTCGGGATTTTGAAATTCTCAAACTTCAGAATTAAAAAATTTGCAACTCTAAAAAGATAAAAATCCGGAAAAACTCAAAAATTGTAAAACAAAATTCTAAAATATGTAAATTTAAAAACTTGGAACTAGCAAATAAAGATAGCAGAAAATGTTTAAATCTAAGTATACAATTCCAAATTTATAAATGAAAGTAAAAAAAAATGTGTTAGTAATTTTCTGTTTCCTGTAAGTCCTCGTGACGCACCGGGTGTGGCACTAATTCCCGCAATAACTCAACGCACCTGCTGCGTCGTCAGTTTCGAACAAGTTAAATAGTATCTATCCATTCGTTTACAAGAGGTTAAACCACTATACTTTAGTGGGACTCATATAAACACCATACGTAACTGATTATTGGCAATAAAACGCGTACGGTGAATCCATGAAGCGCAATGGTTAAACGTTCGAGATTGTAGCGTGGGTAGAGAGTCGATCCATCGAGAGAGCACCTCCACGTGCTAAGGATCGAACAGATCGTTCGAGAGAATTAATAAGCGATAGAAATCAAACGAGGCCTGGCACCGCATAATAAAATGATAAAAGTCGTTGGGTCATTAAGAAGCGAGAATAATAGACCAAGATAGCCATCATGGCATAATTCACGCGAGTACCCACTACCGTTCAAGCTTTTATTCGTTCTTATTATTGTATCACGTCGTATCGTTACCGTCTGACTTACACTGCGGCAACTTTTATCGCGATAATTAATGCGGCTCGTTTCTTCCTGCGTGGATGGATGTACGCCTGACACGAGTAATAATAGTGAAACATGAGAGGAGGTAAGGAAAAGTGAAATCTGCCTGATTAGAGAAAATGTTAAGTATTGTATTAAGACAATGGTAGGCAAACATTGTTAGTGCGCGTATTAATATTATGCGTAATTGGATCTGAGGAGCGACTCGACGAGTATCGAAGCTGTCGATCAATATCGACAACAGCAGAATGGTATCGAGGTTTAGATTCATCGATAATGTTGTTACTTATAAATGCGCGAATTAGGCAATATTTAAATTTCAAAATATTTAAATTTTGAAATTTTAGTTTACGAATGTCTGAACTTCGAAATTTTTGAATTTCAAAGTTTCCAAATCTACAAATTCTACATTTCCAAATTTCAAATTCCTAAATTCCAAAATTCCAAATTTCCAAATTACCAAATCCAAATTCCAAATTTTCAAATTCCGAATTTCCAAAATTCCAAATTTCTAAAATTTCAAAATTTCCAATTTCCAAATTCCAAAATTTCGAAATTCCAAAATTCCAAAATTCCAATTTCCAAAATTCCAATTTCCAAAATTCCAAATTTCAAAATTCAAAAATTTCCAATTTCCAAATTCCAAAATTTCGAAATTCTAAAATTCAAAAATCTCCAAATTCCAAAATTCCAAAATTTCAAATTTCCAATTTCCAAAATTCCAAATTTCTAAAATTCAAAAATTTCAAATTTCCAAAATTTCGAAATTCCAATTTCCAAAATTCCAAATTTCCAAATTCCAAAATTAAAAAATTTCAAATTTCCAAATTCCAAAATTTTAAATTTCCAATTTCCAAAACTTCAAATTTCGAAATTCCAAAATTGCAAATTTCCAATTTCCAAAATTTCGAAATTCCAAAATTCCAAAATTTCCAAATTCCGAAACTCCAAAATTTCAAATTTCAAATTTAAAAATTCCAAAATTCCAAATTTCCAATTTCCAAATTCCAAATTTCGAAATTTCAAAATGTCAAAATTTCAAATTTCCAAAATTTCAAATTTCGAAATTCCAAAATTCCAAATCTTCAATTTCCAATTTCTAAATCTCCAAATTTGTCAATTTTCAAATATTCAAGTTCCAAAATTTCAAATTTGTGTTTTCCAGAATTTCATTATTATTTTTAGTAGGAATTGCATAATTTTAAACAGAAATTTTATCACTGTCGGGTGTAACTTTTTACGATAATGTTCATTTATAAATTTCAATCTGTGCAAAACCTTATTGGTTTTCGAATAACTTGCAACATTTTCAGAAGGTATTTTCTATGTTTCTAAAAACGTATTTTATTGTTATAATACAACTTTGATCTTTAATTCATATGCCACATTATAGTGTCCCACTAGCACTGCATTTGGCACCGCAGTTTTAGGCTATATTCGAAGACCACTATAAATCAAAGAAACCTACATGTTATCAAATAGTAAAAGCCTACGGTTTTCCATCAGCGACTGGTCTTGCAGAGCAGCTACTGTGCTTGACACCACTGTTTTAGACTATAATCGACGAAGACTAGTATAAATCAAAGAAACATAGGCGTGTTATCAAATAGTAAAAGCCTACAGTTCTCCGTCAGTAGCTGGTTTTGCGGAGCAACTACTGTGCTTGACACCACAATTTTAGACTATAATGGATGAATACCAGTATAAATCAAAGAAACATGCATGTTATCAAATAGTAAAAGCCTACGGTTCTCCATCAGTAGCTTACGGAGCTACTGTGGTTGACACCACGGTTTTACAGTATAATCTCCGAAGGCCTGTATAAATCAAAGAAAGGCGTGTCATCGAATGACAGAAGCCTACGGTTCTCCATCACTGGCTTCGGAATGAGAATCTTCCTTTAATGAGGCGTCTGCGATTTTTTCAATATGTATTTTCTGTTGGAAATTATTATAAAAATACTGCTGAAAATTTCACATCTTTCTAACTTTATTTTGGGAGCCAGAAGGACCTCTGTTCTTTTAAAACACCGTACGAAATGTGGAGTATTCAAGAACTCGAAAATCTGACTAGTCTGCAACATATTTTTTTCCAAACCCCAAACAATCTAGGACATAACAATATCATAGTGTTTTCATAGTGTTGTTAGGACCTATCAGTTTCATGGTGTCTTCAAGTGTTTGACATCAGAGTTTTAGACTATAATTGACAAAGAATAGTAGAAATCGAAGAGACAGGCATGCTATCAAATAGTAGAGGCCTATGGTTCTCTATCGGTAACTTGTGTAGCAGCTCTGTAGCTCAGTTGCACACAGTTGCTTGAACAACCTGGGACCTATCAGTTTCATGGTGTCTTCAAGTGTTTGACATCAGAGTTTTAGACTATAATTGACAAAGAATAGTAGAAATCGAAGAGACAGGCATGCTATCAAATAGTAGAGGCCTACGGTTCTCCATGAGTAACTTGTGTAGCAGCTCTGTAGCTCAATTACAAACAGTTGCTTGAACAATCTAGGACCTATCAGTTTCATGGTGTCTTCAAGTGTTTGACATCAGAGTTTCAGACTATAATTGACAAAGAATAGTAGAAATCAAAGAGACAGGCATGCTATCAAATAGTAGAGAGCTACGGTTCTCCATCAGTAGCTTGCGGAGCTACTTGACACCTCAGTTTTAGACTATAATCGACGAAGACCAGTATAAATCAAAGAAACATAGGCGTGTCATCGAATAGTAGAAGCCTACGGTTCTCCATCAGTGGCTTCGGAATGAGATTGCGCTCTTCCTTTAAATGAGGCGCCTTATGCGACGCGATTTGCGTGGGAGCCACGTCGCGTATTTGGACTCTGGTAGGCAGACATTGCGTATCGTGTTTATGCTCGGCCAATGTGTGTGGGGTAGAGTGGCACGCAGATAGGGAGAGAAGAAGTGGGAGTACGTGTATTTGAGAGAACGACTGTAAAAGAGGCGACTATGAAGTGAACGTGTACCAGCAGAATACATAGAGGAAGGGAAAGATAGATAGTGACCGTAGGTAAAAAAAAGAACAAAAAAAGAGATACTTGAGGAATTAAGCCGCGCACGCGTAACGACAACCTCATATGCCTATGTTTGCTAATTGCCACGGCAGTTTTACAACGCATTCCACGTTTTCCACCATCAAGCGTTATTCGACTCGACACAAACCTGGTCAGGAATTTGTCAGCCCTTTGCTGTGCAACAACTGCCGATCACGGCTAACAGATAAGTTTAGTCGGGATTTCAGCCCCTTGTAACTGCGGCAAGGATGTATAAGGTGGTGAAATGTGATCCAAAACTGTATTCTTGCGATAGATTGTCAAGAAAGATTTGCGTCAAGTTTCTAGTGAATTTAACTACTTTCTTTATGTAAACCGGTTTATTTCATTTTATTGTTTTAAGCTGTTAGAAAAACTTGACAGAAATCAGAGTCACTGGTATATTGTGCAATCATTAAATCGTAATGGATTAATCATGCAGTATAATTACATATTAAGAATATTATGTAATAACTAATGCTGGCAGAACAACCGGTTAAGTTTGTAGGAATTTGTCAATTTTTTAATTTTTCTGTTCTACAATTTTTTAGTTCTTCTATTTATTCGATACCAGAATTCTTCAATTTTTCAATTCTTCAGTTCTTCAATTTTTTAATTTTTCAATTCTTTAATTTTTTAATTTTTCAATTCTTTAATTTTTCAATTTTTCAATTTTTTAATTCTTCAATTTTTTAATATTTTTAATTTTTCAATTCTTCAATTCTCCAACTTTTCAATTCTTCAATGTTTCATTATCCAAATTCGAGAAATTCCAAAAATTAACTTAAAAATCTATTAAAAATTGAAGGCACATTCGCAAATTTACAAAAATATCTTTGATTAATAATAAAATATTGTACATTTCTGTTAACTAGATTCAAAGCTACTAAATCTAATCGTTCTTATCTCGTGTAGCATCTTAGGTAGCGTCGTGAGAGATAACGATGAAAAAATTAAATGAATTACAGCATAAATTCTATTATAACCTCGTTTATCTTCCACCTTTTCTCCTTTATCTATTTCCCCTTTTAAATTAAAAACAATAATGAAAGAAAGCTTCGAAAATTCTACATTTGTTAACAATTTAGACAGCGTTGAATATATTCATGGAAAGAATAACGAAAATAATATAAAACTCGTTCTGATTAATATCAAACGGTATTTCACCTGTATTTGTAAAAATACATTATATAATATTTTATATAAAAATATAACGTAGTACATTTTATATATTTATTGCAATAATAATATTTTACTTTATATAATATGTTTATAAAACATATATTTTATATATTTATAAACGAAAAGAAAAAAGAATTAAAATTGAATGTTTGTTAAATCTGTTGTTTACGAGTCGACGATTCGTTTATGGAAACAAGACAAACGTATTATACTTTATTGTTATATTCTTATCGCTAATTTCCCACTAATCGATTAGATATCTATAGACGATCATATCAACGATACAATACTAATCAATTCATCCATTATAAACTTCTGTATTACGATGTTTATTGTTACCCAGTTAATTAGCTGTTAGTTATTTCGATTACTGTTATCCCCCGTCGCGACTTCGTTACGTTTGAGGTGAACCGATGGATTTATCGAATCAATTAATTTAAAGCGAACTAGATAGCGGGCGTAAACAGCTCTAGGAAATTTGATTACAAACGTCTGTATCGAGAACAAGTAAGTACAATACTGGCAAAATATTAAATTCAAGTGAGCTTTCCACGTATTATGGGAGAAACGCGTCTACTATAAACTTTCTGTATTGCCTGCAGTAGAATGGAAGAAATTGCTGTTTTGTAATCGAATTTCTGAATTTCTGAATTCTAAAATTTGTTAAATTTTTAAACTTCACAATTTTTAGTATAAATTTCCAAATTTCTGTATTCGCATGTTTCTGAATTCTTTAATTTTCGAATCCCAAAATTTTTTAATTTTCAAATCTTCAAATTCTCGAATTTTTAAATTTACAAATTTTTAAGCTCTATAATTTTCAAATATTAAAATTCCAATAGTTTTTCATTTTTAAACTCCATAATTTAAAAATTCTAAAATTCTAAAATGCTAAAATTTAAAAATTCTAAATTTCTAAAATTATCAACATCTAACATTTTCAAATCTGTATACTTTTCAATTGCCAAGTTTTTCAAATTTTAAACTCTGCAAAATCGCAAAACTTAGTTCCTAAGTTTTCAAATTCTAAACTCCAATTATTCTATTTTCAAATATTCAAATTGTGAAATTTTCAAGTATTCAAATCTTTAAATTTCCAAATTCCAAATTTCTATATTTCTAAAATACACAAATTCTCAAATTTTCTAATTTCCAAACTTTTTAATTCCTGAATTGTAAATTTGAAAATTTACAAGTTTCCAAATTACTAATTACTAAATTATCTACATTCAAAAATTTGCAAATTTACCAAAATCCGACGTTATCTACATTTAAAAATCCCCAAAATTCAAAAGTACCTATATTCAAAATTCCCAAATTTACCAAAATCCGACGTTATCTACATTTAAAAATCCCCAAAATTCAAAAGTAACTAGATTCAAAAATTCCCAAAATCCGACGTTATCTACATTTAAAAGTCCCCAAAATTCAAAAGTAACTAGATTCAAAAATTCCCAAATTTACCCAAATCCGACGTTATCTACATTTAAAAGTCCCCAGAATTCGAAAGTACCTACATAAAAAAACTTTCGAAATCTCCAAAATCTCCCTACTTTAAAAAGTACCATTTGCTAATTCCCTCACTTTCAAATCTGTGAACCTCCAAAATCTTGCCAATCGAATGTCCAAATTCCATTTATAAAACAGTACCCTACAGACACCGTTGCCCGTCTGCACGGTGCACTTGATCATCAAGCCATAGCAGACTCGCAGCAAAACATTCACCAGTCTACCACGGCCTCGAATATCGGTCGCATAAAAACCGAGAGGCTTCTCCACCGAATCGATATTTAAACACGTTCGACTCTGCGTCCCGGCGCAAAATCTCACCTAAACAGAGAACTCCAGTGAAACGCTTATCATCCGCTCTCGCGAGTCCATTAGAATTTCTGAAAAATCGGTGCCGAGTCGCGTGTTGGGAAGGAAAAAAATTTTCCAACAAGTTCTGGCCGTCCTCAGCGTGTAACGGCGTGCTTTATCGCGCTGAATCCAAGTGGAACGAGCCCCAGGTTTTACGGCATTTACACAGAGCCGATTGGCGCCGCTTGCTATCGACGTCGATTCAAACCATCGACGGAGAGAGACAGAGAGAGAGAGAGAGCTCTCGCCTCGAGATACCGAGGAGGCGTGAGAGCAAGCTTCTCGGAAGAGTATGCGAACTTTGACAGATGGCCTCGTATATCTCTCGTTCCTGATGCTTCGGGGAACGGTTATTTTGTAACCGAGCCGCGGCTCGTTGTAATTTAATTACCGATTCCATTACTCGTTCGCTGCTAATCGAACGCTAACAATGCGTCGTTAAGTCACCGGGATTATTGCAACTGGGATCGGTTGAATTTTTTCCTCCGCGCTGATCGATCGGAGAATAATGTTCAATGGGTTAGGTTGGCTTCGAACACGTGAACGTTTCTTCGGCCGACAGTGGCGATGTACACCCCCGCTCAAAAGTATGTGGACACTTCCAGAATTCTTATAAATGCCACAAGTTATATCTTTGATTTTGATTATCCTGTATGTAGTTCGTGTTAGAGAACATATTTTAACCCCTTGCACTATTTTAACCAGTCTGACTCGTGACGCACTGGTACTTCGGCTGGGATCAATTTTACTCGGATTTTGAATGTGCTTCAATTTGGAGTTCAAGTCCAATTATAATTTGCATAGTCAACGATTGGATACTACCATTTTGTCATAACATTTCAACGTTCTTTGTCTATTTTAATAAGTGATAGTAAGTAAGTCATAGTAACTGTGTTTAGTTCTGACGACGCACCTGACAAATAGGCCATAGTGCAAGGGGTTAATAATTTGTTAAATATCTTACCGATAATGATAAAAAATAATTATATTTTCTTTTTGTTCGCATCGCGTGCTTTTCTAACCGCGATTACTAATCGTGGCTATTGACTTTTTCAGTATTTCACTATTAACAGCTTTCTACAACGATTCTAGGATTTCCCGCAAATGTTTTTCCAATTTTAGAAATTTTTCGAAATTTTCTATCAAGGTGGTCCCATAGACATTTATTTAATTAAGAAAATTGAATAACTAAATTGTTAATTTAGTACTATTATAATATAATACATATTCATAATAGAATTTCGCAACAAATATTATTTAACAATAAAAATATACAACATGTAACACAAATTTCAAGAAAATATGTGCCCACGTACTTTTGAGCGGGGGTGTACGCTCGGCTGGTACGCCCGTTTAAATGCATACGTGAACTTGACAATTTTTTCGTTCCATTTGCCATTTATGAAGGTTCAAGCTTTTGAATTTCCGAATTCTTCATTTTTCAAATTTTTAAATTCCCCGATTTCTACATTCTTAAATATTCGGACTTCCAAATTTCTCCATATTTAAAAATTTATAAATCTAAAAATCGATAAATCTCATTTATATATCCAAAAATTGATAAAATCGTATATCCCTAAATCTCCAGATCTGAAATTCCTAGACTCACAAATTTGAACGTCCCTAAATCCCTAGACTCCGAATTTGTAGACTTCGGATATCTAGATCCAAAACATCTACTGCGCAAATTCCTAGATACAGAAATATGAAGATTAAAAAATCCCTAGAATCCCAAACTTCAATGTCCCTAAATTCCTAGACTCTGAATTTGTAGATCATAGATATCTAGATCCAAAACATCTACAGCGCAAATTCTTAGATGCAGAAATATAAAGATTAAAAAATCCCTAGAATCCCAAGCTTCGACGTCCCTAAATCCCTAGACTCCGAATTTGTAGATCATAGATATCTGGATCCAAAACATCTACTGGGCAAGTTCCTAGATGCAGAAATATCAAGATTAAAAAATCCCTAGAATCCCAAACTTCAACGTCCCTAAATCCCTAGACTCCGAATTTGTAGATCATAGATATCTAGATCCAAAACATCTACAGCGCAAATTCTTAGATGCAGAAATATAAAGATTAAAAAATCCCTAGAATCCCAAGCTTCGACGTCCCTAAATCCCTAGACTCCGAATTTGTAGATCATAGATATCTAGATCCAAAACATCTACTGGGCAAGTTCCTAGATGCAGAAATATCAAGATTAAAAAATCCCTAGAATCCCAAACTTCAACGTCCCTAAATCCCTAGACTCCGAATTTGTAGATCATAGATATCTAGATCCAAAACATCTACTGCGCAAATTCCTAGATGCAGAAATATCAAGATTAAAAAATCCCTAGAATCCCAAACTTCAACGTCCCTAAATCCCTAGACTCCGAATTTGTAGATCATAGATATCTAGATCCAAAACATCTACTGCGCAAAGTCCTAGATACAAAAATATGAAGATTAAAAAATCCCTAGAATCCCAAACTTCATTGTCCCTAAATCTCTAGACTCTGAATTTGTAGATCATAGATATCTAGATCCAAAACATCTACTGCGCAAGTTCCTAGATGCAGAAATATCAAGATTAAAAAATCCCTAGAATCCCAAACTTCAACGTCTCTAAATCCCTAGACTCCGAATTTGTAGACTTCGGATATCTAGATGCAAAACATCTACAGCGCAAATTCCTAGATACAAAAATATGAAGATTAAAAAATCCCTAGAATCCCAAACTTCATTGTCCCTAAATCCCTAAACTTTGAATTTGTAGATCATAGATATCTAGATCCAAAATATCTACAGCGCAAATTCCTAGATGCAGAAATATCAAGATTAAAAAATCCCTAGAATCCCAAACTTCAACGTCTCTAAATCCCTAGACTCCGAATTTGTAGATGATAAATTCCTAGAACAAGAATTGTTAGAGCACAAATTCCTAGATTCGAAAAATCGAAAATTAAAAAATCCCCATATTTCACTGTGATAAGGCGATACAATGATCTACGATTACAAAGATATCGAAATGAAATTGCAACAGCCGTGTTGAATAATCGTTTATTTAAATTATCGCGAGGGACTTCAGCAAATTTCTTCGGACTGCAACGCCGTAAGAGCAACAGATATCATGAAAGCAACTATTGAAGATCGCGGAACGAACGCATCTATCTTACGTTGCCGTTTCAACGAGCCACCGGTTATTATTTCAGATAGACACGAGAGGCGTTTCTTTGCCGTGGAATGCAATATACGTTCACTTTCATAAATTCGTTCCGATCGACGATCAGAGGACGTGTAAATTCCGAGCCACTCGATCAGCCGGTAAAAATTGAAAAATGATTAACCCTTTTGTGGGTCATTCAGGTATACGGCTATTCGTTTCTATACTCCTTTTAATCCTTTCAGGAAAACCAACGAGTAATCGGATACATTCGGTGCTGAAAAAGAATTTATACTTTCGAATTTTTCAATTTATTCATTTGCTCATTCAAATTCTTAATTTTTGAGTTTAGACGTTTTCCAATTTATTCATTTGCAATTTTTAATTTTTCACTTTCAAGTTTAGCAATTTTTAAATTTAGTAATTTGCAAATTGATATTCGTAATTTTAGGGTTCAGAAATTTTCGAATTTATTTATTTGAAATTTTAGATTTTTAACTTTCGAGTTTAGCAATTTTTAAATTTAGTAATTTGCAAATTGATATTCTTAATTTTAGGGTTCAGAAATTTTCGAATTTATTTATTTGAAATTTTAGATTTTTAACTTTCGAGTTTAGCAATTTTTAAATTTAGTAATTTGCAAATTGATATTCTTAATTTTAGGGTTCAGAAATTTTCGAATTTATTGATTAGAAATTTTAGATTTTTAACTTTCGAGTTTAGGAATTTTTGAATATACTGATTTGCAAATTCAAATTCTTAATTTTAGAGGTTAGACGTTTTCGAATTTATTCGTTTGCAATTTAAAATTTTTCACTTTCAAGTTTAGAAATTTCTAAATTTTCTAATTTGCAAATTGAAATTCTTATTTCTCGAGTTCAAAAATTTTCAAATTTACTAATTTGCAAACTCTTATGTAAATTTTTCAATTTTCACAACTTCTGGAATTTCTAATTTCCTTATTCTCAAATCTTCAAATTTCCAAATTCCCAAATCCTCGATTCCAATTTCCAGTGTACAAATTTCCAACTTTCCCAAGCCAAATTTCTAAATTCACCAAAGTTCCAATTTCGAAATTTCTCAATTTTCCAAACCTCTAATTTTTCAATTACCAATTTACAAACCAGAATTTACAAATTTTACAATTTCTAGATTTCTCAACTTTCCAAGTTCACAATGATCAAATTTCCACATTCCAAATTTCTAAATTATCCCGCATATAAAATCCTCGATGATAATGTTCGCACACAAAAATCCCCACAAAAATTTTTTCACAATGCAAATCCACGTGTGAATTATTCTACACAAAACTCCTCGGCAAAAATTCGTCTACCAAAAAATTGTGACTGAAAATTTTTCTGCATAAAAATCCTGGCTACAAATGTCTACAACTTTCTACAAATGTTTCTACAAAAATATTCTTGCTGAGAATTTGTCCACACCAAAAACCCTGCGGAGGATTTTTCCACATGAAAATCCTCGGTGAAACTTATTCCACATAAAAAATCCTCGCTAAAACTTATTTGACATAAAAATCCCCGCTAAGAATTTGTTTGCAAAAGAATCAACGATGAGAATTTGAATAAAGAAGCATTCTTGCTGAAAATTTGTCGAAACGTTGTCTTTGATATCTCGATAAGGTCGAGGGAATGCGACAATTCAGTGTGCAGGCGGTTCTCGTCAATAGAAAAGAGTGGACGCCATGAAATCGAATTGGATCAGGCCACTTCAACCGGAATGAAATCGCAGCACGAATAAGCTCCTTAATAAAATGAAGGATTGATTGTAGGCGACGTTCTCGATGATGTGTTTTATACGCATTCTGTATTCGATTATAGTAAACGATGAACAAAATGAAGAGATACATTTTCGTAAGGAGGAAGACAAAATTTTATACAAATAAGGAAGTTCCTATTTTGTGTTAGTACTAAGCTTGCATTGATGTACAAGTAGGATGCAAAATGTATGAATAATTTTATTATACATTTGGAAATTTGAATAAATGAAAGTTTTGAAATATGATAATGTAAATTGAAAATTTAGAAACACGGGAATTTGAAATTTTTTGGATCTAGAAATTTTGTAATATTTATATATTCAAATTTTGCGAACTGATAATTTGGTAATTTAGTTATGAATGTAGAAATTTGGGTATCTCAGAAAAGAACTATGAAATTTTGAAATTTAAGAATATTGGAATTTCAAATTTTTGAGTTTAGAAATTTCAAAATTTGCAAACTTTCGAACATTTAAATTTAGTTTAATAACTATAGCAATTTAGAAATTTAGAGATTCAAAAATTCAGAAATTTCAAAATCTAGAACATTAAACTTAAAATTTACAAATTTAGAAATATTCACATTTTCGAATTTCGAAAGATTTCAATTCTTAACCTCTCGAATTTGAAAATGAAAAATTCCTAGATCTGTAAATCGCCAAATTGTCATATTTAAAAATTGATAAACCATCTTTAAAGTCTCAAACATAGGTTGTAAAATTTGTCAATTATAAATTTAGAAATTGAGGTATGCAAAAATGTAGAAATTTAGAAACATACACACATACTAAATTTTAAAATTCCAAGAGAACAAACATCTACAATTTCCCAACTTTAAAAATGAACAAATTTATACATTAACTTTAAAATCTGCAAAATTTCCAAAGTAAAAATTTCCATACCTGCCTGATACAGCAAAAACTATGTAAATAATTGTGCATAATGAACACACGTAACAATTATTAAATATATGTCAAATGAAAGAATGCCTTTAATTACACATCATAAATGAATTCCTCTCGCCGTTGTAACTTCAGCCTTTTAACCATGTTCATATTTAACTATCATCCTCATTTGATCAGTTAATGTGTTTAAACGACCTGTTTCTGCTGATTCACTGTGTACATACTCAAACTAGATACATTGTGCATCGACACCCCATTCCACGTTTCTTTATTTCTTTTAACTTCTGTTTCTTCGACGTTCTTTCTACTCTTTTCTGTTTCTGTTCTCCGAATCCCTCATTTCTCTTCGTTTTACTCTCTCGTTCTCTTCTCGGGTTCCTCTCAACAAGCTAGCTACTCTCTCTCTTTCTTTCTCTCTCCTCTCTGCTCGCTCATGAGATCCGTTTGGGTCGACGGCCTCAATCTTTCGATCGAGCGAAAATAGATCCAGAAGTGCTCTTCGTCAGCTGTATATCGCCACGACATCAGTACGCGTTTCTTCCTTTGAATAAATGCGAAAAAAGACTATATTTTACTACGTTCGCTGTTTAACCCTTTACGATATCTCCCACGTGACGCATAAACGCTGAAATGCGACGCTCATATTTTGAGTTTAACTTTTATTACCCGTCTACCAATGATGGCTATGTCCAAAATATCCCTAACATTTGGGCAACTTTGCTGGTTTCGACATTACAATAATAATTGAATTTCTGTTTGACGCACTTGCCGACAAAATCATAAGTTGACCCTTTGTAGTCGAATTTTTCCTGTTGGCAGATGGCGACTCTGAAACTTTCTGCTTTAGAAGTTTGAATTCTTTTGAAATTTACTGCCAAATTTTTATTTTATTTTATATGTGTATATTCTTCTTAGGCAACATTTAAGCCAAAGACAATTTTGAAAACGAGGATATAAATATTTATTGAATACACAATTTATTTAATATAATCCTATTGCAAGTGATAAGAAAAAATGATATTCAAATCCTTATTCGAGGATCACAATGGCGAAGTTTAAATTATGAAAATTATTAAGGTGCTTTTGTCAAAATTGATTTTCGTTGAGGTAAAGAATCGTATAAGTTAGTTTACAGTAGTATTTAGATTTGACAAATTTTAAATGAATGTGGAAATTTTTGAGAATGTTTACTGTGAACAAGTTCGACAATTTACGATAAAAAACATATTATCGAGTTATTAATGTGGCACTCGACGATAATTTGAGATATCTTTGAAAGTGGATTTTACGGTTCAAATTCGTCTGGAGTATCCATGATCTATTATATCAGGAAATTGAATTATACTTTTTGATTCACATTTAGTATGATTTTTTGGGAGGCTAATTAAAGTAGGAGAAAATATCAAAATAATTGGTTAATTTATTTAACTTGTTATAATCTGAATTGTGTTCATTTGAAATCGGGAACAATTAATAATTATAATATTCAATAATAATAATTTTATCCAGTGTAACTGATTCGTCAAAAATTTTATTAATTTGTAATATTTCAAATCAAGACTTCAGAGTAATATTTCAGACCAAGATGTTATTCGATTGGAAATATTTTAGACCGAAATCTTAATTGAATAAAAATATTTTAGACAAAGATTTTAAATGATTACAAATATTTCAGATCAATATTTTAATTGATCTGAAATATTGTAGCCCAAGATTTTAGCTACTTAAAAATGCTTTGAACAATATTTGAATTGCTTAAAAATATTTCTGAGCAATATTTTAAATCAACATTACTTAAAAATATTTTCGACAAAGTTTGTAACTGATTTGAAACAACAGTCTCGAATTCCAAAACATTAGTCTCTCCAAAGGAACTACAAGTTTACAGAAAAAGAACGCTTACATATTTGTCCACTCTTCAATCAAACCGAAACAATAGCTGAACAATTATACGACGACAGGGTGTCAGAAGCTTTTGAACCTTACAATCATGTTACGTTATTCAGGAATTCATAACAGAGATCAAATGATAGCGATCAAATCAGTTTACGATTGCACCGGCTCCACACCTGTACGCATACCTTTCCATCGAAGAGAAAAAAAATGGCCGCTGCCTAGCGTCATAAATCCTGGAAGGCGGACTCGTAAAATACAAGTAAACAGAAAGCTACCATTGCATGTACGGATTAAAGTGCAGCATAATATTCGATTCAGTTTTTTCTTTCGTTTTCTTCCTCATTGTTTGCAACGCGTCACTAATTCATGTTTCAACCTTGCGATTAGTATCATTCACTTTTAGACATAGTAGAAATCGATCGTGGAATCGATACAATTGATAATAGAAATCGAAGTGGTAGTATGTTGATCGTGTTTATTGTAATCGTATCAATACACGTGCTCGAATAAAACGAACAGTTATCGACTACTAGTTATTTGTAGTCGTAGTTGTAGCAAGTATAGTTACGGTATTATTGCAGATACTAATGTTATAGTATATCATGTATTATATGTTAATCATGTATAATTTATAACGTACTGTGAATTTAATGTATAGGTATAATATACATATATACCATGTATTATTATAATATTTAATATGTATGTACTATGTACTAGTATACTACTGTATACTGGCATGCTTCTATCGACACTATTATACTGTACACATGTGGTACATCGTACCATGCATCATGTACGCTGTAGATATGTAGTATGTATGATATATCATGAACAGTATATTATTTATCATATATATCATGAACTATACATGTTTCATATTACAATATATACTAGTACATTTGATAATTTGAAAATGTACGAATATAAGAATTTATGAATTGAAAAACATGAAAATTAAAGTATTGAAAAATTGGAAAATTTATATATTTTAAAACTTGTATATTTGGTAATTTGAAAATTTCGAAATGTAGGAATCTAGTGGAAATATAGAAGTTTAAAAATCCAAATCCTTGTATAAAGATGTCATATCTTAATTTCAAAATTCACTTTACATATTTGCAAATTAGCAAATTCGTAAATTTAGTTGAGCAGTTGCATATACAAAAATATCAAATTTATAAATGTGCAAATTTCAAGATACAGAAATTTCAAATTTTTAACAAAAATATCTAATTAATACCAAAGTAACAAAATAATATTTATAACCCGATAAAATGTTACGAGCCATTGTATTAGATTAAAATTCATAAGTTTCTATTCGATAGTTCAAAACGGTTGGAGTTTTCTCAAGATAGATGCAACTTTCACTACTTTAAGAACATTTCTCTAAGTTTTCCTTCTATGGGGAAGAACTCTCTCCCCTTTAAGGACTTCGATCCGAGTTCATCGCAATGTCCTTGACCTTCTTGCAAAGATACCCTGCCGAGAACACATCGCAACGAAATCGAAATCGAGATCCACAAACGGATAAACATCGAAGAAGAAGTCTCACTAGGGAATTGTCTGCTTTGCTGTTACATCTTCCGTCAACTGGTTTTTCAACCAGGATTAATTCGAATTTCAGATACCCTTAATAATTTTAATAATATTCTGTAACAATTTTAATAATAATTTGAACAATAATCTCTAACAATTTTAAGAATAATTTTAACAATATTTCGTAAGAATTTTAATAACAATTTTAACGATAATTTCAACAATTCTAATGATAATTTAACCAATAACCTCTAACAATTTTAATAATAATTTTAACAATAATCTCTAACAATTTTAAGAATAATTTTAACAATATTTCGTAAGAATTTTAATAGCAATTTTAACAATAATTTCAACAATTCATAATTTCACCAATAACCTCTAACAATTTTAGTAATAATTCTGACGATAATCTCTGACAATTTTGGTAATAATTATAACGATAATCTCTAACAATTTGAATAACAATTTGAATAATTTCAGTAATATTCCTCGCATGACAATTAGAAGATTATTTCGTCACTGCAACAGAAATAAAATATGCAGTTTATGGAAATTTTACTTGTGGAGTTTAAAAAAAAAGTGTATCTAATGTTTCTACAGCAAAGTATATTTTTCTTTCAGTACACTACCAAATCTGCAAATTAGTGTACATAATAATTTCAGTTACGGAACAAGATAACAGTAATCCAAAATGTTTATTTTATGCAAACTTATTTATTTAGTACAAATGAACAATCACCTTCTGATAAATGGATTATATCTGAATACTGAAATATTTCACCAATGTGTATATTGGGAATATAAATAAATCAATATACAAGTCAGTGTGAGTATAAATATAATATCAATGTGTAAATCTGTGTGAGTATAAATATATCGTGTCCAAATCAGTGAGAGTATAAATATATCACGTGTAAATCAATGTGAATATAAATATATCAGTGTGCAAATCAGTATGAGCATAAATATATCAATGTGCAAACCAGTGTGAATACAAGTAAATCATGTGGAAATCAGTGTGAGCATAAATACACCGTGTCCATAAATGTTTACCTTGATTTCAAGATTAAATATTAATCATATCAATGATGGTAACGTTTGTTTTTTATTATAGATCAACTAGTATAGTTTCTCATTCAAGACTTTCAGAGATGCCATTGGCACAATCATACCAGACATGTTGCAGAATGTGTGGCAAGAGATCGAATACCGGCTTGATATTTTGCACGTTACCAGAGGTACACATGTTGAAGTGATTTAAATATTCAAGTATTATACCTGTATTAAATGTGAGGTTTAAAACTTAACGAGTAGAGGCATATGTAGTATAACACATATTTCATTTACTGCATCCAATTAAGAGTTACATTGCTTTGTTATCAGAGTAAACATTTATGGACATCTTAGGAATCCAATCTACTACCAAGCAAGTGTTACTAGCGAAATAATAATTAGATAACAAACAAAATAAACAATTTTCCAAACGGACATAAATAATGTAAAGCACATAAGTACTTTTTGTATGCTATAAATATAGCAAGGGATGTTAATAAAAAAGAAACAGACCTACAAAATCGAAAAAAGAATCAAGAAGAAATAATACAAAGTACGTGAATATCTTTTACATGCTATAGATATAACAAGGGGTGTCAAGAGAGAAACAACCCTACAAAACAAGTGTACAATTTTCGATATAAAAAGACTGAAAGGGTCAACGAGAGAAAAAGTGTGGAAATAGAGGATAAAAAGGGGTGTCAGTGAAAGAGAAACCTCTTAGTAGCAAAAAAAAATGACGAGTCACATTTAGACGAGTAAAAGTAGGAAGATGAGAAGAGATCTCTCAAGGGAGTTAAGATGAGGGTGAAAGAATGAAACGAAAGGGAAAGTGCAAACGCGGAGGTTGAAAGGGAGATAAAAGGGGTTGTCGGTGGAAGAGAGAGGAGTCGAAAGAGAAAGAGAGTACGAGTAGACGATTGGCTGGCGAGAACGAGCAGAATGAACGACGATTTTCCCAGTGAAGAGGATGAGAAGAGGGTGGCCTAGATCGGGGATCTCACGCGGAAGAAAAGAGCAAACACGAGCAACCTGTTGCTGCACAATGCTGGGACATCTGTCTCTATTCAGGGGATTCACGCTGTGCAACATGTTGCAATTCCCCTAACCGCGGTCATTGGCGTGAACAGGATTTTTGTGTGGGGTACAACTAGGTCAAGTACTGAGTTTTACTAATAGTAGAGCATGGATTATGCAAATTTGAGAGGTTGGTATTTGAAAATTTGCTGATTCGAGAATTTAGGGGTTTGAGAATTTAGGGATGTGAGAAGTTGGGGATTTGAGAATTTGGGTATATGAGTAGTTGAAGATTTGATAATTGGGGGATATGAGAGTTTGGGGACTTGAGAAGTTGGGGACATAAGAAGTTGGGGTATGAGAATTTGGGCATATGAGAGTTTGGGGACTTGAGAAGTTGGGGATTTGAGAATATGAGAACATGAGAATTTGGGGACTTGAGAATGTGGGGATTTGAGAATTTGAGAACATGAGAGTTTGGGGACTTGAGAATTTGGGTATATGAGTAGTTGAAGATTTGATAATTGGGGGATATGAGAGTTTGGGGACTTGAGAAGTTGGGGACATAAGAAGTTGGGGATGTGAGAATTTGGGCATATGAGAGTTTGGGGACTTGAGAAGTTGGGGATTTGAGAATTTGAGAACATGAGAGTTTGGGGACTTGAGAATTTGGGTATATGAGTAGTTGAAGATTTGATAATTGGGGGATATGAGAGTTTGGGGACTTGAGAAGTTGGGGACATAAGAAGTTGGGGATGTGAGAATTTGGGCATATGAGAGTTTGGGGACTTGAGAAGTTGGGGATTTGAGAATTTGAGAACATGAGAGTTTGGGGACTTGAGAATTTGGGTATATGAGTAGTTGAAGATTTGATAATTGGGGGATATGAGAGTTTGGGGACTTGAGAAGTTGGGGACATAAGAAGTTGAGGTATGAGAATTTGGGTATATGAGAGTTTGGGGACTTGAGAATTTGGATATATGAGTAGTTGGTGATTTGATAATTGGGGACTTGAGAAGTTGGGGTATGAGAATTTGGGCATATGAGAGTTTGGGGACTTGAGAAGTTGGGGATTTGAGAATATGAGAACATGAGAATTTGGGGACTTGAGAATGTGGGGATTTGAGAATTTGAGAACATGAGAGTTTGGGGACTTGAGAATTTGGGTATATGAGTAGTTAAAGATTTGAGAATTGGGGACTTGAGAAGTTGGGGTATGAGAATTTGGGCATATGAGAGTTTGGGGACTTGAGAAGTTGGATATATGAGTAGTTGGTGATTTGATAATTGGGGACTTGAGAAGTTGGGGTATGAGAATTTGGGCATATGAGAGTTTGGGGACTTGAGAAGTTGGGGATTTGAGAATATGAGAACATGAGAATTTGGGGACTTGAGAATGTGGGGATTTGAGAATTTGAGAACATGAGAGTTTGGGGACTTGAGAATTTGGGTATATGAGTAGTTAAAGATTTGAGAATTGGGGACTTGAGAAGTTGGGGTATGAGAATTTGGGCATATGAGAGTTTGGGGACTTGAGAAGTTGGGGATTTGAGAATATGAGAACATGAGAATTTGGGGACTTGAGAATGTGGGGATTTGAGAATTTGAGAACATGAGAGTTTGGGGACTTGAGAATTTGGGCATATGAGTAGTTAAAGATTTGAGAATTGGGGGATATGAGAGTTTGGGGACTTGAGAAGTTGGAGACATAAGAAGTTGGGGATGTGAGAATTTGGGCATATGAGAGTTTGCGGACTTGAGAAGTTGGGGATTTGAGAATTTGAGAACATGAGAGTTTGGGGACTTGAGAATTTGGGTATATGAGTAGTTGAAGATTTGATAATTGGGGGATATGAGAGTTTGGGGACTTGAGAAGTTGGGGACATAAGAAGTTGAGGTATGAGAATTTGGGTATATGAGAGTTTGGGGACTTGAGAATTTGGATATATGAGTAGTTGGTGATTTGATAATTGGGGACTTGAGAAGTTGGGGATTTGAGAATTTGGGAACATGGGAGTTTGGGGACTTGAGAATTTGGGGATTCGAGAGTTTGGGGACTTGAGAATTTGGGTATATGAATAGTTGGAAATTTGAGAATTTGGGGATATGAGAGTTTGAGGACTTGAAAGGTTGGGGATATAAGAAGTTGAGGATATGAGAATTTGGGGATGTGAGAGTTTGGGAACTTGAGAAGTTGAGAATTTGAGGATATGAGAAGTTGGGGATGTGTCAGTTTGGGTACTTGAGAAGTTGGAGATCTGAGAATTTGGGGATATGAGAGTTTGGAGACTTTACCAGTTGGGGATAAATGAAGTTGGTGATATGAGAATTTGGGGCTTGATAAATTAGAGATATGAGAATTTGAGGATATAGGAAGTTGGGGATTTGAGAATTTGGGGATATGAGAAGTTGGGGCTGTGACAGTTTGGGGACTTGAGAATTTGCGAATATGAAAATTAAAGAAATTGAGAAATGAGAATTTAAGAATTTGAGAACTTAACAACTTGTAAACCTGATATCTGAAAAATTGGGTATTCGTGGATTTAAGAATACAAGAATTTTGTAATTTAGGGATATGAAATTTAGAAACTTAAGAACTGAGGATAGCAATTTAACAATAGCAAAGCTTGATAAAGGAACTTTGAAACTTGGAAATTAAAAAATTTTTAAAAGATATAGTTTCATTCAAAGTTTGAAAACTATAAAATTGCAATAATAAATATATAATTAAATTTCTGTTACCCATGTGTAGTCTTAACCATCAGAGAAATTAATTAGAACGCACGTATTAGACGAATGGCGTGGAACAATTTTTAGAGATTCTGGGGAACGAGGAAAAATAGGAATCCTCGGAGGAGTTTCTCAGTGAAAATTGATGATCAAAGATGTTCTCCAGTTTCTGTTTGAGATTCTACGCGACGTAGCGGGCGTCACCTTGGAAATGTTGATTAAAGCCGATCGAAAGGCCGATCACGTACGAGAATCTCGCTTGTATTCGTCTCTTTTGGCGATCCGGAATAACGTGAGCCGGTGTCTACGAAAATAGCTTCATTTATTTTCCCGCCGGATCGCGTGGATATGAATTGAACGTTCTTGAACGCCGCGTCTGCAGCCGGATACTCCTTTCGATAGATATTTTCGGGCCCTCGCTCGAAAACACTTTTTGCGACTGGTACAAGCTGAAAATAATTGAGGAATCTCGGGCACGGGGAATGAATCAAATATCAGGAATGAAAACACATACCGTGTCTTTTACTACGAGATTCACTGTCAGATTTTTATTCAACTGTTCGCGTAAAAATGTAACATGATGTCATTCATTTTGGGATGCGATGCTAGTAGTAGCAATTCGTACCTTCCTGAATTTTTAAATGGTAATTATATTATCATCATAATAATACATATAATAATTATCATTCATTATGGTAATAATGCTAACAACTTATAATAATAACAACGATAACAATAATGATTTCATAATTTCCTACGTAGTAAGTTTGATTGCCCAACTACAAGATTTTGCGATTTTGTGCGATGTTTAATAGTATAGGTATGTATTATTGATGTTTGTTGTAATAACATGATATGATTTGACACTGAATATTATTTTTAATTATAGCAATTGAAGTAGAGTGCAACGCGTAAGAAATTTATCGCCTATATTTATCTTTGTGAGTCTGGGGTCTCTTTGATTCCTCTTTTAGAAAAAATTCGTGTACCTTTAGGAATTGGAAGCATTAGTTTTTAAATTTTCTAATTTCTAAAATTTTTAATATTCAGATTTTTCAATTCATTTTTTAAATTTCTTTATTTTCTCATTTAGAAATTTAGAAATTTCGCATCCTTCTAGTTTTTGATTGTTTGAATTTTCGTTTTCTTAATTTCTTAATTTTTAAGTCTAATTTCAAAATTTCACTGTTCAAACTTCCCTGATTTATACATTTTTGAATTCCTAACTTCACTTCACAAATTTCTCGATTTTCTAATGTAGGATCCTTCAAATTTCCTAATTTCCTCATTCCAAAATTCACCTGTTTCCAAATTTTCTAAATTCTCTATTTTTCCCAATTTCCACATTCCTAAATTTCGTAAATCTCGAAATTTCCTAAATTTTTAAATTTCCTAAATTTCTAAATTTCCAAATTTCTAAGTTTCTAAATTTCTAAATTTCTAAATTTCTAAATTTCCAAATTTCTAAATTCCCAAATTCTCAAATTTCCATCACATTCACTTATTTCCCAATCACTAATTTCCAAATCCCCAAATCCCCAAATCTTAAAAATTCCAAAATTTCTATGTCCATAATTCCTAAATTCCCAAATTCCTATATTCCTATTCCCGATTTCTAACATTGCATTTGAATCTGCAATATATGAAATAAAGATCTACACAAAACTACTGTAACAAGAATTAATCCACAAAAAAATCTTCGTTAAGAATCTTTTCACATAAAAATCCTCACCAACAATATTTCTACATAAAAATCAGTCTTAAACCCTTTCCTTACGATTTGTTTGTCAGGTGCGTCAGAACTAATCACAGTTACAATATTAAAACGAAGGAAAAAACGAAATATGTCAATTTCCTATTCCTTCACAATGCAAATTACAACTGAACTCCAAATTGAAGCGTATTAAAAATTCGAGTTACATTTGTCACAGTTGAAGCGTGAGTGCGTCACGTGTGGAAGACGATTTTGCAAGGAGTTTACACTGAAACTACCAAACCATTTGTCCTGTTCTTTACTTTAAATTATAAAATTTATTAAAATGCTTTTCTTAAAATTTCAGCTGATTTTTAACGAGATTAATTTATGTTGTATCGTTTATTTATTTATTTTGTATTTTAATTTTGATCTCCAATTAAGTGTGCATTATCGGTTGATACGTTCAGTGTTAAAAAACTTTTTTACATAATTCCTTGTTGAGGAACTTTTCCATATAAAATCCTTGTTGAGGAACTTTTCCAGGTAAAATACTTGATGAGGAACTTTTCCATATAAAATCCTTGTTGAGGTACTTTTCCATATAAAATCCTTGCTGAGGAACTTTTCCATATAAAATCCTTGTTGAGGAACTTTTCCAGATGAAATCCACGTTGAAGAACTTTTCCAGGTAAAATATTTTTTGAGGAACTTTTCCAGGTAAAATATTTCTTGAGGAACTTTTCCAGGTAAAATACTTGATGAGGAACTTTTCCATATAAAATCCTTGTTGAGGTACTTTTCCATATAAAATCCTTGCTGAGGAACTTTTCCATATAAAATCCTTGTTGAGGAACTTTTCCAGATGAAATCCTTGTTGAGGAACTTTTCCAGGTAAAATATTCTTTGAGGAACTTTTCCAGGTAAAATATTTCTTGAGGAATTTTTCCAGGAAAAATACTTGATGAGGAACTTTTCCATATAAAATCCTTGTTGAGGAACTTTTCCAGGTAGAATCCTTTCTAAGGAACTTTGCCAGACAAAATTCTTGTTGAGAATTACTCTACAGAAAAATCGTAAATTTTTTGAGGATCGCATCGTGAATAAATCGCAGATTTCCAATGAATCTGCGATGTACTAAATAGTATTAGAATGTGGTGAACTCGTTCACAGGCAGCCATGAATCGAGCGTTTCTCGTCGAGCTGGAGACAGCCAGCAAGGTTTCGATCGATCGCATGGCCAAGCGCAACAGAGAGACCAAAGCGCCAAAATAAATCAATAAAATAGCGAGTTCAGCCTCGTATACATACAGAGAACGTGTCTATAATGTACAGTACCCTGATACTCTATTATAAACACACGATAATTTCTGCAATTTTTAATTTTTTAGAAGGTCATTCATATTGCTTTGCTTCCATGAAATAATTAAGTATATGGCAATGAAGGAAGTGGTATTTCAATCCTCATATATTTGACGTTTACGAATCTTTTTGCTTTCAAACTTTTGAATTTATAGATTTACTAAATATTTAATTTATCTGTTCTTAAATTTTTTAATTTCGCAAATTTTTTATTTACAAATTCTTCATTTTCAAGCTTTCTAATTCTGTCATTTTCCAAATAAGTCTACTAAGTTTCCTGATTTTTAAATTTTCATATTTTTAAGTATTCAGAGGTACTCGCAAAATTTTTTTCATTTTCTCATTTTTAAATTTCCCACTTTTTCAATTCCTGTATTTTGCAACTTTCAATCATCAAAGTTGACAATGTTTCAAATTTCAAGATACTGCAATTCTACAACAGTAAAATTTATAATTTGCAATAATATTCAAGAATATTCAAATTTCTCACATTTTTCAACCTTTTAAAATTTCCAATATTACTCAAACTCATAGAGATACAAATTTTCAAAACTCCAAATTTCCTAAAATTCCATGTTTAAAAATTTCCAAATTCTCAAAGTTCAAAACCCCTAAATTCACAAGTTCCATAAGACCTCAAATTTAAAAATTTGGAAATCCTCAATTCTCTCATGTTCTCAAAGCACAAAATGGTGAAACTTGAAAATTTTAGAAATTCCACAAATCTTAAATTTCAGAAACCCCAAATTCCATAAATTCCAAAAATTACAGAAATTATAAAATTCCAAATTCCTAAAATTACAAAAATGCTAAATTCCGAAATCCCAATTCAAAGATTCCCCATGTTTAAATTTCCAACTCCTTCAAATTCAAAATTTTAAATTCCGAAGTTGTCAAATATTCACTTAAATTCTCAATCTCCTCAAACTCTCAAACCCCAAAACCAAACTTCCCAAATTCCAAAAATCTCAAATTTCAGAACCCCAAAATTTCATAAATTTCCAAAATTCCAGAAGTTCCAAAATTCTAAACTTCCAAAATTCCAAATTCCGAAATTCCCCATTTCTAAATTTTCACCTCCTTCAAATTCCGAAATTCCCAAATATTAAATTCTCAATTTCCTCAAACTCTCAAACTCCAAAACCAAACTTCCCCAATTCCAAAAATCTCAAATTTCATAAATTTCAAAAATTCCAGAAGTTCAAAAATTTTAATATTCCTGATTTTCAAAATTCCAAAATTCCAGAATTCCAAAATTCCAAAAATCCTAAATTCCGAAATCAATTCCTAAAATTCCCCATTTCTAAATTTCCACCACCTCCAAACACAAAATTTCAAATTCCGAAATTCCGAAATATTAAATTCGCAATTTCCTCAAACTCTCAAACCCCAAAACCAAATTTCCCAAATTCCAAAAATCTCAAATTTCAGAACCCCAAAATTTCATAAATTTCCAAAATTCCAGAAGTTCCAAAATTCTAAACTTCCAAAATTCAAAAATTTCTAAATACCAAAATTCCAAATTCCAAAATTCCAAATTCCGAAATTCCCCATTTCTAAATTTCTACCTCCTTCAAATTCCGAAATTCCCAAATATTAAATTCTCAATTTCCTCAAACTCTCAAACCCCAAAACCAAACTTCCCCAATTCCAAAAATCTCAAATTTCATAAATTTCAAAAATTCCAGAAGTTCCAAAATTTTAATATTCCTGATTTTCAAAATTCAAGAATTCAAAAATTCCAGAATTCCAAAATTCAAAAATTCCAAAAATCCTAAATTCCGAAATCAATTCCTAAAATTCCCCATTTCTAAATTTCCACCACTTTCAAATTCCGAAATTCCCAAATATTAAATTCTCAATTTCCTCAAACTCTCAAACCCTAAAACCAAACTTCCCAAATTCCAGAAATCTCAAATTTCATAAATTTCAAAAATTCCAAAAGTTCCAAAATTCCAGAATTCCTAAATTCCGAAATTCCAGAATTCCAAAATTCCGAAATCAATTCTCAAAATTCTCCATCTCTAAATTTCCACCACGTCCAAATTCAAAACTTCAAATTCCGAAATTCCCAAATATTAAATTCTCAATCACCTCAATCTTCGAAACCCCAAAAGCAAACTCCGTAATTTCCAAATTCCGAAACCGCCAAAGAGCCCAGCAGGAAATTGTCGAATCCGGTGGTCCCCGTACACCACATACGTAGCCTACGTCTCGCATACGCGCGGTTATACGGGCCGTGACGCGCAACAGACGAGACCAGACCAGGGAACTCGACCGAGGAAAGGAGAAGTCGAAAGAGAGAAGGAGAGAGCGAACAGGGCAAAGAGAAGAGTGGCGAATAGTGGAGAGGAGAGGAGAGGAGAAGAGAGGAGAGGAAAGGCGAACGAGCGAGCGAGGTCGAGACACGCGGCAGCTGTCTGGCGCCAGGGTCCCCCTGTTCCCTCAAACAGTCGCGCCGAATGCCACCCACCTTAGCCGACCTATTGTGCCATTCTGAAACCTGCATCCAGGCTTTCCCTCTCTTTTCTTCCCGTTACCTACTCCACACCCGAGAGTCCTGCCTCCAGGACGCACGCCGCTTCTTACCGTCCGCTACTGACAGAGATTTCACGTCATTATTTATTATTAATGCCCTTTGTTCCCTCCCGTATCGTATATCAACCAGTTATGTACGAACCTCACTAGCTACAATACTTCGACACTCTGCGTACAGTATTTAAGGCTCAGGTCTTTAGAAAACAAAAATAAGGTTTTGCGCACTTTTTATGCCACATGTGGAGTCCTGGCCATTAACAATTATAGAATTTATTTGAAAACCGAATAATTTGAAAATTCATAAATTTAAGTATTTAAGAATTTAGAAATTTCAGATTCTGGCTATTTAGAAATTCTGAAATATAAGAATTTAAATTTTGAAAATCAGAGAAGTTTAAAAATTAAAAACTTGAAATGTTCCACAAATCCCAAAGATTCTATAAGGCTTGCACTCGTCAGAGAATTAAGTCTTTCAAAATACAGAATTACCACTACAACTTTTCAGCAGTTTTCATGTTTTCCGTAAAATTAAAAGGCTTGTTCAAATTGTAATGATAGAATTGGCTACTAACATGATACTACTACTGTACATAACATTAACACATGTTAATATCTTTTCCACCCTTGGCTTTGGTCACAGGGTAAATATTTAGAATAAGGAAGCCACCTCCGATTTGGATCACCTTGAAGTATGTTGTCAAGTTTTGAACTTTTTGTTATACTCGTAATAGTCGGACTCTTTTAGTTTTCGAGATATTTGAGAAAAAAGTTATTTTAAGGCTACATAAATTTTCGATCATTTCGCGTTCAATGGAATGCCGTGTGTGTATACGCATATCTTGTTTATGTTTCTTACTCAAGTCGTTGACTGTTGTATTTCATGAACAGTATACGACTAACAAATTGCTATGTATAGTTATCAAGTAATGATTAGCATGACCTAAGACAATTTCCCATGTATGACATAATGTCATAGCCATAAAAGTGAAATTCTCGTGGTTCTAATTCGATGGGACTGTATGATTACTACTAACGAACGTCTAAATTCGTAAAAATACCATAAAACTTTATTATGACTACTCACGTATGTAAATAGGCCGGCCAAACCGTGCCAGATACGACCTTTTGTCGGAATACTAGAAAAGCACACTTCGACCACTCACTCTTACAAATGCACAGGACAAACTGTGCCAGATACGACTTTTGTCAGAAAATAACTGTGTTAAAATGAGCCAAAACTCCCAGAAAAATTGTCAAAAGTGCGGAAAAGTGGTTAACTAGGGTTTTGGTTGAATGGAGAGCCCTTCAGCCAGCAAAAGCGTGGTTTTATGAAGTAATAGCAGTTATATTTCTGTTCCCTTAACGTTTCTGTTAAGAAGAGCTGTTGAGGTAAAATAATTTGTACCTTATGATTAGTTTGAGAATGAAATATATTTCTTTTAGGAGTCAGCTACTACCAGACAGAGGGTATTTAATTTTATAAGGGTGGTCAACTTCTGAAGCATTTATCAAATTCTTAAAATTCTCAAATTTGTAAATATACTTTTCAAAGTTTCAGAATTCAATGGTATGTGAAGTATAGATTTACGAAATTTCGAAGTGACTAAGTTCTAAATTTTGAAAGTTTACAAAATTTGGATGTTTCTAAAGTTTTAGTTACCAAGTTCTAAAAATGGCAAGGTATGAAGTTTGCAAAGTATGAAAAATTGCAACGTCGAAGTATAAAAGTATACTAATTTTAAACCACCAAACTCCCAAAATTCCAAAGTTGAAAGACTCCAAGGTTTTAAGATGAGACCAAAAATTCCAAAATCCCAACATTTCTTAAATTCCATAGTTCCAAACTTTGAAAGTTCCAAAGTTTGAAAATGAAAAAATTTCAAAGTTACATGATCCCGAAATTGAGAAATTCTAACCTCACAAAATTCAAAAACTCCAAGGTCCCAAAATGTGAGAGTTCCAAATCTCTTAAATTCCGTAATTCCAAAATTCGAAAAGTGCTAAGTCCCAAAATTGACAAATATTAAACCGCCGAGATTCAAGAATTCCAAAATCCCTAAATATCAAGGTCTCAAACTTCCAAAATTCCATAGTGCCAAAATTCAAAACGTTCAATGTCCCAAACTTCAAAATCCCAAAATATCAAGGTCTCAAACTTCCAAAATTCCATAGTGCCAAAATTCAAAACGTTCAATGACCCAAAGTCCAAAATTCCAAAATATCGAAGTCTCAAACTTCCAAAATTCCATACTCCCAAAATTCCAAAAGTTCAATGTCCCAAACTCGAAAATTCCAAAATATCAAAGTCACAAACTTCCAAAATTCAAAACGTTCAATGTCCCAAACTCGAAAATCCCAAAATATCGAAGTCTCAAACTTCCAAAATTCCAAAAGTTCAATGTCCCAAACTTAAAAAATCCCAAAGTTCAAAAAGAAAAAATTCCCAAAACCTCAACTGCCAAAAATAAAAAAATTCCGAAGTCTCAAATTTCCAAACTTCCATTGCAAACCCTTGAACCCTCAAAACCTGAATATTCCAAATGTCCATAATTTCGTTGTTTCCTTCGTTAAAAACTAAATTACAGCACAGCTTACTCAGCGATCCTGCAATAATAACTTGACAAATTTTCTTATTCCGCGTTATTCAAGGGTTGTTGCAATTTTGAGCGTTATTCGAGGGATGTAACATGTACGTACAACATATAGAATCATTTCGTCATCGACAAATTTGACAAAGAACGAACCGAGTGTTTAGCATCAACTGTTCTTCAATCGCAGCAATATGATTAGAATCATAAGGTGCCTGTTCGGGCTCTTTTCAGTATGTTAGATACGTAGTCTCTTGTTTATGGAATGCTGTTTGACCGATTGCCAGCAGATTGAACGGATACTTCGGTAGAGGTAGATGATCATTGTTTGCTTTAAGTATGTTAAATTAATGTGTTCGAAGTTGTTTGCTTACGCAACGACGTGTAATCTCTTTAAGAAGAAGACGATGACGGTGCTTCATTAAAATGCATTGAATCTGACCAACACATGTAAGGTCACTCATCATCGAATTTATAATGATTTCACTCACATACGAAACGTTAATACAAACGTACTAACAATGCATACTACTAAACTGTGATTGATACATCAAATGTTATACTAATTTTAAATCGTATTGTTGATTGTAATTATGCTGAATCATGTTGTTAATTGTGGTCATTTTAAATCATGTTGTTAATGTAGTAATTTTAAATCAAGCTGTTCATTGTAATAATGTTACTTCGTGTCGTAAATTGTAATGTTAAATCGTGTTGTTAATTATAATAATTTTAAATTGTGTTATTAATTGTAATAATTTTAAATTGTATTGTTAACTGTAATAATTACAAATTATATTGTTAGCCGCGAAAATGTTAACAGTTCTAATTATAATAATGTTAAGTTGTTAATTATAATTGTACTTGTTATTTAAATATTTTTGGAATTCTACATATTTTTGTGGATAAATAAACTGCATTCTTCGCTTGGAGAATTGGTAAATACAAGTACACTGTCCCCTTTAATTGCCAATAAATAGAACAACACACAACGATGCAATGTTTTGCAACAAAATGATAAATTTCGTTCAGTTATCTGCAAGGAACTCGCACCAGTCCAATGCCAACTTTCAAACTTAGTAGAATTAAATATATCAAAGTGAACGATTCACGTCATCTGATACCACGCCAATCTGTTTCTATTCGAGAACTATAATTAAATAAGTTCCTGATAAAGATAGAGTATTGTCATTTTTAACACAATCATATAATTGTTCCTCAATATTCACTAATTATATTCATTAATATTTTATTACTAACATTTAATAATAAATGACAATACCCTTATTTGTCGTACAATTCTTGCCGTACACTTTCAGTCAAAACTAATTATCCACAGCTATAATAAACGAAGAAAATTAAAATGTATTTTACGATCGGCTACGCAAATTATAATCAGAAACTTCCAGTTAAAGAGTGTTAATTTCAGTAAAGTTTGTCACATTTGAACTGTGAGTGCGTCACGAATCAGACGCACCAAAGTACGGCAAGATTTAAAATAAATAAATAAAATTGAAATATTAAATATGTCGTGAATTCCGGAATCTGTATTCGTTGAAACTGTAGTTGATATTAAAGCTACAAACTCGATACGTGTACAAATTCAATTTAAGTTCATCACATTTCAATGGCGATGTGCGTCACGTGTCTGGCTCGATGTTGTAAGCAAAGTTGACCATTATCTCGTATAATATTCATCGGTCGATGATTTCCACGTAACGGGCACGCAACGGGCGTTGTAGCTCGCGTGGTATCAGAGCGGGCAAGTTTCCTCGTGGCCAAAAGCGTTTTAGTCGTTCCACGAAACGGCAAAAGGAAAAACGAGCATAAGTTCGCGAACCGCGCGCGCTGCGTCACGCGTGAAAAGCTGGCTGCGTCACACAACGCCGAATTTCGCCGGAATCGTCGACAAAATTTATATCTTTAATTCTAAGCTAAATTCAGCCATTTTTAATTGGAATTACATCATCAAGTAGAAAAGTATGGGTCGAAGATTCAATATTAGTTTATTGGTTTATAAACTATTTATTTTACGAAGTATTAGTTTATTAGTTTACCAATATTTTAATGAACTGTTACTTTATTAGCTCAATGAACTATTAGTTTAGTTTAGTTCATCAGCTAATAACAAGTAATAACCATAGGAATCTTCACATGAAATGTGTAACGAACTGTTAGATTAATAATAAGTAATGACCGCGTACATTTTTATGAGAGCAAATGTGTAATGAAGTATTAGTTTATTGGCTAATAATAAGTAATGATCGTATAAATCTTTATGTGACGCATGTGATGAATTATTGGTTGATTAACTAGTGATCGTATAAGTTCATATCCCAGATCCAAATCGCTGCTACCAAATCGAATTAACAATTCAGTACATTTCGGTTTTGAAAGTGTCTAGTATTTATCTAGTAGTATCCATCAAGTACTTGATCGCCAATGATGGGTAACTATTTCATAAAAAAAGGGAATCTCACATTTTTATGTAACTTAGCTATAAGTGAAATAAAAGCATGCAGACAGAATATCATTTTGAAACACGTCAGATACCAACATTGATAAACAAGCATTAGGCAGCTGATAAATTAACGAAGTTACCATGAATTAACACTGCGATTTATTCGGTGGATGCTACACGTTGAATGCTATAAGTATTTGCTGCTACAATGTTATAGCCTGAAGAAAGTTAAAATATCAGACCTATTTTGCATTCAACGATCGTTAACTGTGCAAACTACAATTAGACTTAAATTGAACATTCAACTGTACTAAAAATATAAGAAAGGTTTACCATACTTGAACTGCGAATGCGTCACGACTGTAGCTCGTCATTATAGTGCAAGGGGTTAAAGTAGTTAATGTTGTAATACCACCAACTTTGAACTCGTATATTTCTGACAAGGAAATGACTGATACACGTTTTTGACGAAACTTTGCGCTATCTAAGAATATAATAGTTTTTACTTTTTCAACCCTTTTATCCGAGTCTACCTTATAAATCGTAAATGAATGAAGGCATTAAAAAATACATGAAACAAAAGTTATACCGTTTCTTTAGATATACAAATCTATGAAATAGTTGTTGAAAATAATAAATTACAGAGGTTGTCTCTCCCACCCCCAGTTTTTTGAAAATACAAATTTTTTGTTATTTGGACTAGAAGGGTTGACTTTTCCCTTAAAATAAAAGAACACCAAGGAGTATACACAGGTCTACCCGTGCAGTTTCACATAAATCCGCATGGGATTCCCATACAAGATAATTGAACTATCGATTTCAAGGAAAGGCACTTAGTAAGTAAAGCATATCCTACGGATTTGAATTTGTTCATTTTCGTAGACGTTTTCGTCGAAATTCGCCAGCGTGCGTCAGCTCGTTGGTACGCGCGTGCTAAGGAAATTTGTTGCTCGGATGCGGCAGAGGAGCACGTTCGTTGGTATTCTCGTATGGCTGTCGTATTTAAACGTTCCACGTCCACCTAGTCCGGGGCCCTTTCTTTACGAGACACACCGCTTATTTTTAGAGCAAACGATATTGCTCGGAATTATGCAGCTGCCGCGACGAGCATTAAATCTCCCGACAAGAATGTCGATCTTTGACCTTGCTCGCAACCTCGCCTCGCTAATCCTTCGTTCCACGTAATCGTGCTTTTGCATCGGTGCGTGTTAACCCTTTCGCCACGGTAACGTCCGATCGACACGCGTTATCGTCCCGCGAGCACAAATAAAATCATTTCGGTTCTTTTAACTTATCGTACGTATGCGCAATTTCGTTCCAGCGTTAACGTGGTTTGTTTAATCCTTTCGCTACCGAGGGTGAGTAGAATGGTCGAACGTTAAATGGTCACTGCGTACCGAGGGTGGCAATGGTACTTAACCCCTTGCACTATAACCTATTTGTCAGGTGCGTCAGTCAGAACTAACTAAACACAGCTACAATATTGAAACAGACAGAGAATGTTGAAATGTTATGACAACATGGTATTATGCAATCGTTGACTATGCAAATTATAATTGGACTTGAACTCCAAATTAAAGCATATTCAAAATTCGAGCAAAATTGATCCCAACTGAAGTACCAGTGCGTCACGAGTCAGACTCGTCAAAATAGTGCAAGGGGTTAAGTGATTACTACGAGCATGTATGGTAATTTGACGGACAAACTTATGGAATCCGTATTGTTTCCGGTTGCCAAATTATGGGATGACCACCGAATTACCACTATAAATTTTCAGCACTTTTCACGTCTTCCGTAAAAGGCCTGTTCGAATTGTAACGATATAATTTATTAGCTACTAATATGGTACACGGATCTAGGGAATTTTTTCCGAATAATTCGGATCTGGAGAGTTTTGTTCTGAAATTTTGCCTAGGGTGTTTTGTTCGACCATTTCGGATCTAAGGAATTGTTTTTCAAGATTTTCGAATGTAGGGAATTTTTATCCGAACGTGGTCGAATTTTTTTATTCACGGATTTCGTATATGAGAAATTTATTCGTAGGAACTACGGATTTAAAAAATATAATCATGTGGAAATTTGGTAAATTCGAATCTAGGGAATTTGGAAAGTTCGAGCGAAACAAATTTAGAAATAGAAAAATTGGAAATTTCCTATCTAGGGAAATTAGGAATTTCAGACCTTGGAAATTTGGGAAATTGATCAAGAATGTAAAAGACTTGAAATTTACAAATGTAGAAATTTATGAATTTGTCATTTTGAAAATATGAAAATTAAAATACCTTTCGAATTATGGATTTCCATAACTAGTCAAGTCCCACGTGTGAAATAACCCATATATTCTACACAATTTGCACCGTTCCAGGAAGCGAGTATAATCCTTCAGAATAATCTCAATTTATGAGAACAAACAGCAATAAAAAAGACCAAAAAGCAGAACGAGTATTTCAATGTCAACGAAATTGAATAAAAACGTCAGATTTGCAGAATATGGCGTGAGAAAAGTGAAACTGGTAACTCTGTTCGTTGAAAGATCTCTCAGAAAGTCCTGGACGAACCTGCAAACCAGTTCAGCCGGGAGTCTTTCTGTTCTGTTGGACACACGGAAGTGAAAAACGCGGCGAAAGACGAAGAGAAGAAATCGTTCGTAGCATCGTTCAAGGTTAACCACGTGGATATAGGCGTAGCCAGCGACCAATGGCGTAGCCCAACAATCGATGTATCCATGGAACAACCGTTAAGCCTATAATGAACGTCGTTTACACCGTGTACATTTTTTCGTTGGACGACTGTTAACACGCTCGTACATTCCTCTTCTTCGTCATCGTTTCGACATTATTACACGTTTAAAGGATTTTCGACCTTGAACAAATTTGTTTCATCGTCTGAGGAATGCTAGATACTTTCAGATCCACTGTATACCTATCATAATAGTAAAATTGTGAAACTCTGTCTATATATTTTTCCTTGTCAATTCATAAGTTTATGTAACAGCTTTTATAACGTTTTGTGTACATAGCAAATGTATATATAATATACACTTTGTAATAACTAGTAAACATATGTATATAGACTACACATTTCATAAGACCTAATAAATAAATGCATATATCTGGTAAATGAATATAACTTTATATGTTACTTTGATTTTATAAGTCACGTGTCTGATGCATTTACTTGAAAAAATGAATTAGAACACGATTGCAATCAAAATGAAAATAAGACGAATTTAATTGAAGGACAATTTCAATCGGAATAAAAAACTAGATTAAATTTGCAATGTAAAAAATCAAAATGAAACTAAATAAATTTAGATTAAATTTAAAAACGATCATTTATAACTCCAGTACAAAACAGAATAAAAATAAAATTACTCAATGTTTCATTATCAATTGTACATATTTCATGAATTTAACCCAGCAAACATCTATTCTGGAATAAGGATCTCCTTCGCTATGGTGTCAACGATAACGATGCGTTTCTTTTTTCCTCATGAAAACGGCACTCTGGCAACGAAATGAATAAGGAACATATACCGGGGCTCAAAGGGTTAAGATCAACGAGCTGGAAACGCAAGTGGGACACTCGCCGGTTTCCTTTTCTATACGGAGCCCGGCATTTTCTTTCAGACAGCAGAGATAGACGCGAGAAAAGGGTATGTATAACCTTGAGGACATAGTTACCTTCTCCGTTGGTGGTAAGGGAGCCGGGAAGTGGCAGGGGTGTGCTGTTTTTGCACCGACGTTGATCCCCTTCGCTGGGCGCACGATCTGAAAATAAACGGCAACCCCTTTAGTAGCTTCCCCAACTACGAGCATCTTCTTCATTCTTTCTACCGTTTTTAGCTATCGGACTACGTTAAGGCGCGCCTACATTATGCTAGTAACTGGTGATAGTGATCTTAATAGTAGGTAGTCCAATTTTTACGTTTCTTGTATTAGGTCTGTCGTTGGAAGAAGAAGGCAAGAAAGAAAAGAACCAATTTACTTTCCAAAATCTACAAATTCATATATTCACTTTCTGGACCGCCAAAGAACTAAATGCCCAAACTCAGAGATTCTCAAATTAAATCCTGAAATCTCCACATCCTCAAAAAGCTAAATTCTCAAATTCTACTCAGTAGTTTTCAAATTAAATCCTCAAATACCTACATCTTCAAATCCCTATATGCCCAAATCTCTAGACCTCCAAATAGATAAATGCCCAAATTCAGAGGTTTTAAATTAAATCCTGAAATTCCTACATCTCCAAATCTTTACATCCCCAAATAACTAAATTCCTAAGTTCCTAAATCCTGAAATCCTTACATCTCCAAATACCTACACCTTCAAATTCCTATGTCTCCAAATCTCTCCCCCAAATAGCTAAATTCCCAGGTTTTTAAATTTGTAAATTCTGGAATGCCACATCCTCAAATACCTACATCCCCAAATAGCTAAATTCCCAAATTCCTAAATCCTGAAATCCTTGCATCTCCAAATACCTACACCTTCAAATCCCTATATCCACAACTCTCTAGACCCCCAAATAGTTAAACTCTCAAATTCTTGGGTTTTCAAATTTCTAATTCTTAAAATCTCTACATCCTCAAGTACCTACATCTCCAAATCTCTACAACCCTAAGTCCCTACATCCCCAAATACCTATATCTTGAAATCCCTACGTCCCCAAATCCCTATATTTCGAAATCCTGACATCCCCAAATGTCTACAACCCCAAGTCCCTAAATCCCCAAATACCTATATCTCGAAAGTCTTACATCCCCAAATTCCTACATCCTCCTAAAGTCTCTACATCCCCAAATCCCTATATTCCCAAATTTATACATCCCCAAATCCCTACACCTCCAAATATCTAGACCTTCAAATAACTAAATTCCCAAATTCCTAAATCCTGAAATGCCCAAATCTCCAAACCCTCAAATCCCTAAACTCCTGTACGCTAATCTCCAAATTCCTAGATTGACAAATTCCTAAATCCCTAAATTCCCACACGTCCCAATTCTGAAATTCTCAAAAAGCCCTAAAAAAAAATAATTTCCGTTCTCTTTTGCCTTCTTTTTCCAACCACACACCTGATGCAGACAAATTAATTGTTAAAATAAGAAACTCATGAACTGGTCATTATAATTTGATAGTTTTAGCAAATCTCCTTATTTTAAATCCTTGGTGAATCGATGTGACATAGAGCAGAATACACGAAACACGTGTTCTCTAAATGTACGATTAAACGGAAAAATGAATGAGCAGCACGTTCTTTGAATTTTTCACAAGTATCCCTAATCGCCCCGTAGCGAATTCGCTGTTTAATCAACGCGAATCGAATTGAATTCCGTGTTGTAACGTTTTCGCGCTAGTAACGCCTCTGCATCATACGCTTCTAGGAACGTATCTTCAGAACGTAGCTTTCCTCTTTCTTTCTGGTCCATAAATAAAACACGAATCTTCGCATCGCGATCGAATCTTGCAACGAGAAGTCTCTCTTCTTCTCGGTGGATGTTAACACTCCATTACCGATTCTTCGAAACGGTCTCGATGTTTGGTTTTCTGGTCAGCTTGGATTTGAACCTTATAAATAGCATCCATGCTTCTATATCGAGCTGGAGACGTTTCAACCCCTTGGTTTAATCTGTTGCAACTAGTTCCAGATGGGAGAACAACGTTTAGAATTGTTTCTACAAGATTGTTTATATCAGAAACGTGGGAAGTCTGATGCAATTTGATGACATAAACGTATCGAGTAATAACGCTTATGGTAGGTCAATTTGATTGTCATACTGTGTTGAAAATGTCAGTACACACATTTTATCCATATTTTCAATATAAAACAGCTGGGTGTTGTAGAAAACAATGAGCGATTCCAAAACAGATTTGAAGTTGTGGATTAACAATTTTGATGACATAAACGTATCGAGTAATAACACTTATGGTAGGTCAATTTGATTGTCATACTGTGTTGAAAATGTCAGTACACACATTTTATCCATATTTTCAATATAAAACAGCTGGGTGTTGTAGAAAACAATGAGCGATTCCAAAACAGATTTGAAGTTGTGGATTAACAATTTTGATGACATAAACGTATCGAGTAATAACACTTATGGTATGTCAATTTAATCGTCATAGTTTGTTGAAAATGTCAGTACACACATTTTGTCCACATTTTCAATATAAAACAGCTCGGTGTTGTAGAAAACAATGAGCGATTCCAAAACAGATTTGAGGATTATGCAATAACACTTTTGATAAAAGTATGGTGAAGTAACTTATGATATGTCAATTGAAAGTTTATGTTTTGTCAAAAATTTCAGTATACACATTTTGTCGATGCTTCTAATATAAAATGAGCTAAGTGTTAGTTATACCAAATGAGAGATTCTAACAGATTATGAAAATTATTATGAGGCCTGAAATTTTGAAATATGGTGATTTGGAGATTTGCAAATTCTGAAATTCAAAAATTCATAAATTTTTGAATCTAAGGATCTATAGAGATTTGTGGAAAATTAGGTGAGAATATGAAAAATTGAAATATCTAAGGATTCAGGAATTTGAAAATTGAAAAAGAAATAGAAGTATATGAGAAGAAAGTAGATACAGCAGAAGAAAAAATATAAGAAGTATAATTACAGAAGTGCAAAAAAAAATATGTACATATAATTGCAGAAGAAGTATAAAAAAGTGTAGAAATACAAATGCAGGAAGAGTGTGAAAAGGATCTATAAGTATAAATGTAAAGAGGCATGAAACCATAAATAAAAATATACGAATGTAAGTACAGTGGAAGGAAGATCTCATCACTCGTCAACGAGCAAAAACCACATAAAAACCCATCAGTTCGCATCATCCCAACGGACACGTTAATATCGCAATCGATAATTGTTCATTTTGTTCTCTGAAGGAACTTTTACGTAGACTTTAATCGAGCCATCGTAGCCCGAGGACAAAAACGACCACGTGAATTTCATGGTGAATCATGTTTCTCGAGGAAATTCGAGCGACAAGTGCACGCTGCAAGAGAGCACAAAGGAGGTGACAGAATCGTCTAAAATAATGATTCGCCGTGGGCAGATCGTTTATCGTCAACGTGGCGAGAAACTTCAACTCTAACGTACGAAATGACCAATTAATTCCCTCGTAAGAATGCTATCTTCCATCTCGACTGAACTTCCATGCACCTATGTCATTCGTAACTTGATCGTTCGCGAATGCTACAATAAATTTTCACCGGCTACATCTATTCAGTTCGTCCGCTAACTTCGTCGATCCTTACTGTCACGTTAATGTTTTCTAGAAGCGGAACACTCATTCACAAAATTCTACGGAGACAAATAAAGCGATTTATCTTCTCGATGATATGAATTTTCACCTTCATTCAAAATTTAGCAAATACCTTGCGCTGTTGGACATCTCCACGAGTACTGGTTTGGGGTGAACTAGGGATGTAGGCTCAGAATGAATTAGGGACGTAGGGATCTACACATACAAGTACATTCAGTAATTTGAGGACAATATTTTGAGATACAGGCATTCAAGGATTCTTTGACTGCCATGTTACATGGGTGACGTATTAAATTTCCACATATTAAGCTTGCATACGAATCACCTGTATTATTAAGAATTTGTCCGCTAATCTAATTGGAGATATTCATATTAACTACTAGTTTTAACTATCACAAAAATTTGTGGAAATATTTGATGAGATTTGTTAGAAATAAAAAGTAGATCTACTAGAATTTCCAACTGCTCCGTGTTCATGGGAATTAAGTTTTGAGATATTAGGTAGAAATTTGGAGACATGCAGGTCTCCGAAAATGTAGAAACCTAGATCAAAAGTTGATTAAAACGTTGCAAGATCGATTTCTTGGAATTAGTCGAGCAACGTCCACATCGTAAAACACCATGCAAGAATTTGTGTAGCAAATCAGACCACACGCGCGGTATCTGCTCCACAGAGGAGACCTGGAAGATTTCTTAGACGAGAAAGACCGGTTGTTTTAATGATCGTTACAGCACTATTAAAAACACTATACAAAATCACCATCATTCTATATGGATGGAACTAGCTAAATCGCCGAGCATTTAAAAGCAACGAGAAGTTTGAATCGTAAAAGCAAATTACTGTACACTTGGGGAGTCTGATTTGATAAAAATATTAATGTAGCTTCTATTAATATACATATCATTGACCGATATAAGTGAAATTAACAGTAACAATATAACTACAATTTTTTATTTTATACAACTTCGATGTAATTTTACATTATTTATATTAATCAATTTTCGTTAATGATCAATGCAGAATAAATTGCAGATTGAACGAAGATTGATAATATGACACGATGAATTTTATATTGAATATTAAATCAATATTCAATCAATAAATATATTTAATTTGTTTTTATATAATAATATTATATATTTTAATTATATTAATAAAATATTCAATTTGTTTTTTATTGTAGCCAATTTCATACAAATAAATGTGAATTTCACTGCCAGTTGAGGTGCCTACTTTCTCTTTTAATTACAATAATTTCTACTCATTATTACGGTTTCCTGTCATTTCTAACAGACTTATGGCAATAATATATTATTTTCAGTTTACCTCCTTATCTTAACTTTCTGATCAGCATTGTTGGATAAAATTTTGTCTAGGATATTTATAGTAACACATTGATGATACAGGTGACCTAAATATGAACGAGGATGTGGTCTATCATTGCTGATTTCTATCAGTACAAATCCTAGTTCAGTTTCTAATACTCAACAGAGATCAAACGGTTGTTTCAGTATTAGTACACCCCCTAAAAATTTTACAGTTATTTCAAAATTAAATCATGGTTACGAAAAAATACTACCTAGTACAGATAGAACAAAAAACCACCCCGATGTGAAAAATGAAAAGCAGCCTAATAAAAGTTCAAACAAAAAACTCTACGTGACCCGTCTAAGAATGGAAAAATTTACGTGGCTCCATGTCAAAAAGTCGGAATGGAAAAACGTGAATATACGTGGCCTGTTAAGTGTTGACACAAAGGCTCCATAATTGGCACTAGTTCTTGGCAAATATTCTAGCAGCAGCTTGGCAAATATTTTGCCAAGGATCTTGGAAGGACTAGACCAGACAGAGGTTGGAAGACGGGATTCATTGACTAAAAGAGAGGATGACGTCAGAGGACAACAAGTCGAAGGAGAAAGAGAAGAGGGCGGTCGCATTCTTGTTGAATTCCAGCGGCTCGTTCCTACGGGAGAAGCATTTCCTGCCCGGCTAAGCCCGACACCCCTAGAACCCAGTAACAGTAGCAAAAGAAGAAACGTGGCCACGAGATTCAGCATCCGTCAAGTATTTTTAGGTGGGACTTCATGGAAATATCCCTGCTCTCAATATGCGTCACGGAGCTGAAACCGGCCTCGGGGGCTTTTTAATTCTTTCGCGACCGATTCTAATCCTTTTCGACGAATTTATTTCTCTCTTAGGAATGCTTTCTGCTTGTCACTCCTTTAGACGGAAGTTTAACCGTGAAAGAATTAGAAGGAAATAAAGTTTGTGGTAAATGACGAGGGGTGCTGTGGGACGTGATCCTTCGTCGTTTCAATAAAATTTAGTAGAATTGGTGTATAATTTCTTATACATTATAACATTATATTATAAATTTAATAGTAATTTTAACTGGTCAAGTTTAGTTTAAGAAAAGTTGGATTTCACTTAGATGTAAGATGCAAACTACGAAAATGATTCTCTACAATATTAGTTAATAATTGTTTGTAGAATTAAAATTTGTTAGAAGTAAAATATATTGTAAATATGAAGTATAGGTTTTAATTTAATTGACCAATTACAATAATAATTGTTGAGGATTTCAAATATTGTAATTTATAAATTTTAAGTTTGCAAACTTAAATACTTGGGGACTGGGAAATGTAGAAAATTAGGAGTATAAAAATTTTATAATTTACAAATGTAGAATAGAAATTTGGAAACTTGGGTATTTACTAGGGTAGAAATTTCAAATTTCCAAATTGAGAATTTCAAATTAAAAACGGAGTAGTGCAAAATTTCGAAATGTACGTCTTCGTGAAATGTCGAAATAAATCTATGATGTTAATCTGCCGAACCTTTCGTCGACCTATCGATAATGAGTTAGAACGACACACGTCATTCTCTGACCAAATTTCTTTCATTTCTAACATCCTACGTGCCAAACTGCAAGTCGATCGAAGCACTCTGCAAATACGTACATAAACGTGTTTGCTCGCGATCAACGGTGGTAACGGGTTGCCAAGTTTACGTGTCAATTTATTCGTTATCGGTGGCTAAATATTTGCACGCTGATTGTCCTCGATCCCATCTCGGAGTTTTGTAACGCCCGGTGAAATTTGTACAACGAACGTGCAAACAGGAACAAATCGTTTGTCTAACGTGTTTTCCGTTTATTTGATCGCCTTGTTTTCGACTCGCGTTAGACGACAAACGCGAATTTTCGTGTAAAATCGTTTCGGCTGCTTGCAGTTGCCGATTATGCACCGAAATATTTTATTTCACGTTCAATCGCTACTAAAGTATTCGCAACACTTGTGGAGATAATTTATATGTCCGAGAACTTCCTGTGTTTCATTCCTTAAATTTATTTTTATACTTCTGTATTTGTCTTTTATGTACAAATAATTAACCCTTTGTACTCGAAGGTATTTTTGCTGTTGCAAGATGTCTTAAAATTGTCTGATCCACTGTTTACACATCATAATACTATAGATTTCAAAAATATTTATTTCAATTTTTTAAAGCGGATGATCCATGCGCCACTTTTCGAGTGCAAATTACCGAATTTCAAGATTATCTTTGCTTACACGACTACCATCTTGTTAAAAATTTCCTTTTACATCATCTCAGCCCACAAAATGAACAACTTTATACAGACAGAAATTCTGTTTGCACTTTTGCAGACATTGAACGTTGACGAATAACCATAATTAGGAATACGCTGACGAATTTCCATAACTTCAGAAATAATTAAGATAACTGTCTAAAAATTTTACTACGTTATCTTAAAATATGTTCAAATATGTATACAAAGTTTCAAGAACAGAATACGATATTAAGAGTTCTTTAATTAATCGCGTAAACTCGACAGCACCGAATAGCCCGTTGAATTTTAGATTTTGAAAAAAAGCCGAAGGAACTTACAGACCTGTCTGATATTTAATCGTCTGAAAGTAACCGGTGCCGCTTCCGAGTACCACACACGACGGTCCCCCAGGTATCTGCTGGTACCCCGACACAACCTTCTCGTAATTCGAGTTGCGGTGCATTGGGGGTCAGCCAACAGAGAACAACACCCGTTCACGAAACAAAATCCATCGAGATGTACACTTAGGCGAAATGTTCCTTCGGTTGGGGACACATATGGACAAATATGACAGCTTTTATATTCCTAAGTTTTCGTGTTTGGGAACATCAAATTTTGTAATTTTTAAATTTTCAAATTTTCGTACTTCCAAATTATCAGACTTTTCAATTATCGAATTTTAAAATTCTCAAATTCTTTAATTTTCAAATTATTATATATTAAAATTTTCAAACTCAACTTTTCAATATCAAATTTTTTAATTTTCAAATTTTCATACTTCCAAATTATCAGACTTTTAAATTATCGACTTTTAAAATTAAAAAATATTTAAATTCTCAAAATTTAATTTTCAAATTATTACATGTTCAAATTTTCAAACTTCACAATTTTCGAATTTTCAGACTGTCAAATAATGAAACATTCTAGTTTGAAACAATAATGTTTCCTGTGCAAGTTTTCTAACTTTTATACTTTGAAATTATCAAATTTTTAAGCGACTAAATACAGAAAGGGTATTGAATAAGGTGGTCAAACCTTATGACCAAATCCCTTGAGCCAAATGAAACCACCCAATAGGTCATTTGATAGCATATCCAAAAAAGATCTCACATTAAGTTTCAATCCGTATCTAAGGAGGAGCTTAGTAAAAGGGAAAGATCGAGATTCCAGTTTTTGCCCTATTTTTCCTATTTAATTTCGTACAAAGATCCCGATTTTACACTTAAAACCTCACAAGATGGAAATATGCAAATTTTTTCATATTCCATTTTTCCGAAAAAGCGAACCTAGATAATTGTACAAAGAATATTTTGTAAATGAAATCATGACAAAATATTGTTTCTTGATTTCAAAGTCCTGGCAAGAAGTGGTATTTTTGGAAAGCAAATATGTACTATCCTCGTCTCTCCTGACCAATACACCATGAGATAAAGAAGTAGTGTAAGAAAACGGGGAACTCGAGCCAATGTGATCTGTTTGGGTGGCTGTCTTTTGTTGATGAACGATTGAGGATTGGAGTGAAAAAGAAAAGGGTTCAAAATGACAGTTTCTCTGAAGACAGCAAAAGAGCAGTTTCATTAATACATATAAAGTTTTCATAAATTAATACTAAAAACCCTTGTTAAATTATATTAACAGTTCTTGTGCAAAGTTTTTCATGAAATATTTAGTTAAATCTTACAGTAGCTTATTAATTTTCCATCAGAGGCCCCAAAAATCCCAAAAAATGATGCTTGTAGTACTCGGTCAGCAGAGCTGACCCTTATTCCGGAAACCGATGTGAACAGTTCGGTAGTAGAATATAAGGTCGTAGAACGATCAGGAGGGCAAAAGGAGGCTACGGAATGCGAGAGCCACTCCCGCGAGGCTTGCTTCGTCGAGTAGCGCCAACGAGAAGCCGAAAGACAGAAGAAGAGAGAAATAAACGAAGAACGTCTCTGCAGGGACTACGAGAAAGAAGAAGACGAACAAAGAGTGCGTGCTTTTGAGTTCCTTCGTTTTGCTCGAAAGAGAGACGAGCAGACGAAAGAGAGATGCAAAATAGTCTCGAGATATGTATTACTCTATGTAGATAGCACTATACGAAGTCTGAACTGGTGTAGAGTTGAAGGGATATTGATAAATTATCGATATTTTTAGGCATAGATTTATAGAGAACATTGTTAATACTAAACCTACCGGTGTGTACACTTACTCTGAAATGAAAAATGAATAAACAAATGATAAAACACAAATTAAAAAAATTGTCTTAACAAATTTTGTAAGTTAAAATGAAAAGAGTCATTTCAAATAATTATATTGAAAAACGGTGTAAGATCTATCGAAACTTGGTGAATGAGCGCAATTAAAGCTAAACTGAACGGCAACATCGATACCTGGAGCAGGTCCCAGACCCTAATTAACCAATAGATATAAAGAATGTGGGCTTCTCCAAAAGAGGTATAAGCATTGTCAATGCTTTACCGATAGAAAAATACCTTATACTGTTTAAAAAAACAAAGTTTATACACGTCCACTTAAAAGCTAATATGTAACAGCAAAATATGTCCAAACCTACATTATACCATATGAAACATTTCTCGTCCGAGAAAATCAGGATGTGAAAATCATATTTAATTAAAAAATATTGATTTCAAGTGAATGGAAAATGTGAGTCACCTTACGAACGCAAAGGGTTAGCTTGCTGTATTTCGAGTGGTACACTCGAACGGTGTAAACCAGCCTTAAGGGCAAGTACATAGGAGCAGGGTGCTTAGCGCCAGGTAAAAGGGAGGAGCTGAGTACACCGGTAATACGATGCTCCTCCGGGTACACAAGCATCGCGGTGGGCGCCTGTCGCCTGACTTTTATACTTCTCTGCTTGTTTCGCCGTCCTTGATACGCTTCTCTCTTTCTCTCTCTTCACCTTCCTCTCTCTTTCGCTCTTTCTCATTCTCCCTGTTTCTCTCGACATGTACGCTATCCTTGTCGCTGTTCCTTCGATACTTCATCCTCTTCCGTTCCCCGAGTATACCCCAGCCAGTGTCCTCTTTCTCGCAGTCTCCGGTAGTGATGGGATTGATACGATACATATTGATGATTGTCAAACAACTTGGTAATTAAGTACGTACAGTCAAGAGCAAATCTGACTTCCCCGTGAAAAATATCGCGGTTAACCATGGAAAGGTCATTCGTACATTTTTATGAGCTTTTGGGGACTTCACAATTTGTGGATATGGAAATGTGAGAATTTCGGGATTTAGAAATTTGAAAGCATAGGAATTTGGGAATCTAAGAATGTTCGAAGTTAGCGATTCTATGATATAGGGATATGGGGATTTAGAGATTTTGGGACATAGGGATTTAGGAAGATAGTGATTCAGGGATATAGGGAATTGGAGATACAGAGATTTGGGGACATACGGATTTGGGGATTTGAGAATTCGGGAATATAGAGATTTGAGGACATAGGGGTTTGGGGATATTTAGGGATATAGGAATTTGTGGACATAGGAATTTGGGGATATAGGGATTTGAGGATACAGAGATTTCAGGAAATAGGGATTTTTTGTACTAGAGCTATTTATCTAGGTATTTACAGATGTAGAAATTTTAGGATACTGAGAATATATAGCAATTTTTGCATATAGGGATTTGAAATTGTAGAAATTTAAAAATCTTCAAATTTGAGAATCTAAGAAATTAAGAATCTAGCTATTTGGAAATCTGGAAAGTTGAAAATCTAGGAATTTGATAATTAAGTTTTTGGAATTTAGGGATATGAAGATCTAGGAACTTGAAATTCTACAAATTTTGAAACATAGGACCTTGAAATTCTAACGTTTTGAAATACAGTAACTTGGAATTCTAAGGATTTTGAAATATAGAAACTTGAAATTCTAGGGATTTTTTAATGCAGAAATGTTGAGATATATGTATTTCGAAATCTAGGGATTTCTGTATCTAAAAATTGAAAGATTTAGGGATTTTGCAATCTATAGATTTGGGTTCTAGGGATTTACGAAATTGCGAATCTGGAGGTGAGTGAAATTCCAGAATTTGGATATTTAGAAATTTCTGAATTTAATGATTTTGAAATTTAAGAAATTCCCAATCTCGGTATCACAACTTGCTAAAAAATAAAAGCAAAAAGGTTTGTATATGTATCATTTATTTTTTCTTTCCATATCGAACCATGTATCTAATGTAAACATTCCGATAAAAATTTCTTAAAGTTTTGCTGAAAAACTAACTACCAGTAGCGCGTTCTTTTTGTGGACAATGTTAATACGAAGTCACCGTAATTGGTACACTTATTGGTATCGTACAATTACGAGTACGTCGCTAAACCAATAAACGAACAATAGAATTGCAATCGCAAACGAGAATAACGAACGATACCAAAACAACATTGTATCGAAGGCTCAGTTTCGTGGAAACTTTTCTGATGCAACTAATTACGAGCATCGAATACTCGGAACGTTGCAGATGCCGAGAGCTGTTAGCATGAAAATCTTTCGATTCGCTTGTCCGCTCCGTGGAACGTGAAATGTCATCGAGGGACGTTCTCGAACGGAACAATACGGTGATTCAAGACGGGATCGAATCGAGAGCGGGAAGCTTAAAAACGCAACCGGCGTAACGCAATACGAACAAGATCTGTCCTCGTGCGTTCGAAAGGGACTGCACGGAGCGTTGTGCCATGTCCTTCGTCTTATTCGTTGAAATTTGCGCAATCGTTGGTAGAACACTGTCGCTGACGAGCGTGCAGGCAGCACGTGCGGAAATAAATCGTCGTATCGCCGCAGAAATTCTTCCTCCGTCTTCTGGCTTCCCGCTTTTTTCTCTTCGGGAACGTCTTAACCCGTTAACGTCCAAACACACGATTTTTCAAACACTTTTTCCATCAAACAATTCGTGTTTTATCTCTTCGAAGAATGCAAAACTTTTCTTATGTAATATTTTATGTTCTTTTAGAATCATAGTTCAATTGTTTTTTTTTGTTAAACCAAGTCCAAGATTTTTATAAACAATTTTTAATATTGAATAATAAATAATAATATTAAATTGATATTAAACAAACTTAATATCACATTAAGATTTGAAACTTGAAGGTATTTCGTACAGCCATGAATCCTAAGCTTTAAAATATGTAAGTTTCTCAAAATTCAAAATGGCGGCTCGAAACCGAACATTTTATGCTATTTCTTATCATTTTTATTGAAACAATATTTTCGAATAAATTTTCATACAAGTTTGCACTTAAGGATTTATTGTAATTGAATTTCTATTTAGAGATTCCGAAAATCCTTATGTAAGTATTTCAAGTTGATTTTATCGTCATTTTCTACCGTAATCCCCAAATAGAGATTTGAATTTTCTTATGTATTATATATATTAAATATATTACTATACAGGATGTCTCACAACTAGTGTAGGTCCCTGAAGTAGGAGGCTGCTGACGTGATTCTGAATAAGATTTCCCTTTATAAGAATGGAGTTTGAAGCTTCGTTTTTGAATTATTAAAGAAAAACATCGGGCAATAAGAGTCGCTCTCGCGTCTGCGCGCGCAACTTTCGCGTCTGCGCGCGCAATTCTCGCGCTCTAATTATTCCGCGTTTTTTCTCAATAATTCAAAAACGAAGCTTCAAACCGCATTTTTGCAGAGGGAAATCTTATTTAGAATCACGTCAGCTACCCCCCCACTTCAGAGACCTACACTAGTTGTGAGACACCCTATATACTCATATACTTATAGTATACACTAGTAAGTGTAGTAAGTGTTTTTGTATAAAGTAGAAATTTGTTAATTTTCAAGTATCTTATATTACCAGATTAGTAATTTTACAAATAGTATTTTACTTATTTCACTTACAGTATATTTTACATCCTTACAGTATATATTGATCGTATATTACAAATAATTACATAAATTAAATTATATTACACTTGTAAAATTTACGAGCCGTCTGAACGGTAAAGGTTACGTCTCGTTTTAAGTAAATTCCTCGTTCTATTCGTTTCAAGTGATCTATCGTTTTAATTGCCGCCGGTTCATAGTCCGTCGTTAAGCGGAATGCTGGTTCGAGTTTCATGAATGAAGAAATTTCTCCTATTTCCCGAGAGAATGCAACAAGTGGCGATGCGGCTGTGTCTTTTATCTCCTCTGCTCCATCGTGCTAGCCCAGTTTCCATCGGCGAGCATAAATCTACGCGGCTACATCTGCCGGCTCGTGACAGACAAACTCTCATAATGAATTTCTTTCTTCCAAGAATCATTTTTCTTTCTTTTTCCTTTCCCATCGCATCGAACGCCGCTAGCAAGCCGATTTTATCATGCTAATATTGCTATCGTGAGACCTCGTGTTTTTCTCGAGGTACCGATCTCGACGCTGACAGCGATGCTTATTTTTATCGTTGCGAATTAGCTCGGTCAAAATACGCGCTATATCCTTTACAATCATTTAGCGGACCTTATCCTATCATCTTTTCGTTACTAATTATTAATCACTATAACACTAAAATTATTGAAGCAGCCATAGGACCGTTTTGCAGGATTCTTATTTCATGTTACAAAATTTATTAAGTTTTCTTGAAATCTGTGTTGATTTTCATCAAAATGAGGAATTAATGTGTACATTAATTTTTGTTTTGCCATTTGTTTATTTATTCTCCGACTTGTTTTTTAATTTCACAGTAAATTTTATAGATTGCAGGTAGATTTAGCGTTAACAGTTGTATTAGTATAAACGACTCCAGCCATTTTAGCTGCAAAAGCCTTATATCCTGAAAATCTGAATAAATACCTTTTTTGAAACCCCGGCATTTTTTTCCTGAAACTGTTATATGTCAAGTGTGTTCATCTAAAATTTTAGCTCTCTATATTAAAATAGAAAAAAGTACTGAATTTTTCTGTGAAAATCGTCATTTTTCCATTACTTCACGTTTCTGAATTTTTGTTCATATTTAACGTTTAAATTTACTGAAATAAATTTAAAACAACTTTCACAGATTATGTATAATTTTCAAGTTAAAATAACGAGTTTCTTTGTAAGAAACATATTAATGACTGTGGTCTTAAACGTCCTAGTGTGCTAGGTATTCTAAATTGTGATCGTTAAGGGTCAATATTATTTGATGAATGTAATTATATAAATATTTTGTGAAATTCGATTTTGTATATTTGGCAATGTAGAACGTAGAAATGTAAAAATTTCGAAAATTTGGTAATCTGCCAGTTTGCAAATTAAGAGATATGAATATTCAGAATTTACGATGTACAAGTACAATTTCAAATTGATCGTCGCGTTGTAACCATTACTGCACTCATCGATCTCTGCAAGTTCACTGATTAATTACAAACCTGTTCGCTTCTCTACCGGTTGAACAACGTTGTTTCGTTCCAAATCTACCATCAAGCGCATTATGTACATAGAAACAAGAAAGATCGCGTTTTCAGCGCGGCTCTCGAACTTAATTATACCTTCAAGAACTTTGGCCCTCTGACAGGATCACTTTATATAAATACAGGTTTCGTAGCGGCATTTTATCAACAAGAGATATTCACCTCGAGTGGCATAACTCGAGAACCCATGTACTTTTGCTCGGCAAATCCGTGTGCTTAAACTGTATCCTTTTATTGTATACATATAATTACATTAACATTAATTACATTTGGACATTGCAGTATTTGAAAGAGATAATATATTATTTTACAAGAACAAGAAATACATTTTGTTTAAAATTATTTTTAATATTTTTTATAAAATATTCAATAATACCATAGCAATAAGAAGTTATACTTTTAATCTACAATTCCTCTTTCAGTAAAAGTAACATAATCTCTAAATTAACTCCTCTTATGCAAAACAACAAACTCAGGGATACTACTGCATCGGAATATCAATGTATCTGTATAGATAAATTGTATACTATTTTCTAATTAATAGCTGTTTACTACTTCGGTATACACTTATAGGTATTGTATAATTAATCAATCGTTGAAAGAACGTGAAATAAAAAACTATGACACTTGATACAAGCATAATGTATATAGAGACTTCTTGTACAAAATACATATTCATATAAATAATATAAAAATAATTACAAGAAAAATCATTTTTATTGAATCTATCACTATTTTTCCTTTTTACGTACATTGTTTATCGTGTGATTAATAAAAAATATTCAGTATAAGATGTAAGGAATATTTAATTGCATCTTTATGAAAGATAGTATAATAAAAAAAAGGCTGTCTGAAAAAGATAGTATAATATCTGAATATAATCTTAATGAAAGATATTACATGTACTAATATTTAAAATAAAGAAATTTCAAGCCTCTGGAGGTCCCGTTTAAAATTCTCCGCTTATTTATCCATCGCAGATTTTACCAAATTTTATCACACAGTTATTTTAAATAATTTTTATTTTAATTTTTAATTTTTAATTTTTACTTTACTTTACTTTACTATTAGGTAGCTGCTAATATCCTACGGTTTGTTTATACTTATCCCCTATAATTTAAACGCATATTGAAACCGATCATTTACGACAGGCAGACGATCGAGCAATTGCGTTTAATGCAATCTCGACCTCGATGTCAAATAACGTGTCTTTAAATTGATAGTCATCGAAAGTCGTGATCTCTCGAATAAACCGAGAAAATGATTTCGCTATATTGAAAGATATTACGTAAGAAACCTATGAAAGATCAAACACGATGAGCCAGAAGACTATCTATCGATGGCCCGAGGAATCTGCGTGTAGCCGAGCTGGTATCGATCTCCGGAGAACCAGTTTAGGATCGGCCACGAAAAGAAACGAAAAAAGACGAAACTGGGAGAGCACGAACAGTCAAAACCAGCGTGCAGAACTGAGCATTGTAAGAGCGATCGTAAAAATAGTGATGGAGCACGATCTCTTCTCTGTTCGAACCCTTTGAGTCCTCCGAGAGGCGTGCAAGATATGCCCCAGAAATAGCGTTTCAAGTGCAAAGCAGTTAAATTCAAAATTAAATAGTTCAATTTATTATATATTTATTAAATATTTTTAATAAATTACAAGCTTAAAAGATCTTCGTTAGAAAATTTGTATACACATCAATTATTCCGAGTACAAAATGCTTATCAATTATATCAAACGACGAATTCATGTGTTATTTGCTGAAAGTTTAGTGAATGAACTGAACATTTGCAATAATCTAATATTACATACTAGAAACCACGATCATGCACGTTCGACCTCAGTTTCTCCTCAAACCTTCGTGCGAACTGTAATACCACATATTTTCTCAGAAATTATGAGAACTTGTACCTCTGTACTTACTACATATTACCAAATATCTTATATGTTATCGATTTATCACGCGTAACACAGTCTTACGACAGTATACATGTTTTTACATTTTACTACAGAGCTACTATAAATCCCATCGAGTCAATTTTCTCGTAAAACGCAGCTGCTATGAAACGAGTATGTAAATAAATTGCGTACAACGTTATTAAATAACGCTGATAGAAAAATGTTCATGAGCGTTACAGGAAAATTTGCATGGAATGTATTGTTTATCGATAAAAGAAATATTAGAGACAATTCAGTTTCAAACGAGTTTGAATTGCTACAAATAATGCTGAAACTTGTATCGAAAGAAGCGGAGAAAAAATAATAACTCTTGTAACTATTACACGGCGATAAAATGCAAATTAAACTACAGACTTATAATTTTCGCGATACAAGAGAGATAAGAACGATCGACTTCCATCGAACGGATCGGTGTCTGTCGACCACGGAAATGGCGATACCCTGAAACCTATAGCCATATGGTTCGTCGCAATCAATAAGATCGACTTACAACACGTCCGTTCGAGCTATAAGATGATCATTTCAGGCTTGGTGTCGGTCAAGTACGATTGAGAAACACCGAAAATGGAAAACTGTAAAATACACGTGTGTTTGATATTCATTTTTATTTTGTTTCACTCCGTTGTAGTTTAGGCAGAGACTTCTGAAATGTGGGTGAGACTTTGAAGTTTTTGAATTTTGAGAGTTTGGAATTTTGGATTATTGCAACTTTTGCACTTTGCACTTTTGGAATTTTGGGATATAGAATTTTAGAATTTTGGAATTTTAGAAGTTTGAGACTTCAGAAGATTGAGACTTAGGAACATTGAAATTTTTGTATTTTAGAATTTAAAAATTTTAGAATGTAGGAGCAGTGAAATTTTTTAATTTCAAGATGTTACAACTTTGAAATATTGAGATTTAGGAATTTTAAATTATTGGAACTTTTGGAGTTTGCATTTTTAGAATTTTAGAAGATTGAGACTTAAGAACATTGAAATTTTTGTATTTTAGAATTTTGGAATTAAAAAATTGTAGAATCTAGGAACAGTGAAATTTTGTAATTTCAAGATGTTACAACTTTGAAATATTGAGATTTAGGAATTTTAAATTATTGGAACTTTTGGAGCTTGCATTTTTGGAATTTTGGGGTTTTAGGATTTTGAGACTTACAAACATTGAAATTTGGAAATTTTGCAATATAGAATTTTATAAATTTGTAATTTTAGTAAATTGAGACTTAGGTATATTGAAATTTTTGAACTTTAGAATTTTAGATCTTTGAGATCTTGCACTTTTAGAATTTTGGAATTTAAAAATTTTAAGGTCTAAAAACAGTGAAATTTTTGAATTTCAAGATTTTAGAACTTCGAGACACTGAGATTTAGGAATCTTTGAATTCCGGAACTTAGGGATATGGAACCACTGAATTATTTTAAATTATAAAACTTTGAGAGTTTGTAACCTTTATCAATTTTGAAACTGGAATTTTGAAAACTTCCCAATTTTTGATACTTCCACGATTTGCAATTTCAGTATTGAATTTAGTTCTTTTGTAAAGCTGTTTTAAAATTTGAGACTATAGAAGGAAGTAATTAACCCTTAACCTACAAGTTTTTAGACTTGCGTCATTCAGAGCTAGCTTTAATTATTTCAATTAAAGAAAATTGAAATGTTAAGTATATTTTGCCTTCAACGATTCTTCATTATAAAGATTATAATTAGAATCGCGCAAAAAGTCAATTGCAGTGAAAATACGAGTCTGGTTTATCATATTGCAACTGTAGTGTGCGTCACAAGTGTGTCACGATATTGTAGTGCAAGGGATTAAACAGAATTTTCTAATGAAGGAAAAAAATTTGTATCTTAAGATTGTACTGTTAGATTATATTGTTAGCTCATATTGTTCCATCATATTTTAAGAATGTATTATTAGATTATATTATAATATTATATTAATAGATTATATTTTAAGAATATATAGTTGGATTATATTGATAGATTATATTTTAAGATTATATACTTGGATTTTATTATTAGATTATGTATTTAGGTTATATTGTAAGGCTGTATAATTAAATTTTATTAATAGATTATATTGATAGATAATACTATTAGATTATATTGCAAGATTATATAGTTAGATTATATTATTAAGTTAGATTACAATTTTATATAGTTGAATTATATTGATAAATTATATTGTTAGATTATACTTTGAAATTTCAGATAATATTGCTCGTTAAATAAATAAAAAACGAATTTTCATTTTCTCCCGGAAATTTCAGTACACAAGCCGTAATTATTCAGAATTACATCGCTGGCAACCGCAGAAAGAAGAAAACGTTTGTAAGTCAAGGGGTTAAAATGCGCTTCTTGCGTTTGGATTCTGCTTTGAGCTAGGTCGCGAGATGTCACGCGCGTTAAAGGACGATCTCCGTGTCTCGAATGCTAAATGCTCGCGAGTAATAAACATGAGTTATCGCTCAAACGATTGCGTGGTTGCATTCCATGTGTTCACGTACGAACCAAGCATGGAATGTGCCCACGAATACATAAACGCATGCACGATTAAAATGTGAAGCGAAGACACTCACCTTCGGGTCTCAGTCTGTCGGCAATAAGGCAGTACGGGGGTGGTGGCGACTCTGGAACATAGAAAAACAGAAAAATATATAAATGAGATAGTACTTCCTTCAAAAATATTCTTCGAAACTTTCAAACTAATTTTACTTTGAAATTTTCAAACTAATATTACTTTCAAAAATATTCTTTGAAATCCTTTGATTAATTCTTCCCATTGAGAATTCTTACGCTATTTTAATATGAATTAATTGAACGCTAAAAATTTAATGTAATCGAATAATTACGAAAGAAAGAAATTGAAGAATTCTGTGAATGATATAAATATATTAACGTGAGTGTTACAATTAATTTGAACTATCATATGAAACATCAACTACTATATAGAAAACTAGTAAAATAGTAGGATAATATAGAAATGCAGTTGAGTAGTTGCAGTGGCGGCTCGTAGTTAAAATTAATGGGGATGCTGCTCCAGAGAATTTTTAGCCGTTGCTTTAAAATTGAGTGAAAGGAAACATGTATAAAAAGAAAATTTATTCGGAAACTTGATAAAATTCTAAAATAAACAATGTCAAACTTTTTTACTTACTATGTTATTGATAATATTGAGTCTGTAATAGGGAGTGCTGCAGTTCCACAGTGCATATACACGAGCTGCCACTGTTAGTAGTATAATAGTATAGTAATACAGTAGAGTAGTGAAACAATATAATAGTATACTAGTATAGTAATGGTGATAATAGTAGTATAGTAATGTAGTTGAATAATAATATAACATAGTAGTAGTATAATACTATAGTAATACAGTTGAATAGTGAAATACTATAACAGTAATAAAATAGTATAATAATATAGTTAAGTAGTGAAATAATATTATAGTAGTAAAAAAGTATAATAATACAGTTGAGTAATGAAATAATATTATGGTGGTATAATAGTATAGTAATATACTAGAGTAGTGAAACAATATAATAATAGTATACTAGTATAGTAAAGGTGATAATAGTAGTATAGTAATGTAGTTGAATAATAATATAGCATAGTAGTAGTATAATACTATAGCAATACAGTTAAATAGTGAAATACTATAACAGTAATAAAATAGTATAATAATATAGTTAAGTAGTGAAATAATATTATAGTAGCAAAATAGTATAATAATACAGTTGAGTAATGAAATAATAAAATAGTAATGTAATAGTATAGCAATACAGTTGAGTAGTGAAGCAATATAATAATAGTATACTAGTATACTAATGGTATAATAGTAGTATAGTAATGTAGTTGAATAATAATATAACATAGTAGTAGTATAATACTATAGTAATACAGTTGAATAGTAAAATACTAGAACCGTAGTAAAATAGTATAATAATACAGTTGTGTAATGAAGTACTATTATAGTAGTGTAATAGTATAGTAATATAGTTGAATAGTGAAATACTATAACAGTAATAAATTAGTATAATAATATAGTTAAGTAGTGAAAGAATATTATAGAAGTGTAATAGTATAGTAATATAGTTGAATAGTGAAATAATATTATAGTAGTAAAATAGTATAATAATACAGTTGAGTAGTGAAATAATAGAAGAGTAGTATAATAGTATACAGTAGAGTAGCAAAATAGTAAAATAATAGTATAACAGTAACATTGTATTGAATAACAGTATGTTATAGTATATTATATTATAGTAATGTGGTGTAAAAGTGGAATAGTAGAATCATAGAATACTAAAACAGCAAAATAATAGTAAAATAAAAATAAAATAAAAATAAAATAAAATAAAATAATGTAGTGATATAAATGACATAACAAGTAAATATAATATAGTACATAATAGTATCCTGGAAGAATGTGATAATAAAATAGTAAAATAGAAAAATAACATAATAGTTCAGGGTAATAAAACACTAGACACCGGCAGAAAATTCGACTCCCAAATCTCCGTCACGAAAATACTAAAGTGAAATAATAAAATACATAACCTTGGTTCAAAAGTGAGCCAATATTAGCTGGACGATTAATAGATCATTAAATCACGTCTCGGACCGTAAGAAAAAACAGACGCTCAAGTAGCCAAGCGGTATCGACAGGAAACGCGACATTAAATCGAAACGAAGACATTTATTAACGGCGCCAACTCGATAAATCTATTTTCGTGGGAATCTCGTTACACCGGCGTCCCGATTCCGTTTTAATCCGAAACGAATACTCGTCGACCGAGAAACCGACCAGGGAATCCGACTCAAGGCTCCTGTTTTTCGATTAAACGAAGTTTAATCGGGATCGGATTGCAGCGAACGCTGACACAAACGGTGCCCGTTAGAAGCAACAACACCAAAACCGGCGGATTCTATTATTGGCTTGGACCAGTGGAAACCGGTACGAACGTTTTTCGTCCTTTTACGTATCGCCCTGAAAGCATAGAGGACAAATCGTGGCGGGAATAATCGCGACGATCGTCAAGGTAACCAGATGCGACGGCGCCTGAGAGGACGAGACGCCATCGTCGCATCCGATGATCCTCGAGGAACGATCGAATCTGCAATACGATTAGGCAGCAAGGTCGATTTCGCGATACGAGAACCGGGTTAGTTTGCCAATTCGTTTCTTTTTTTCTTTCTTTATTGGAAAGGACGAATTTGCATCCACGTCTTTTTATTTAATCCTAGTTGAACCGGGGTTGGAATTTTGGAAACTTTATATTTCTTTTTTATTAATTGCTGTCGAAGCAATAAACTTCTATAGGTACGATTCGTCTACTATTGACTGAAATTTAAGGATTAACATTTTTACATTTGTAGGTTTTTTAATTTTGAAAAGATTGATTTTAAATTTTTAATTTTTTAATTTTCAGAAATTGTAGATTCATACGTGTATACTAGACAAGTACTGAAAAGAATAAATTAAAAAATTTCTGAATTTTCAAATATAAAAATTTGGAAATGTTCCAAGTTCCTAAATTTGAGAACATTAAAAATGATTAACTTCATTTAAAACTTCCTACGTATTTTATAAATGCAAATCTCTTAACTTCTGTAAAAAAAAAAAAATGATTTACGTTGTATAACCTTTTGACCGTAGTACCTTGTTTATAATTCTTGTCTGCAACCAGTGCGACGCGTTAAAAAATCGAAAGGAATACAAGATTTCATGTTCATGAACCCAATACATATAACGGCAAACGCATCGCATACCATAGTCAATTACATAAGAACGAGAGCGTTCTTCGAAACGATGCTTTTAATACTTTATTTATACTCGCGAAAAAGTCCGCGCTCGCGTTTTCCGAGGCTCGCCTCGTGACATCGCGTAATATTCAGGACAAAGAGACTTCTCTGACTCTTGTACGCGACCAAGCGACGTATCAATTAAAATTAAATTTCTGACTCACTGACCATTTGAAATTCTGCACCGTACGTTGTTACAGTTTGCCAAAAACGCTATGACCTTGCTAGACATCGTCCCGCTTTGCACGTTCGCTAAAGGTATGAATGGTACATCAATTATACTCTCGTACAAGCACTCGCGTAACTAAGATTTCTATCTGAAGGGAGGCAAAATTTTAAACTGCCACCTGTTATATTGCCATTTTATGGCTATACGGTAGATCACTATAAAGTATGTTTATGTACTACATTGCAACATGCTGAATTATTCGACTGTCAATTGCTAAATGTTTACTTATCATGCTTTCAATTACCTGGCATTGAATTATCGGTGTTCGATTTTTAAACATCCAATTATCCAGTATAGCTTTATTAGTCATAAAATTATTTAGGATTGAGTTACCTAGCGTTGAATTATCAAGTATTGAATTATTATGCATCGGATCACACATTGAATTATAATGATTTATTATCAGACGTTTAACTATCTAGCATTAAATTATCAGACATTGAACCAACTGGCGTAGAATTATCAGACATTGAACCATCTGACCAAGAATTATCGCACGATTTATTATAAGGCGTTCAATTATATAGCGTTCAATTATCCAATTATCTACTACTGAATTATCAGCCATCGAATTATTTACCAGTAAATTATCAAACGTTGAACTTTCATGCATTGAATTATCAAGTGTTCAGTTATCTAACGTTGAATTATCAACCATCGAGTTATCTAACGTTGAAATATTAACGATCGAATTAACTAGCGTTGAATTTTCATGTATCGAATTCTCAAGGGTTCAACAACGTAACGATAAATCAACAACCATCGAATTATCTAACGTCGAATTATCAGCCATCGAATTACCTTGCGTCAAATTATCTGTCATTGAAACACTTAGCATTAAATTATAAACCATCGAATTATCTAGCGTTGAATCATCAAGTGGTAAATTACCACGCATCGAATTATCAGGCGTTGAACTACCCAGCGTTAAATTACCATGTTTTAAATTATCAGCCATTAAATTATCTAACGTTGAATTACCCGTTATTGAATTATCTAACGTTGAATTATCAGTCATTACATTATGTAACGTTGAACTACCAGCCAATGGATTATCTAGTGTTGTATTATACATATGTTGAATTATCTAACGGTGAACTCTTAGGCGCTGAATTATCTATTATTGAACTCCCACGCTTTGAATTATCATATGTTGAATTACCTAGCGTTGAACTCTCGGGTGTAGAATAATTTAATATTGAAGTATCACTTTTGAATCATCTAACGTTGAATTATCTAGCGTTCTATTATCAAATGTTGAATTACCTAACGTTTAATTCTCTAACGTTCATTGTCTAATGTTGAATTACCACGCTTGGAATTATCTAACGTTGAATTATCAGTCATGGAATTATCTAGCATGGAATTCTCAGACGCTGAATTATCTAGTATTGAATGACCACATACTGAATCATCTAACGTTGAATTATCTAGCGTTCTATTATCAAATGTTGAATTACCTAGCGTTTAATTCTCTAACGTTACATTGTTCAATGTTGAATTACCACGCTGTGAATTATCTAACGTTGAATTATCAGACGCTAAATTATCAAGTATTGAATTACCACGTCTTGAATTATCACATCCTGAATTACCATACGTTAAATTATCACGGCTTGAATGACCACGTGTTAAATCGGTTCACATTAAATTACTACGCGTTCGAACACCACGAGTTAAATTATTACGCGTCGAAGTACATGTTGTACCACTAAATCACCGTAGCATCGCAAATATCGTAAATTACAAATTTTTATTTTACCAATTACTCCCTGGAAAACTGTTTTCAAAGCTAAAGAAATATAATTATGTGATTCTTAAAATTCTGCAATATACAAAATGTTTAATATAATGGCTACGATGATCTTTTCACACTGCCGATAATCGAAAAATGTAAACAAAAATTTATTGGAGATCGATTGTCAATAAATCGCAAGAATAAAAGTGCAAAATAAGATACGAGGACAACATCATCCTTGAAACACAATCATAAGATTGAAACGATCTGGTCACCGGTGTATGATATTGAAATAATCTGGCCATCAATTAATCATGAGATTATAATGTTCTAAAATAGGCAATGAAATATTCTTTCGAGGCTCTGTATCTGATTAGGTTTGACACTGTGAAATTCCTATTAAATCTGCTGTTGATCTGATTTTGTCAATACGCTATTGATTTTTGAATATTCATATTGATTAAAAAATAACAGTACTGATTTACAGAATATTATTATTAAATTTCTTTCTAGCAAATACGTATTATTTAAATTCATTTATTTTAGCTGTTCTGTGAGAATAATATTAACATATAAACAACCGTTATATTCGTGCACTGCTATTTATAATTTCATTATAAAACCTTTCACTGCTATTTTTGTTTCAAAGTGAACTGTTAATGAGTAAAAATATTAATTCTCGATAAATTATTCATATTACGTGTTTGAATTAACATATTTTTTTCGACTGCATTAAGTGGCTGCACATAAATATTAGTCGAGTCTTTTTGCAATCATTTATTTTCCTTTTATCGAATTCACCGCGAACACGAACGATCACTCCATTCGCGCATCAGCAAAAATAATGTAATATTACTTCGATACTAATATCCTGTCTTTTCAAAATTAATTCTACGATTCCCTATATCTAACATTTACACAAAATTTACGCGAAACTTCTCTATTTATGATAGTCCACGAAAAAAGATATCTTTGATGTCATCAAAACGTGGGACCTGTAATCTGTGAAACGATGTTTGTAACAGTATTATTGTGCTCCGAGAAGAACGATTGCGTGTTCGAGTTTGAAAACAAATCGAGCAAACGAATATACATAGATTATGTTCGTGGAATGATAATAAGGTATGCAAACGTGATGCAAATTTAAAAAAAAAGGAGAGAAAATTATTTTTAACGCGAAGCAGATCGACGCCGATAAGAAGAAACGGTGATACAAGTGCGACAATTTGCGTAACAACACCTCGTCCGTTTGATGATAATCGATTTGTCGAAGGTGAATTATTAACGGCGCCGTAATATTCGAATACTACTGAACGCAAAAACAGATAAAGACAGCACATGTCTGTGTCGTGTTGCGAAAACAAGGCGCCACCGCGAAATGCGATTCACCTTCGATAAATGTCGACGAACGTTATACCTAAGCATGTTTCAACGACATTGGCGTAACTTGGATTTTTGTCTGAGGGTCGTCAACTTTAGTTCGTCACGCGTATAGCTGCACGATATATCGCCATGAATTACACAGTTCTACGGTAGAACGTAACGCGTTGTATGACTACATTATATAGCCTCGCGTTACATAGCCACGTGATAGCGACGCGTCGACCGCTACAATTTGTATACATATGTATATCGCCACAAGTTGTACAGCCCACATGTTAAATATTACAACGTTGAACTATCACGCACTGAATTACCACGCACTGAATTATCAAGTATATAATTATTGCATGTAGAACTACCAAGCGTCGAAATTACTACGCGTTGAATTATCATGCGCTGAATTACCACGTGATGAAATACCACGAGCTGAATTACCATGCACTGAATTACTACGCGTTGAATTACCACGCGTTGAATTACTATGCGCTGAACTACCACGCATACAATTATTCTGTGTCGAACTGCCACGCGCTTAATTACCACGTGATGAAATACCACAAGCTAAATTACCATACGTTGAATTACCATACGTTGAATTACCACGCACTGAATTACTACGAGTTGAATTACCACGCGCTGAATTACTACGCGCTGAATTACCACGCGTTGAATTACTACGCGTTGAATTAACACGCGCTGAAATACCACGCGCTGAATTACCACGCGTTGAATTACTATGCGTTGAATTACTACGCGCTGAATTACCACGCGTTGAATTACCACGCGCTGAATTAACACGCGCTGAATTAACACGCGCTGAAATACCACGCGCTGAATTACCACGCGTTGAATTACTATGCGTTGAATTACTACGCGCTGAATTACCACGTGTTGAATTACTATGCATTGAATTACCATGTGCTCAATTACTACGCACTGAACTACCACGCATACAATTATTCTGTGTCGAACTACCACGCGTTGAATAACCACGAGTGAAACTATTACGCGATCAATGATTGCAAGTTTAATAACGACGCGTTGAGTTAATACACGCGCAATTATCGCGGGTGGAATTATTAGGAGTTGAATTACAAAATGTCGAGAAAAGTAATTTTGTGAAATTTCTTTAAACCTCCTAAGATTTGTTAGTTATTTTATTCACATTGAATGTATGAAGTTAAAAAGTTGCTGGGTGTATGTGCATTCTTCAATTTTTATTTGACAAGGGTTAATTTCTCATGTTTTAAATTATCATTTATTTCTCCATGCGTTGTATAATTATATGATACTTCTCACTGCGTTGTAGTCAAGTGATATTTCCCCATATATTGTACAGTCATGTGACATTTCTCCATGCGTTGTACAGTTATGTGATTACTTCCCTACGCGTTATACCATCATGAGATATTTTTCCACGCATTGTACAGTTATGCGATATTTTTCCATACGTTATACAGTTATGTGATATTTCTCCATACGTTGTACAGTCAAGTGACATTTCCTCATGCATTGTAGTCATGTGATATTTCTCCATGCGTTGTATAGACATGTGATACTTCTTCGTGCGTTGTATAATCATGTGATATTTCTCCGTGCATTGTACAGTCAAGTGATATTTCTCCGTGCATTGTACAGTCAAGTGACATTTCATGATGCGTTGTATAGTTATTTGATATTTCATCTCTCGTTATGTCCTTATATATATGTATGTATACGTTTGCCATACACGTGGCCAGACCGACCTATCTTGGCGCCTACCTAGTTACGCCAATGTTCGAAGATCATAAATTGTTTGACGATAATGTTTACGATAGAAAATCGTATTCACGGCTAGGAAACATGGCTAGAGCGCAAAAACACGTGAAATCTAAACAACGACCCACGTGACATTAATAAATAATTGAACTTCCTTGGCAAACCAGTCTCTGCGTATTTAAAGCGCCTTCGCCTTTTCAAAATTGCTAGTTAATGTGAAATATGTGCCACGCTATGTATTTATGAATGTTTACATCTTATTTTGTATTCAAATTGGAATTACAAAGAAAATTCGATAAAATCAAATATCCACTCTTAAAGTACAGAATTGTCACTGAAATTGTTGGAAGTACAATAATATTGTATGTAATAAATTACAAATGTATTATTAATTCATTACGCGATAAATTATAAATATATCTTTAATTTATTACATAAATAATTTCAGGAGTTTCATGGCTGCATAATATAATTCTCTTTTATAAAATGAATGAATTTATATTATTTATTATTATATTTAACTTAAAAAAAATGGTTTGTGCTTATTTATACATGTATAGTTTTATCAATAATTTCAATACAAAGACTTAGTAAGTAGCATCTACCCTAACTGTTGAAAGCATCAATAAAATCCATGAGTACCAGCAATTTATAAAAGTCGATTTTTTATCAATGGTTGTTGAACCGCCCTAATATACATCGATAACATTTCAAATGACCCTAAAATGTGATAAATCAAGTAAGCATGTACACATACAGAACTTTACCCTCATAATATTACCACATTCCTCGAATATCTCTAACCAGCACAACAACCCAAACCCAACCGCATTCTCAAATTTCTGTTTTCTCCGAGCGAAAAGGATCAAGAAACTCGTTATCTTGATTTCAGAATGTAGCCTGGCCTAGAATCGAGCGATTCCTGATCCCCGAATCCCTGTGTTCACGAAAACTACCTGTGAACGTGGCTAGTTCAGCCGGTATCGCCATTTCCAAGAAACATCCGCCGTTCTCGACCTCCAAACTTTTCTGTTTCTTTTTTTTTAAATTTCTTTTTTGGCTACCACTTACATATTTCTATAATGGCTTATTATCGTCAAGAGGCGATGCCTGGTGGGAAAGTTCTTGATGTATCATAACCTGCTCGTTTATTTTCTACCAGTTCTCACAAAGGACCCTAACTCTGATGCTTACTCCCTGAAGATGAATACTTCGTGATCCTTCCTAATTTCCTGGTAACATGGTCGTTCAAATGTTTAGAAATTGAGACATTTTGAGATTCAACAATTTGAAAATTTGGATGTGTATAAATTTTTAAATTGCAATTTAGAGATTTGACTATTTGGTCATTTGGGAATTTACAATTTGTGAAATTGGAGCTCAACAATTTTTTAATTTAAAGATTGCAGGATAGGGGACAGTAACTCGAGAATTTAGGAATCTTTAAAATTTGAAAAGAGGAAATTAAAAATTTTCAAGTATCTAAATTCAAAATTTTCAAAAGTTTTCAATTATCTGAACACTAAATTTCCACATTCTCAAATGCTCAAATTATGAAACTCCCTACTTTCAAAAAATCCCAAATTCTCGTCTTTATATTCTCTAATTCCTAGATATTCAAATTTCCAAAAATTTCTGAATTTTTCCAAATTCCTTAATTCCCAAATTTCAAGTCACGAAACCTTGAAACTTTCAAACCTATGAATATCTAAACATTTCAACCCCAAAATCCTCATTCAAATTCATCAAAACCTTGCTCTATTTGCATTAACGAAGCTAAATTATAAAAATAAATAAATAATGGATAATACATAAATTAGCTTACATAATAATTGTTTATCTTATTAAAGGTTAACATACATTTTGAGAAAAGCTTCTTAACAATTTTCGTGATTGAAAATAAGAAATCTAAAATCATGTTGACTGGTTCCATAAATCTAGTGTTAAAACTGAAACCAGCAAAGCGGTCAAATGACCGGTTCACAAGTTTCTTATTATAAACTACAGAATTTAAACTGATTTTCTTGAAATCTACATTAATTTTCATCGAAACGAATTAATGTGTATATTACCACGTTCGTGCCGGACCGGATAAATTTATTTTTGACATAGACCTTACAATTTTTCAATAAAATCATAATTGGCAAGAAAAGAGCTACAATAAACGCAGTGTACATGATACTGAAATGCCTATATTTGACCCTACAAAAAATTTGTAGTCTTTCAATAAGAATTCCAACCGGCCTAAAAGTTCAATGTGGCTCGTATACGTCCCACGGGACGCGTTAATCCATTTTTCAATTTCATTAATAATTTGAAATGAAGCGTAAATTACACGTTGGTAGGTTTAGTGTTAAATACAGCCGTGTGGAAACAGATTCGGCGCGCGTGATCATGAACGCGGCACTGGCCGGCGAAGTAAGAAACGGAGAGAGCCGACGCGATGCGTTCGGGTTCGGCTGTGTTCGGTCAGCTCGTCGGCTAATGCCGACTGGCCTCGACAATTAGCTGGCGCCAGCAATGACACGCAGCGGCGCCGGGCTGCCCTCCCCTCTCCCCGTTCACTTGCCGCTCACTACCCCCCACCCACGGCCATCTTCCCCCCCCCAGCGATGTTCGGCTATCTCCGCCGTTACTCGAGTTCCCCCTCTACCCCCACCACGACCGACTCCCCTTCGCCCCTCCGTTCTGACAAACCGCACATGTTCCACGGCGCCCCGTCCTCGAGTCTCTTCCCTTCTACATTCCTCCTCCATCTTTTCAACGATCTTTCTCCTTCGTTCATTTTCCTGCTCACTCCTTCTTTCTTGGCAGGCCGCGACTCGCCCAATATACGCTTTATTTTTAGATTCATTTCCTTCTGGCCATAACTTTGATTGTGCGGCTATTGGTAAATGCCGGTCGGCGGCGTTTTCATCCCCCTCTGACACCTCCGTCGCTGTTCCGTTATGGAACTAGTTTTTGATCGCTTCAAAATATCTTTTAGCATTAATCTCCGTGGTTTATAATGCGCGAAAATAAAAATGATAAAATCGTTGCAGTTTGCGGAGTTAAACGAGGATATAATACATCCTGTAGATTATAGTATTTATGAATGTATTTTGATGGTTAAAGGTTGAAATTTCAAAATATACTTATCTTTTAGTACTAAAAGTGTGCGTGATAATGGTAAAATAATTCTGTTTGTTTATTAAAAACAAAGTATATGAACGTATGTGACGGTATTTTTGAACTTGTTTGGGATTATTTTTGGACCGGAATTTTTGGACCGGAGTATTTGAGGACCTTGGGATTTAGGCATATAGGAATTCAGCGATATGGGAATTTAATAATTGATGAGTTTAGAAATCTATGGATTTATAGATTCAGGAATTTCAGAATATTGAAATTTGGGGTTCGAGAATCTAGATTCGGAAATGTAGGAAATTAAAGGTCTAGCAATTTGTATAGGAATTTTAGATTTAGACATTTCGGGTCGTATAAATTTGTGGACCTGAAATTTGGGGATATAGGTATTTGAGGACCTTGAAATTTAGGGGCTTGAGATTGGAAAATTTCGATTTGCAGAATTTGGGGATTTAGGCAATTTCAATTTTCGAAATTTGAAAGTTTAGGAAATTTCGATTTTCGGTATTTGAGAATTTGGGGAATTTCGATTTTCGAAATTTGAAAGTTTAGGAAATTTCGATTTTCGGTATTTGAGAGTTTGGGGAATTTCGATTTTCGAAATTTGAAAGTTTAGGAAATTTCGATCTTCGGTATTTGAGAATTTGGGGAATTTCGATTTTCGGTATTTGAGAGTTTGGGGAATTTCGATTTTCGGTATTTGAGAATTTAGGGAATTTCGATTTTCGGTATTTGAGAGTTTGGGGAATTTCGATTTTTGGTATTTGAAAATTTAGGGAATTTTGACTTTGGAAATTTGAAAATTTAGTAATTGCAAAATTAGACAGTTTCAATTTTCGAAATTTGGGAAATAAAAAATTTAAGAAATTTCGATTTTGAGAATTATGAAATTGAAAATTCAACGATTTTGAAATAGAAAATTCGAAAGTTTGCGAATGTTTGAATTTGGGAATTTGATAATGTGCAAGTTTACACGTGCGTTCTTATTTTCAAGGAAACCTACGTTGCAACCAAGAGTAGTTGATTGTCTTTGAACTCTCTTTTCTTACGCTATTCGGTCGTTCCACGGACATTCTTCTCGCGTTATTTCTCCATTCTCCTTTCCTCAAATGCGTCGTCGGCCTCCTCTCTCGCGTACATATACGCGAGCGAGCGAGCGTGCTGGCGCGACCGGCCCGCCGCTATTATTAGACGTGGAAACCTCAGCGTGGAATCCGAAGGATTTCGTTATTTTCCTATATGGAGGAGGGTTTTCGTTTCGTCGAATATCCGTCACGATTTCGGTACAATGATACCGCTTTGCTTCGTTTTCGTTGTTGGTTATTAACCCTTAGGGCAGTGATTGTCAAACTACCTTCACGCCTATATATTATACGTACAACATTGATCTACCATTATATATTTTTCTACTGTAACTATAAGAATCTTATCTCGTAGATTCTATATAAATTTTCATTCAATTCTTTAGTGTTAAGTACCTTGGAATCTAATCTTTAATCTTTTACGTATGGTAGGATATATTTTGACCCACCTTATAAATTTGATGTTTTTAAAATAATTTAAGTTTATTTCAATTGTTTTTAAAAGAAAAAGTTCTGTGCGATTCGCGTTTTTATTCTCTGTAAAATCGTGTGCCTCGAAGAGTTAATAGTGAATGAAACTGGTAGAAAAACGCGTCAAATCGCATTCATGAATTCTACGATCGCATTCACGGCAGATAAAATCTGCAAAATTAATAGCGGCGATAAGAGGCAATAAAATCATTCCGTACCGATCCCCGGTGTTAGCCGGCGTTACGAATAACGTGTAGAATTTATCAATTTCATCCGGTTTAATGGCACCGTGCGCCTGTCTGTCGGCGACACGAAATTCACTAGCAAAAACTGTCTCGCCCTATTGACGGAAAGACTCGAGACTGGCGCGGCGGCAAAAAAGAGAGAGTGAACCCGGGAGGCGCCAGTAAAACGCGTCTTTACGTAACTTTGACGATCATTTAAGTCGTTCGCTGCCCAACTTATATGGAGCATATGTCTCGCGAGGTAAAACAAACTTAGCATAAAGTCAATGCTATTGAATTGCCAAGTTCCTAACGAATGTTAGAAAATGTACACGTAACGAGCATATGATTTGTGACTTTGGATTGTAGTTGGATATCGCACGAATGATGTTCGGATATAATTTTAAAATAATACGAAGATATTCGAAAATAGATAATTCTGTTTCTACAAGAAAGTTTTTGAATAGAAACTACGAATAAAGATATTCCAAAAATTGCCACACATTTTTAATACCAATAAATTCATATTCTTATTTTTCATTTTTTCCAGGGTTTATAGGAATAGGGGAATAAAAAAATATAGTAATGTAGAAGTATATAGCTAGAGGAATATAAACATATAGGTATATATGGGTCTGTGCATATAAGACCGTGAGTATCTAAAGATTTAAAGATCTGGGGATATAGGGATTTGCAGCGATGGAAATCTACAGACTTCTAAAGAAATCTAGGTAATACACGAGTCTAGGGATCTAAGGTTGAGATCTATATTACACTTTAGGGAATATTGAATTCCTCGAATACTAGGATGCAGGAATTTAGGAATTTTGCAATTTAAGGGATATTGGGTCTTACTGATATTGAAATCTAGCAATATCACGATCTAGTAATATTGCGATCGAGGCATATTGGAATCTAGTGATATTTGGGTGTAGGAATATTGGAGATCCCTGATATCGGAACCTAGGGATATTCCGATTTAGCGAGATTTGCATCTAGGGATATTTGTGCCTAGGGATATTTTCGTCCAGGGACATTTGAAACTCCCGGTGCCGGAATCAAGGGACATTCCAATTTAGAGATATTTGAATCTAGGGATATTTGCGCCTAGGGATGTTTGGGCCTAGGGATATTTTCGTCCAGGGACATTTGAAACTCCCGGTGCCGGAATCTAGGGACATTCCAATTTAGCGATATTTGAATCTAGGGATATTTGGCCTAGGGATATTGGCGATCCCTAATATCGGAATCTAGGGATATTGCGATTTGGCAAGATTTGAATTTAGGGATGTTGGTAACTGCTGATATTAGAATCTAGGGATATTGCGGTTTAGCGTTATTAGAATATAGTGATGTTGGGATCTAGTGATATTTTAGTTTAGAGATATTTGAGACTAGTGATATTGAAATCTAAAGATATTAGGATCTACCGATACTGGAATCTAGAACTCATTAGGATGTAGGCATATGATGATACAGTGATCTAGTAATATAGGAATATAGTGATTTAGAGATATGGCAAAATAGAATTCTAGAGATATAGCAAGATAGGAATCTAGGGACAGAGGGATATAGACGGATAGGAATATAGGGATTCAGAGATATATGAATTTTGAATCTAGTAATTTAGAAATATACTTCCTAGTAAGAGACACGTATGTTTCACTCCCACAGTACATGTACAGATGAATGAAAAAATGCGTATATTTAGAAAACAAATTTTGTTCCCAAATTATTTAAGTAATAATTACAAAAAGTTTGAAATTTCAAATCGTGCGAAATATATTCTTACATATTATACCCCTTAGAAAAATACCTCTAACTACGCTCCTGCTTGATGTAACGAATTCGAAACGTCATTTCGATACACGATTATCAGTAGAGAGATATAAAAGTCCGCAACCGCGTTAATCACGCGCTTTATTAATTAAGAAATCCATTTGTCGTTTATCCTGACAAGATCGACGTAAGCGTCAGCGAGCACGGAGAGAAAAAAAAACGAAACATTTTTCTAAAAGATTGTCGTCATGACATTTAGGCGTGAAGCAATAGAAAAGATACGAAGGCAACGGCGATAAATCGTGTCCACGATATTGGACAAATGATCATGGGAGCATTACTCTAATCGTTTTTATGGGCCCGCCTTCTACTGGTGGAATGCTTGCGAGAAAACTCGTCAGCCAGAGGATATCTCGAACTATACATTAAGCAATATTAACATACGGACTTAACGCGGTAACATAATCTACCATTCGATTTCGTGTCACAGTTCAATGTTTGTCATCGAACGGCAATCGATCGATAATCTGAACACCTGGACAATCTAGCAACGAAACCGTCGATTTAATCCTTAAATACTCGCCATTGAATAGTATTTTTATTCTGTTATTTGTCTCGTGCAGTATTTTTGAAACACTGTTATTCTTATTTTTTATTTAGAACTCGTAGTAGAAATTTGAAATTATAGAAAGAAATCTGAATTTGAAGATTTGGAAGTTTGACAAATTGGTAATTAGAAAAACAGAATCTATAAATATACAAGTTAGAAATTAGATAATTTCAAAATTGTAGATTAGTGAATTTAGAAATTCGACAAGTTGCACTTTTGGAAGATTGAATATTTAGATATATGGCGGTTTTGAAACTTAGAAATTAAAAAATTTGGTAATATGAATTTTATTTTAATCCTTCTAAGCACTAAAAATTTATAAAAAAACTATATTTCCAAAAATGTCTTTATATCCACAAAAACGTGAGCATCCCCGCCGTTACCAGTCCCGAAACGTCCCACAATTACACGGTCGTTAAAATCAAATCGCTGTTCCTACCAATTCTAATCAGCTCGAACAGAATCGTAGAGGCACGCTTCATTGTTAATTCCCCTGGCAGTCTAAAACGTCCTGTTTCATCAAAATTTATTACTTTAACGCTGGTAGTTGGACACCCACCGAAAGTAATCAGAAACGTTAACACGTATCGAACACTGTTCGCTATTCCGTTCCTGTTCCTTTTTCTTGCGCTGGTTGGGTTCGTTTAGAAAGAATGCACCCGATCGAAAACGCAATTCAATCGATTTTATTCAGTTCACGGACGCGTGTACTGGCCATTTACCTAGGGAAAGCAATCAGGTGGACATCGCTAAGGCTAATCCTCGGCAATAAATTATGGTTTTACATTGACCCGAGCCTTTAGGCTCGTTAGCGAGTTGCGTCCAAGTGACGATTAGCATTTTGCCTTACGGCTCGTTGCCGTTACAATACCAGCCTTTCACGTCGCTAAATTATTCTCTCTCGTCTGGTGAAACAACGTTCGACAAAGTCGAAAAGTAAACGACCGCTGATTTAACCGAATACACTCGGACTGGGTACAGGTGTTTCTATCATTGTACGCGAACTTTGACACCAGAACTAAATGGACCCACTAAACAGACTTTATTGTACACTGATGATGTCGTAGCTCTGCTGATACCATGTTGGAATTTTGTGTGTGTAGATTTTACTCTTTTGATTATTTTTGAAATTAATTAAATTTTAGGTATTTCATTTTACTGCAGATGTAAGTGTTTTAATGTGAAACTTATGATTGCTACAGATAGAAACTTGAAATTTTGAAAATTAGACAATTCCAATCTCAGCATCGAAATCTAATATTTTTTTCATAAAATATTCTCAAATATAGTTCTACTTGAATAAGAAATACGGTACTTAAAAAGTAAAAACTATAAAGTATATTCTTTTAAGAAATGCGTATTTCAGGAGATAAATTAAAACTGGACACCCTATATTTACGATATCCTCGCTAAACAACACTATGCGGATGACTATATAAATCGATTATCCATGGAATTTACGATGCCGACACCTGATGACTCCTTGAGTCATCTGAACAGATTACTTAACGTTTGCGGATGGAGAGAAAATGTACTATCATTCTATAATTCACAATTATTAATAACTCAACGAGAATGCAAAAACAATAATCTGCGTTTCTGCAATACACGAAAGTGTTGATCATTATCGATACACTTATTTTTCCTCAATAATTAGCATTTTTTCTAATACAGAGGTTCCCAAACTTATGTAGTCCGGAGGACCCTCGTTGATGATATATTTACAGGTAACAGCTGCGGCCTTGGCCATATAACGAGACTCTCGAATTTAATTAGCTTTATAACTAGCTATAGTTCTAGCTTTAATTATCACTTTCTTTTACTTCAACTAACATTAAATATAAATAATGACTCATAAGATGAATAGCAACAAATATTGTTAATATTGAAACTTCTATTATGTTCACTGAAGTATAACAAGCAATTTATCTAATATTTATATTGATATTTTTAAGAAACATTTCTGTTCTTCCGTGAATTAATAATTAATTTCTAATGCAAGTTTTAATGATGTTTTATGGAATAGAATTTAAAGAATAAAATTGCAGATTTGTTATATTTCCTGATTTTTCCAGGAAATGAAATATTTTATACTGGTTGATATGCTCAACGGTCAACTGATTATATAAATCATTATGATGTAAGAAACAATAAAAAAGGCAAGAAATGTAATTTCTACATATGTACTTTTAAACTGAATACTAAACTTTTTCCTTATAGAAGAAACGATAAATTGATATGTATTAAATTATATGTTTGCAGTTTCCGTCATAACCGTAACGGAATAATATTTTTATACCAAATAAAAATAAAACTGGTAAAAATAATGATTTTTGTATCAATGCAAAAATTGATGTAAATATATTTACATTTCTACGTAATAAAATAATTCCATCGATACAAGTGATTTTCAATTTTGCGTTTCAGCATTATATTTATCACTTTATCAGTACTCCAAATCAGGCGATGGTTAGACGTAATATCTAGAGGAAAATCACATTCTACCTGAGTTAAATGTTTTCCAATGAAATGCATCAAGTATATAATACTGTTAAATTGCAGAAAAAGTTATTACGCATTTAGCTTACGTCTTTCTTATGATACACTTTTTTTTCTCTCGTAACGCTGCCCGATGTTGTCTTATCGCCGCTCAACGTATGAATTATTAATCGGTATATTCTTTGAATTAAACGGAGAGAAAGAAGATATTACAAAAATGAAACGCATAAGAAACAAACTGCATACTGAATCACCGAAATTATTGAAAAAATAATAGCGTGAGCAAGATTGTTTGTAATCCGCTGCGCGAGAATCAAAACAAATGAAATCTATTAACCAGTGCATTATTTCATCTCTATAATTAAATTATCGACTTTCAAAGCACAGCAATTGCCCGAAACTTATCTGAACTATAAAGGTCATCTCTATTTTTATTTGCAGCGTGTTGAATACGCTGAACGATACAGCTCTGTTAACGTTCTTTGATAGTACACCATTTAATATCAGATTTAAACGTCACTTTTTTAATATTCAAATATTTTTATATTTTCACCATACACAAGAATGAACAAATGCATTGAAAGATAATAATAAATAAATTCAAATAATATATTCATTATACTATAATATTGTAAGCTAAATCTGATAAGAATTTCAATCATAGAGAATTAAATTCTATTTAAATAAAAATTGTAATAATTTTTATGGATTTAATAATTAATTTCAAAAAATATGTAACACTAAAATAAGAGTTGAATCTAATTTTGTCTGCATTTTTATAAAAATTAATACCTTCTCAATGTATCACATTCGACTTTAATTGTACATAACATTAGTAAATTATAAATCAGTTATAATTGATTAGTAAATTACACTAATCCCTATCAATTATAATTTATATCCTGAAAAGCCTATATCCCAAAACCCCTATACACCAAATTCCCTACATTAAAAAGTCCCTATATGTCGAATTCCCTATGAGCTAAAATCCCTATATTAAAAGTCCCTAGATGTCGAATTCCATATGTGCTAAAATCCCTATATTAAAAAGTCCCTAGATGTCGAATTCCCTATACGCTAAAATCCCTATATTAAAAAGTCCCTAGCTGCCAAATTCCCTATGTGCTAAAATCCCTATATTAAAAAGTCCCTAGATGCAGAATGCCCTATGTACTAAAATCCCTATATTAAAAAGTTCTAGATGCCAAATTCCCTATGTACTAAAATCCCTATATTAAAAAGTCCCTAGCTCCTGAATTCCCTATGTGCTAAAATCCCTATATTTCGGAATTCGCACATATCGAATTTGCAGTGTGCTACAATCCCTACATATCAAATTTCACATATGTCGTATTCACTATGTGCTGAAATACCCATACCCCAAAATTCATGTATGTAGAATATCTCTGTATCCTGAAATCTCTACATTTCAAACTCCTTAGATACCAAAATTCTTATATCCGTATTGGTCGAAGTTTTAATACTTCTTCTGCTCTGCATATATCACTAGATCCTGGGATTTCTATATTGCTAGATCCTGAGGTTTCTATACCCCTAGATCTTTATATTCGTATAGAGAAATTTTCAATTCATATATTCTGTAACGGAATTAAAAAGAAAATGGAAATGAAACTTACCGGGTTTGCAAAGCCGGCTCCAATGGTAAGGGTTACAGCATATGTATACAGGGTCTTTAGCGGAATGACAGACAGGAAGTCTCTTGAGCTCAGACGAGTGAGCTAGATCCGGCCACCGCCAGATCTGGCAGCAGAGCAGGTGAGGATCGATCGGCGCGTTGTCGTGCGAGCCTCGTACAGGCACCCTGCACCGTTCCGGTCTGATCGGTAACGTGCACGAGTCCTCCGATCCAGAGTTTCGATCGTCATCGTTCTCCAACGACGAAGAACGATGAAGTCTACGATGATGTCGATGATGATAATGGTGATGGTGCGGGTGATGATAGTGGTGGTGATGGTAATGGTAACGATGTGGCCGATAACACTGTTGCTGTTGCTCGGGATCGTAGCCGTCCTCGGGATGTTGATGGGGTACGAGGATGCACGAACCGAGATCGGCACCGGAACTCTCCACGGCGGTGAGTAACATCTCTAGCTGATTCTCCTTGAGCGATTTGAGGAGCTCCTTGCACCTCAACAAACGAACGGGATCCTCGTCATCGTCCTGGCTCTGATCACCGCCACAGCAACCTTGTTGCAGTCTACTCGACGAGATACGGTTACCACCTCCACCTCCTCCTCCTCCCCCTCCTCCTCCGCCGCCGCCGCCAACTGCACCTCCTGACGACGCTCCACGCGCTCCTCTGGTTGTTTGGCCCGTCGCTGCCGTCACGTTGCTCGTGTCGTTGTCGGTGCCGTTCGTGTTGTTTGCGCGATGAATACGTGACGAATCCTCTTGAGCTTCACACTCGGTTTCATGCTCTCCACGGACCTTGGCCTTTAGGAGACGTCTAGTGAGCGCCGTCCGTTTGCTCCAGAACATGAACATGAAACAGGATTTGCGGTTCGCGCATTTGGGGGCCAGTACTTTTCAACGTAGCCGCGCGGAAAATAAGAAATATCTGGAATCAGTGTCCCGACGCGACACCGTGTCACCACCGCGCGTTCGACGGCCACACTTCCCTCCTCCTCCTCCTCCTCCACCACCGCCTCCGCCCCCTCACGATTCCGCTCCTCTTCCTCCACCGCTCACGATTCCGTCCCGTTCCTCTTCCTTTCTTCGTTAACGTCGGCTTCTCTTTCGCCAACGCGACGAACACGCCGGGAAACAGAAAAAAACGGGACACGAGAAGTATGTACACACACCGTCGGGAAAAACAACAAACACCGTTCCACCGACGACACACATACGAACGGAATCACAGACGAGATGACGGTCCCCGAGCGACTTCTGACGGGGCCAGCCACACGCGCGTATATTTATTTATGCTCTCCGCGTACCTCGTGCACTTTGGATCACGGTCCCGAAATAGTGTGACAGTCCCCCCGTAGTTCCTTCGTTTGTACGCTCTCGTAGCCGTTTAAACGCGCCACTGTCTTCGCACTTCTGAATATTTTTCAACTCGTCGATACGCGAGGAGAATAAACCGGCTACCTTTATCCCCGCTGGTGCTCGTCGATAACTTTTCTCGAACGAGGTTACCGTCCGTTGACCTTGAACTCTCGTTTTACCTATGCGCCACCGTGTGTGTACGCTGACTGGCCGGCTGATCGGTGACGCGCGCACGTACGATAGTAACCGATTTCGATCAGCTGGAACACCTTCCCGTTTTCGAGCAGAACGGTCCTGTGACACTGGTATGAATCGTCGGAATCGAGAATATGATCGACGAGGGGGAAACGTAGCGCATAATAATATCGACGAAAAGGCACGAGGGTTCTCTGTCTTGGACGGTCAACTTGGTACACGGTGCAACGGTCGCCGGCGGGGTTACGGACGCGCACTATTAGTATCACGTACACTTGTTATCCGTTGGATGTAGCAGCACGAATCTACGTGCACACACGACACCGGGTTCTTGACTTTCCTCGACGCTGTGTATATCGACACAGCGATGTTGGTGCCTTAACCTCCCGACCCGGCACACACAACCACGATCACATCGTCGTACTCGCGCGCGTATTGAAATAACGTGTACGTGTACGTGTATCGGCGCGATCGGTAAAAAAAAATTGTTTTCTGTTTAGGGAACGATGCAACGATCAGCGTGTCTCGAATCTTGGCCACCCTGCAGGATACGATAGTGCCGTTTTCGTTCTTGATACTCCTTTGCCCGTGCCGTCGCCAATGCCGGCGCACCGGCACCGCATAACAACAACGACGACCACGGCGACGACACTTTAACCTCAAATCCGAGATTGTCGCGTCGATCACTCCCCGTCATCCGTATACGCGTATCACCGACTGACATTTTCCGCTCGCATCGTCCGTCCTTCTCTTCGCTGTTCACCAGTGACACGCTCGTCGCTCGTCACCCATCGCCGTCGCCGGCCTGCGGGCTTGTTCGCGCGAGGCGACCGCGAGGATGCGCACTGTCACATTCTTGAAATCGCTGCCCAAAGAGCTAGCGAGAAAACGTTGACGGAGGGGGACAATGCGAGAGCAGGACCGATAAACGGCAAAGGAGAGAGCGAAATACGGAGCGAGGAAAAGAAGGTAGGGAGGACCGGTGCACGTTCTTGATCGGATATATAACTCGCGGAGGGCGAGAGAGGTCGAACGAGAGTAGCGCTTCGGTTTGCACTTTTAAAACTTCGACGCGTACGGGACGTGCGACGACGAAGAAGAAAGTTTCGTCGCGTTCAGAATTATGTTCAGTCTGGTTGCGATTCGGTTTCTATCACTCGATTCTCGTGGGTTTGGAGTTTGTGTTTGATGCAGTGATGATGCTTGTCTTCTTCGCGCACGAATACTGACGTCGTCACGGGACAAACTGTTGCGAGGAACAACCGCGATTACGGCCGTAACACGACTCGACTCGGCTCCGCTCGACGACGCGACTGGTACGCACGAGGTCCCCGTCATGAGCGCACACACCGATTTCCACCGCCTCTTCCTCCACCTCCTCGTCGCCAGCGTCGCTCGTCTCGTCCCGTGCGTCTCGTCCCGGCGCGCCGATACACCGACCGCAGCATACTAAATACACAAGGGAGATTGTTAAACATGGCCGTCGCTGCCGCGCCATTATTTGCGGCATTAGCCGCGAGAGGCGCCACTCGCGGCGCCGCTCGTATCTGTCGCGATGCGCCGCTGCATCGCGAGTATTCTTTCCAAAATTCTACCAACTATTTTATTTACTTTTGCTCTCATTTATTACCGTTAATCGTTCCCAACATGTAACTTTAACACTGAAACTACCAAACCAGTTCACAACTAGTTTACAAGTTCATTTCAAGTTACAAATTTTAAGATAATTTTCTTTAAACCTATATTAAGTTTTATCGAGGAATAAAATTAATGTATACAATAATTCTGTATGATTACATTCTTTATTTTTCAACTTTGTTTTTAATATCAAAGCACGAGTACATTATACACTAGTAGGTTTAGTGTTAAAGTTGTGTAACCGTATGTTCTGATTCTTTGTGCAAATATCGTTTATTTAGTTTAGTAGGGTAAACTTTGTGCAATTTTGTTGATTACAGATTGAATAAGATAGAAATAGCTCAGATATTATTTTGCTGTTTTTCTATTCTATTATTATATCATATTTTCCATTTTGATTTGCTGTTCTGCCATCGTACTATTTCAATATTCTACTATTTCGTTATTCGCATGTCTTATTTTTTGGCAGACGGTGCACGACTAGTCGAAATATTTCCAAATGAAATATCGAGTCCTTGAAAAGCTGGAAGATGGGTTAATATGATCATAGATCCCTTATTCGCGCTTCTTGCAACCTTGTAGAGCAGGATAAGCAGTAGAAGGAGAAGGTAGCAATGACAGGGAATGAGGGAATAAAGCTAACAAGGGCGGGGGCAGGTTCTTCTAGGTAAGAAGAGGGGCACAGCGCAAGGTGGACTGATCCGAAGACGGGGGCGTCAGCCGGTTCGGTCGTACAGTCAACAGCAAATCTGGCTTTCTTATGGGAAATGTGCCGACTAAGGGAGAAGAGTTTTATTCCATTTGAAGTTGGGGCGAATTTATAAATTTGAAAATTCGGGGGGTTGAAAATTTACAAATTGAAAACTCGAAAATATATAAGTAGGGGAGATTGGAGTTTGAAAACTTGAAATATAGAAATGGATTTGGAAATTTGGGAATTTGGAGGTGTAATAATTTAGAAATTGAAATCGCAGAAATTTAGAAGTTTGGGATTTGGAAGTTGAGATATTTAGCTGTGTGGAATTTGGGAGTTTAGAAAATATAAATAATATGATATATTTTTTGAAAATATAAAAATTTAGAATTTTGGGATTTGAAAACTGGAAAATTGAAAATATGGAAATTTAGAATTTTAGGGTTTGGAAATTTAGATATTGGGAACATAGAAATTTAGAAGCGTGGAATTTGGGAATGTAGAAGTCGAAAATATACAGATTTAGAATTTTGGGATTAGAAAACTTGAAAATTGAAAATATGGAAATTTAGAATTTTAGGGTTTGGAAATTTAGAAATTTAGAATTTTGGGATTTTAGAATGTAGAACTTCAGAATTTTGGGATTTGGAAATGTAGGAAATTTGATAATTTCCAAATGTATGAGCTTAAAAATGTAGAAACTTAAAAATATGAAAATGTGAAAATTTCAAAATTTGGAAATTTGGGAATTTTTCAATCGCATATACTTATCCTAATCTAAAGGAGGACTATGTTGCATCCGAGTGTACATAGTTGTTCAAACGGCCGAGCAGACTGACGCCAGCGCCTCTACGTAGCGCCAGCGCCAGTCACTGGCAAGTATGTATTCCACCCCGAGGGTCAACATTCCACGACGAATTTCTGTCATGATATCTCTCGTAAAGGAAACGTTCGTTTGCTGTGTCATTATTGCTAAATGACGAAAGAATGTTAACGTAAATGCGCCGTCTGCTTGAAAAGAAACTGTCTCCCTCTTTATATCCACTGTAATTAGTCTTCAACTCCAAATGCAAAAAACATTCTAAGAACCTAACTAATTTCTCAACAATGAAAAATAACAATAATTATAAAATTATAATAAATAGACATTAACTTCTTAATGGCATCTGATGAAATATTAACGTACTTAATAACTTTTCGTTTTTATATGCACCGGTATATTTTTATTAAAAAGAAAATGCCGTATTTACATTTCTTGTAAATAATAGTAATTTATTTGTTATTGCAGTTTCGAAAAAGTGAGTTTCTCGTGATCAACAAATCAGTTGATTGAGAAGTTAATATATTTAAATATATGACTTCTTTCCATTTGCAGTTTTTTTTCCTTGCACTCGTTGCACCAGTTTGTGGCCCTGATTGCAGTTTGAATAATTTTTTACTTCTCGTTCTTATACGTACCTGGGTTAATCAGCTGGAATAAATGTTTTCAGGATCATTGGAAATCTGTAACAAAATTCAATGAGTTCATTTTTTGAAATTGTTATGAAATATGTTAAATGATATAGGGTGTGTCATTAAATTTGTTGCATGTTTGTATTTACTAATCTCTTAAAACTTAAAATAATGAGAAACATATTCAGTTAGGAATTTTATTTTCAATAAATGTAATAAATAATTGTTAACAATAGTAATAAATAATAATATAATAGTATAATAAATAATAAATAATAATAAATGTTATAAATAAATTATTTATAATTTATAATGTAAAATGATGTCTGGGATAATAACAGACAACAAGGGTAAATAAATCATAAATTTACGACGTTCACTGAGATTTTGTATAATTCGATCGTTAAAGCAAAAGAATTAAAGAGCAAGACAAAGTAGCAAATAGAAAGCTTGAATTGAAAACTAAAATTAAGATCGTATCTTGTATAATTGCAATTAAGGCGTGCCTTACTACATACATCCGTTTTCACTGTGCCAGTCAACGTGTTAATAAGCTTCCGGTCGATAAGAAGCTAAGACGACATTAAAAGATTTCAACACCAGCGTTAATTGCATCAATAAAAGGGTAAATTATGTAATTCTATTGTATTTAATGGCAAGAAAATTGCTCGAAGCTACATTTTAATTAAAAGGTGCGTACACACTATCCACGCATAATAAGGCAAAAATCAGTATGTAGTATAAATGCAATATACTGGGTATCCTATCTAACTTTAAATATCTTATATATTTTTGATAATAAAAATATTACGAGAAAAAAAAACATAATTAAGTATTAAGGAACAAATGTAATAAACAGAAAATAATTTTTCTCAAGGATATATTTTTTAATATTTCAAGGTCATCAATTTTAACTGAAGTTCGTTCGATGTATTTATTTATTATCATAATGTAATAACTAATTGTAAGATCAAAGTTTAATGATCCGTAATTATAATGACGTTTCACGTCATTAAATTAAAGTATGAAAATCAGAACATGAAATAAATTACGACAAAGGGATTACTAAGATTTTATTTTAATATTTAAAATAATGTGCAACTTGAATATTTGTAGTCATTAAATAAATGATTCTTTGGTTCTCCTTTCATAAATATACGATTATTTGAACCTTGACTAATATCAATAAACATATTTCTTCCAGCTTCAGTATCAATCGATTCTAAGAATCCATCATTCTAGCTAAATTGCGAGTACCGATAAGTTTTTGATTGCATTTACTGTAATCAATTCGGTTTAATAAATCATTATGACTGTAAATAATTGCGTCAATCTTACGAGCCGGTGCTATTTTTAAATCGAATTAAAAAATTCAAGGTCACTTGACGTTACAGTGATCAGCCATGCTGATTTTGTCGCTATAACAATGACTTTCAAATATTTTTACAAATACATTTTTTAGATAAACTTTTTGTTTATTGTGTCTACTCTTTAGCATTAAATCATGTCTTGTTATGCATTTGTTTTATTATCAATATCAAGCGATGTATTCTTTAAATATCATCACAAGGTCAGATTTGACCTCCTCAAAATATTCTTCACTCAAAAATAGATAATGCCATAATACTATTAAAAAGAGCTGTTTACTATTTTTGAATAAAATATCGCTTTAACAAGTATGTAAAAATACAAATGCTGCTTATGTATTAAAGATCGATATAAAATACACCCTATATGTAACTATACACTACGGTGTAGTAGTTGAACATTCGAGTTAAATTGTACATCCTGTATAGGTCCTCATAAAAACTTCACTTTAATTCTCCCATTAACATTTGAAGATCTCGTTGGTGCTCCGCAAAGATCGTACTTTGTTTATAACAAACCAGTTCGGTGAAAAATAATATATAAAAACGTGTTTACGAATAATCCGTGGAAAGATAAGAAAATTTGAATGGGTGTCGCCCGTTGAAAGCTAACGGAGCCCCATTAATTTATATCACAGCGACCATATTGAAAATGACTTCAGAGGATAAATCAGCGTCCTGACGCATTAAAGCTCGCTCTTTTTTTGTCGACCGCTGTGTTCGTTTTCTTTTGAGATGTCTAGACGCGTTATTTCACCGTTGGAACCCGCTCCGAAATGATATAGAATTTAGGAAGTTATTTAGTTATGTATGTCTGGCGTCCTGAGCTGGCTAGTAATCAGGCGCCTGGCCTCCGCAAACTGTCCCTCGTTCTTTCTCTCTCTTCTCCTCTCCACTCTTCAAGATCTCTCTCTCTTTACCTCTCGTGCTCTGATTTCCTCTCGTTTCATCGTTCGTTCATTCTGTAAAGCCCGGTAAATTCTCCAGGGCCGTCCACGTTCGAGAGATGCTTTGGTCCAATTAACCGCTGATCAAGGTGCCCTTCCATGTCACTTATGAATGTACACTCGAGTGCAACAGACACACCCTTAAGAGACATGTGCAAAAGTTTTCTCATTTACTAATTTTCATATTTGCAAATTTCTACATTTTTGTTTTTCAATTTTCAAAATCTTAAACTTTCTTTTCGAAAATTCCAAGTTCTTTGATTTCTATATATTTATACATATCTTTCAAATTTCATTGTTCCCGAATTTACCGTCGAATCCCTAAGTGCCCAAACTCCTAGATTTCCAATTCCCTAGATACAAAATTCGCTGAATCTTAAAATTCTTATGTTTCAAATCCTTATCCGAGATCTCTAAATTCGCTAATCTCTAAGTCCCTAAACTCTTAATGATCCAAAATCGTAATATACCCAAATCCTTGTATCTCCAAATCTTAATATGTCCAAATCTCTATATTCTGAAATTGCAATATCCCCAAATCCTTAGATCCCCAAATCTCTACTTCCCAAAATCCCTATATCCTCAAATCCTAATATATCCAAATCTCTATATTCTAAAATTGCAATATCCCCAAACCTCTAGACCCCAAAATCCCAATATCCTCATATCCCTATATGCCCAAATTCCTACATCCTCAAATAATATCACAAAATTTCCTACATCCTAAAATCCATATATCCCAAAAATCTTATACCAACCTATTCCTACATCCCCAAATTCTATCACAAAATCCTTATTTTTCCAAATTTCACAGTCCCTAAGTTACTAGATTCCCATATCTACAACTTGTCAAATCTTCGAAAGTTTCTAAAAATTGTTGATAAACCTTTGTCTCCTTGGTTGAATATTTTTCATAGAGAAGATTTGTTCTTGACTGTACGTATCTCTAGTCGGTACCCGTGGGATAAAAAAGCCTTTTATCCATTCGGAGAACGATGACATTGAAAAATTCTATTTTCGCGACCCCTCGTAATGATGGTTTATTTTTGTGTCGTTTTGGACTCAGCTTCGTTTTGTTCGAAATTATGTTCGCCTTTTCTTTTTGTTGATTTGCGTTCATATAAAATAGTTGCTTCTTCGAATCATGACTTTTGTATTTTATTTAAGAACTTATGTTTGCGCATTTTGTTGCGTGGTATTATTTATTTTGATGGAATTACAAAACAAAATTTTTGGGACAATTGTATTAATTTTACGGTTTCTATTGTATTACTAATTATTTTATTGTAAGGAAATTTTCCATGTCTACTTAAATGTAATAATATCATTGCTAGAACTGAGATTTTTGTTTGGGAGAAACTGGTCTTATGTCGTCGCGCGATATATCGCCATGCATTATATGGACACCCGTTGTATCACCACGTGTTTCATTGCCACGGGTTGAATTATGATGATTGAATTATGTATCACGTGTTGAATTACCAAGTGTTGAATTATTACGCGTTAAGTCTCTACGTATTTTCACGCGTTAAATTATTACGTATTAAATTATTAGACGATGAATTACCGCACGTTGAATTATCACGTGGTGCATTACCACGCGTTAAATTATTCTGTGTTAAGTTATCCGTGTTGAGTTATCACGCGTAAAATTACAACGCGTTTTAAGTACTTTTTGTTGAATTACCACGCGTTGAATTATTTTGTATTGAATTATCACGCTTTAAATTATTTTGTGTTGAATTATTACGCGTTGAGTTATCAGGCGTTGAATTATCACGCGTTGACTTATCAGGCATTGAATTATCATACGTTAAATTACTACATATTAGATGACCAGCTTGTTAAATTAACTCGAATTTTACGATTACATATTGTAGCGTAACACATTATACTACAAATTATTAGATCATTACATGTAATATGGCTGTATGCTATATTTCCATGTATTGCATAGCTACACAATGGGTTTTAGGTAATTAAGTTATCAACTTAATTATAATACCTCTAAATTATTAAACATTTAGAGTAAATAAAATTACCTGAATTTTAGATTGCATTATGGTATAGATAATTAAATTAATTATGTTATTTAAACAATTAATAATTATCCCTATGTTGTATAATGGTTAAACTTTTTTCAATTTTTACAAGTTATCCCAATAAAAAAATAATAATATACAAATACTTTCAGAACTATTTATTTAAAGAAATGTGAGATAATAATTGAAAAGGCACGAACGATTGTAATTGTAACAAATATTCCTAACAATTTTTTCAATTAAGCAGTTTGTTCTCCAACAATCTTTCTAATTAAGAAATTTGTTTCCCAACAACTTCTTTAATTAAGAAACTCGTTATTCATTTATGTTGGACAAAATGTAAGTGTTGCACAATTCATATCGCATATCCGCAGTACGCAACGAAGGGTTTAATAAGCTGTTTCTTTTTACGAAATAAAATAAGCGAATAAATGAATTTCTAATTCCATTTACCGAAGAGATACGCAAACTTGATAATTAGTTATATCCCGAACAACTTCATTCCTAATATCTCGAAGAGAATCTCTCGTATATCCTCGCTCTATCATTTACGTATTAAATAGCGTCTGCTTACTTATTACAGGTGCATTATCATGCGTTTGCCGAGCACACAATGAAGAATGAAATTGACAAGGCAATCTCGGTAAATTTGCCCGCAAATTCATCATTATACGCCGTATCGAGCGGTTAACACGTATTATACGGCCACATAAAGACGTTCGAAGAGAAGAAAAAGGAAATAAAAAGGAACAGACACAGCCAAATCGCGATCGCCTCTCCCAGGAATCCTGGCCCGAGCTGGCGTATACGTGTGCTTAACGTGTTTCACGATATTATTAACATTCCTAAACAAACAAAAATGTAGCGGCATGGATCTGAAGGGGAGCCACCCTTCGGCCGGCCAGATTATACGTTCGTCCCAGCGGAGTTAAGGCACAAAATTATAAGCCGTGCCGGATAGCCATTTCGTAACGGACTGCATCAGCGTAGGACCATAGAACAGCACGAGCTTTTGCTTGCTTCTATTTCCAAACACGAAAATTATTCGCGTTCCGTGTACACTCGGATACAACTGTTAGCTTGCTTCAGATTTCGAGAGATCGCGCGGTGTCTTTGGAATGTTTCGGACTTTGCGATATTGAGACTTTGAGGTTTTGCAATTTTTCACACTTTAGAATGCGGAATTTTTGAACACTTGACACTTTAGAACTTAGAACTTTTGCAAAGTTTAGACTTTCAGATGCTTTTTGGAACTGGAGAAGTTTGGAACTTGGAGTATTTTGGTCCGTGAAAGTTTTGAATATTGGGTCACTGGGACTTTCGAATTTTGCGACTTTGAGAACTTGGGATTTTGGAATATCAAAACACTGAGAATTTGGAATTTGAGATCATTGAAATTTTAGAATATTGACCTGCAATTTTTCAAATTCGAGTTTTTAGTCTTTGGAATTTTGGAACTTTGGAACCTTAGAATTTGAAAGCTTGAAAGTTTGAGAATTTTAGAACATTGGAACCGTGAGTGCTTGAGAGATGGTACAACAGAATGAATTGCGAGAAATTACTATTTTTGAAAATGGTTTTTGATGCATAGAAATTTGGAAATCAACGGAGTTTTGACTGGAAAAATAGTCTATCCATATCGCTATAGGTTCTGTAAAAATTCTGCATAGGTTTTTCATAAGATCATAAGTTTCGTATATTTAACCTATCCTTTCATTAAATTTCTTCTAAACCCTCCCTAAATTTTGTTTTACGTTATCCACAAACTCTACCTCTCTCTAAAACTCCAAAACTAAATTGCTTCTCAATTTTTCCTAAATTCATGTACTGTAAGACCATTCTCTCTAAAATTCTAAGACTAGGCTTTTCTTAAAATTTCCGCAAATCAAAAACAAATATTGCGAGACTACCTATTCTTCCTCCAAAACTCTAGTACCAAAAAATTCGATTAAAATTAAATCTAGAACCTTTCCAAAACGATTTAAAATAAAAAACAAGCGTAATGAGAGCACTGAATCTCCCTCGAAGACTAGAAAAGACTAAGTTTTTCCGGAAATTTTCTAAAATCAAAAACAAGGTGTTTGAAACGATACTTAACCGAAGGAAGCGTAAATTGCATCCGAGTGTACACTAATCTAAAGGCAGCTTAGGGATAACCTAATCTGTTGAGAATGTTGTATCCTTCGTACATTCTTGCTGTTAACTAAGAGAAGCCTAAATTGCACACGACTGTACATACTACAGCTTTGAGCATGGCGCCATTCTTGACATATCGCGCCGATAGTATATACCGGCAGTCGTCTGAACGGACCGTAGAAACGCACAGAAACGATGTCGAGAACCGACAAGCAGACAGTCCAGCATAAACACTGGCGCCTTGTGAAACAATGCAGGAAGGAACGTCGGTATGAGAAAGTAAAATGCATCGGGTAACTTCAGCTGAGAGATCAAGATGTCCGTCAGATTTTCCCTGACACACTTGTTGAGTACTTTAGCCAATGATAAAAATGCTAATTGATCTGTCGACAGACAGTGCAAAGTGGTTTCTATCTGACAACATTTAAAATAGGAAACTATTTTCGTAGGAGTAATGGAGATTTGTGAAGGGACTGGTATTAGGGCAAGATTGTTATATATTTTATTAGCAGTTCTAAATTTAAATCGGATTTGGAATGGGAAGAGAAGTATTCGGTCCATAAAATTTAAGGATACCGCCATTTTTGTTTGATTTTAGGGCGACAGATACGAAAATTTGAAGGTTTTTAAACTGTCGAATTTATATTACTGATTTTTCGTTTCACTTCGGAATTTTTTTGAACTTCAGATTCATCAAATTTGAAATATTTCAATTTGCAGTTTCTACGTTTCGAAATTTTTCAATATTTGCAAATTCTCAAATTTACTTTGCAAATATTGTAATTCTTAATTTCTTAAAGTCTCGACTTTCTTCATTCCGAAATTCTAAAATTCTTCAATCGCTAAATGATCGAATTTCTACATTTCGGGTATTTCTAAATTTTCCCAAATATTCGAACTTTTACATTCTTAAATATTCAAATCCCCAAATTCTCAAAATTTTATATTGTTAAGATATCAAATTTAGAAACTGACAAATTCTTTTATTTCTAAATTTTCAAACTTTTCTAACTTCCAAATTTAAAATCTCCTAATATCATAAATTCACCTTCTCAAATTCCTCAATTTCCGAATTTAAAAGATTGTGTATCTCTAAAATTTTAGTCTGAAATTTTATAACTTAGAAAAAAATAAGCCTTGGTACGAGTACAATATACATAATATAAATGATCTTTTTTGTTAAAATTTACAACTTTTGCTTAATAGTTTTCTTTACATCTTTACATTTTCAGAAAATTGCATAATTAAATAAAATCGTCTTTGTATGCTCTGTATTCTATTATTAAAAAAGAAAACTTATAAGCAGTTCAGATGACCGGTTGAGAAATTTCAGTATTAAAATTTTCGTTGCTGAATCTTATTTATTAACAATTCTATTTAATTTGAGAAATTGTACAGATACACATCTACTTATTTATATACATATTTCTTTACCAACAGTTAAAATACAAAGACTTCATAACTGGTCTGTCTCTCCTACGATAAATCAACCATTACGATACGTTTTCAATTTTTGATCGGTATTAAAAAAGAAAATTTGTAAGCAGTTAAGATGACCAGTTCAGAAGTTTCCATTCTCCCTTTGAATCTTATTTATCCATCTAATTGAAAAAATTGTATAGATACACAATTGTCTATTGCCTAATTAAAAATTGTCTATTTATCTATGTAGTTCTTTACCAACGGTTACAAAGAGTTGATAATTGCGTGTCTGATAATCAATCATCACGATATTTTTTATCGAATCTTTCGATGGATTAATCTTCGTAAGAGAAATAAATGAACAGAAGTAAGAACACAGAAGAAATATTTCTCGTTGGATTCGTTGGAGCATGTACAAAGTAAGAACGCGATACTTTTCTTCTTTTGGACGAGGAGGCTGCAACCCCCGGCGGCGCCGCTGTCAACGCTCCAAATTCCAAGCACGACGAGCAGAGCGATCGCCGTCGTTCTTCGAAGCGGCTACTCACGATTCCGCTATAATTCATCTTCCGCGAACCGCGGAGACGTTTCGGGCTATTCTTGGTCCGGTAGAGGCTGTCTTTCGACCTGGACCCCCGATCAACCGGGACGACGCTTTGAAACGCGTGTCAAAATGACCAATCGTCAAAATTTCTCTCTCTTTGCTATAAAGTAATACGAATCTTCTTCATCAACGTTCGTGTCTGACAAATGCTCAACATCCTGTCTTACAACTTTGTACCGCAATTTCTTCCTAATTGAATACTCAAATGAAATCGCGTCATCTTGCAGGATTTAATGAAATTGGTTCATTTTGTTGGATTGTTTATTTCACCCATTTTGTGTGGGCGGTTTATAAGTGGGAGGTGAGGATAAATGTAGTGCTGAAAAAGTTGGGAATTTTAAAAGTATGAGGTAGATTCTCGAAGTCGGAAATTGTTATATTTAGAAATGTGGACATTTTAAAAACCAAAATTGTGAGTGGCAGATTTGGGAGTATACGAATTTAGATAATCATAAATTGTCAAATTTAATGTCGAATTCAAAGAGAATGTGGAAATTTTCAAGAGCAAAATTGCAGAATTGCAAATCTGAAAATATATTGTATAGAAATTTCCATAATCACAAATTGTCAAATTTCGAAATATAAAAACAATTATTTTGAGATATAGAAACATTCAAAAAATTTAGAAATGTGAAAATGTTTACAATCAGAAACTATCAAATTTAATATCTTAGAAATGTAGGAGCTCAATAATTTCATCATATAAAAATCCTTAAAATCACAAATTTTTAGAAACAGAAATTTTCAAGTGTACTTTTCAAAATCCAAAGTTCTCAAATATAGAAATTCGAAACCTTGAATAATTCCTCCAAAAAGTCCCAAAGTTCAAAAATTCTTAAATTCAACATTTTTCAAATTTACAAATTTTTAAAACTCGAAATTTGCAATATCTGAACATTATCGCCGCAAGATATTTCAACGCCTTTCCTGCATCGATGGTTTTAGAGTTATGTTAATATATTCTTGCGAAAGTGACATTTAACATGGAGGTCATTATTACACCGAACCGACGATTAATCATTTTCTGCTATCACCCTTTGTTCGTACGAGCATATCAAAGGAAACTTTTTAGCATATTTTGCGATCCAGACGAACAATCAACGCGACAACTTTCCTCTTCCTGGAGGAGATCAAGCCACCTGTCGCTTAACCACGTTTCCATGCATTTATGGAAATTCGAAAGCATTAACGACATCCGTTCGCGAATGGAAAAACCTGGTTGCCCCTATGGCAGACACGTATCATGCTCACCGGACCGTGTTTAATCGTCTACATCACTGGCGCCTAACCCTACTTAATTCTTCCTCGTAAAACAACCTGGGATATTCGTTTTTCCGGTTGCTGCTGCTTTTAGAAACATTTATTTCCTCTTGTCTTTAAACTTGTACATTGGTTCTCTGAAGTGTGACACGCACGTTATAATCGGATGGATTTAGAGTGCGTGTCATTTGCAAAGGGAATAAGATTTCAGAGATAAATCGCGATGAATGGTGGAACAAAATTACAAGTGTCATTTACTTATTTATTTACCATGTATTTCACTTATTACCGATTTTCATGTGTGTACAGCCATAAATATTTAGTGAAAATGATATTTTGAAAAAGGAAATTGCATGCCTATTTTTGATAGAAAATTTCATGAGATTCTAAAGTTTGAATATTCTGAAACACAAGCTTCAATTAAAAAATTCAACAATTCGATGATTCAAATATTCGAAAGTTTGGAAATTCAAGGATCCAAAGATTCAAAAACTCAAAAATTAATGAATTCACAAATTCCAAAATTGAAAAGCACAAAAATTCGCAAATATAAAAATTTCAAAATTCAAGAGTTGAAAATCTCAAGAGCTGACAAATCCACAAATCTAAATATCCAAAAACCCAAAAGTTCAGAAGTTCTCAAATTCACAAATACAAAAATCCAAAAGTTCAAAAACTGAAAAATTTAAAAGATCACATATTCACAAACACAAAAGTTCCAAAATTCAACGATCGGACGTTTGAAAAATCCGTCATTCTAAAAATCTAAAAATGCTACAGTTATAATAAAAATTCTAAAATGTCAAATCCCATAGTCCCAGAATTGTATAATTCGCTTCTCAGAAATGTTGATCATATAGCCTATCGTACATCATTTCAATATCTGCGTTCGTAACAGCTGTTGCCCGTTGATACTGTTCGGTAACTGATTTTGCACCAGGCTATACATTCGCAGTATGCGTGCAATATTTTGGAACAGCAATAATTCGCACCTGAAACTCGAATCCTGTCCAAGACCGAAAATCCCGCAAGAGTAATAAAAGCATTTATTTCCCGTCTATTTCGGTGATCGCTCGACCGAGCACAGTTCACGTCATACTTCCCGTCGTTCCTGGCCCATTATTTCGACCGGCGTGGCGTCGCGTTTCTTCCCCTATTGGGGAATCACGAATCCGACTCTGTCGACCTTATATCCGCCACTTTTTGTACAAGCCGGACGCAAGACCACGTCAGCCGGAAGATTCTACTTTGGGACGAACGCGAAAGCTGCTTACTGCGGTTTACAGCGATGTCGAGCACCTGCGATCGCACGGCGCTGCACGTATGGACAAAAACCAAACTCTCAAAGTTGTAAACTTCAAAAATTTCAGGTTTCTTACATCATGTATTTTAGTTTTAAAATTGCGAAGTTAAAACTTGATTACTGCGGGTTGCACTGATGTCGAGCACCTGCGATCGCATGGGACTGCACGTATGAACAAAAAAACAAACTCTCAAAGTTGTAAACTTCAAAAATTTCAGGTTTCTTATATCATGTATTTTAGTTTTAAAATTGCGAAGCTAAAACTTGATTACTGCGGGTTGCACTGATGTCGAGCACCTGCGATCGCATGGGACTGCACGTATGAACAAAAAAACAAACTCTCAAAGTTGTAAACTTCAAAAATTTCAGGTTTCTTATATCATGTATTTTAGTTTTAAAATTGCGAAGTTAAAACTTGATTACTGCGGGTTGCACTGATGTCGAGCACCTGCGATCGCATGGGACTGCACGTATGAACAAAAAAGCAAACTCTCAAAGTTGTAAACTTAAAAAATTGTAGGTTTCCAATATCGTATATTTTAATTTTATAATTCGTTTGTCGCAAAATGCTAAATATCCTTCGATAGTTGAATTTTAAATATGAAACATCTGAAAATTAGAAATTGTACAATTAGAAGTCCTAGAATTCGAAAATTCTGAAGTCACCCATTGTACCAAAGTTTAAAAGGTGCAAAATTTCAAGTTACTAGTGTTCTGGGTTCGAAAGTTATAAAGCTGTGAAGTTTCAAAATATACAAATTTGAAAATCTAAAATTCTAAAGTTCCAAAGATAATTCAAAAATTCCCTAAACACAGTAAAAAGTATTTAAATTAAAAAATTAAAAAAAAAAATTCCCAGAGTTGTAATATTTAAAAATTAACTAAAATCCAAGTGTCTGAAAATTGGAAAATTCTCAAAGCACCAATGTTTAAAAATTTCATAAGTCTCAAGAAAATCAAAAACTTAAAAATCTTCGAAGTTCCAAAATTTAAAAATTCCCAAAGTTCCATAATTCTATAATTCTCTAAAACGAAGAACTAAGAAATCTGGAAATTCCAGTGCAAAATAGTTTAAAAATCCCAAAGTTCAAAAGTACAAAAATTTCTGTTTCTCGCAAATTTCACGATATTAAAAAATCCCAAAACTCTTTAATTCGAAACTTCTAAAATTACAATCAAGTTTGGGAGAACCAAAGTTGCAAAACATGATAGTTGCACAATCCCGAAGTCGCAAGGTCTACAAAACACAAAATCTTAATATTTTTAAGTCTAAAAATCATAATACCTCAAGTCCCAAAATCGTAATATCCTAAAGTCCCAAAATCGTTATATTTTCAAATCCCAAAACCTTGATATTTTTAAGTCCCAAAATCCTAATATTCTCAAATCCAGAATCCTAGTATCCTCCAGACCCAAAATCCTAATATTCTCAAGTTCTAACAAACGTAATATTCTTCAGTCCCAAAATTGTAATATTTTCAAATCCCAAAACCTTAATATTTTGAAGTCCCAAAATCCTAATATTCTCAAATCCAGAATCCTAGTATCCTCCAGACCCAAAATCCTACTATTCCCAAGTTCTAACAAACGTAATATTCTTCAGTCCCAAAATCGTAATATCCCAAAGTCTCGAAATCGTAATATTTCCAAATCCCAAAATCGTAATACTCTCAAAACCCAAAATCCCAAAATCCTACTATTCTCCAGTTCTAAAATCCGAGTATTCTCAAGTCCCAAACTCGTAACATCAAGTCCCAAAATCGTAATATCCCAAAGTCCCAAAATCGTAATATTTTCAAATGCCAAAATCGTAATACTCTCAAAACCCAAAATCCTACTATTCTCCAGTTCTAAAATCCAAGTATTCTCAAGTCCCAAACTCGTAACATCAAGTCCCAAAACCGTAATATCCTCGTGTCGTAAAATCGTGACATCCGCAAGTCCCAAAATGGTGAAATTGGTAAATGCGATGTGGCGGCGTGTCGCGTCGCGGAGGAGCACGTTGCGACGGCACTGTGTAAAAGCAGCGACGAGGACGACGTGTCCCGATGGGTGGGAGAGGTATGATGGGACAGGTGCGGCTCGTAACTTCCTGGATAATATCGGCCGGTCCGGACGCGCGACCGGCGCTAACGCTGACGCTTACGTTAGCGGTGGCGCCACTCGGATCCACGCTGTAGGCGCCTGTCCGTCCCGTTCCTCTCCCCTTCCCCTATATAGCTCCAGCACCCTCCTTGCCCTCTCTCTTTCTTGCTCTCCTCACTCTCTCTCTCTCTCTCTCTCTCATTCTCTCTCCCCCTCTTCTTCGCCCATCATTTCTCTTTGGTCATAACGCGTACCACTGCCCTCCACTAGCGATGGATACGAACGCTACTCGAGTAAAACAAAACCAGGAACTGAACACGAACAAAATGGGTGGAAGTGTCACCCAAGCCCCCCTTTTTTTAGAAAAGGAAATAAAGTAAAGTAAAAGGAACAGTTTTGAAACTTACAAGACGCAAAAAAGAGTGTTAAAAGATATAAGAAATACTTTTGTTTTGTATAAACATAGAAGATATAAGAAAGACTTTTTTTTACGTAGAGTTTAGAGTCACATCAACGCAGGTTATAGCGATTACTCGTTATCAACGATTAAGCAAAGTGGAGAAAAGACTAAGGGTTTTAATAACAGTTATTATGGTTTACTGAGAATTTCAATGGTGGTGTGGAATGTAATTGGTTCTGGTAAGATGTTGAAGTAATTGTTTCAGTGAGGTTGTTAAGGAAGATGGGAAATTTGAACATGTCGAGATTTTGAATGTTTGGGAATTGTGGAACGAAAATGATGGAATGTTAAGAAAGTTTGGAATTCGAATGTTTGGAACTTAGGGAACTTTTGGGAATTTGTGGGATAGGGAATTCGGTAATTTGAAATTTGGAAATTTGAGAATTTCACAATTTACTAGTTTAGGAAGTTCAGAATCTGAAAATTTAAGAATTTGGGGAATTGGAAGTTGAAAATTTTGAAATTCAGGAATTTAGGGATTTGGAACTTCAAAAATTCAGGAATGCGCCAGAATACATAAACATTTAGAATTACAGAAATTACGGACTTTCAAGTTGCAAAATTTGGTACTATGTACTTCAAAACTTAAAAAATAAGAAACTAATTATTTAAGAATTAGGAAATTCGCAAACTTCAAATCTAAGAAATTTGACAACTTCAAAATTAAGTCCAATAATTATAAACCTGAAAATTATTTGAAACTTGTAACTGACCAACTACAATAAAATACATACGTCAGCTATTTTCACCCATACACAAATTATCACAATCGAAGCCGAATACTCTTGTATATTTTATTACCAGAATTGTTTGAACGTTCCGCATTTCACTCCCATCGCTATATTCCACTCTTCTTACGTGTAGCCGTCGCTTCTCAGACAAGTGTATGATGTTGCTAGCAAAACCTGCACCATCTTTATTCATGCATACTGGGTAGTTGACGGGAGGCGAGATGCCGTGGAGAGCACGTATGACCGAGGTGCATGCATACGAAATCGTGCACATCGACACGGGGAATTTAATATTTGAAAGGCCCCGTCGGCTGCATTTGAAGTTCCGATGCCGTTGGAATTATTTAAGGCTCTGATTTTAACAGTGATCCTTTGCAAACGATGACACTCTCTTTATATGCATAGGTACTTTCTTATGCATCACGCGAAGTTTCGATATCGCTGAAATTATCTTTGGCGTCAGTTTTAATAGTGACAATCCCATGTACTGATTTCTTTCTAGAATATAATAGTAATAATAGTCTCATTCTCTTGACATATTTGATATTTTACTAATATTTGATTAGAATATTTAATAATATTTTACTAATATTATAATTAAAGTCATTAATTACTAACAACTTTTAATTACTAGCAACTTTTCAGCATAGTTAAATTGTATTTAACTGAACTAATTAATAGTTCATCTGTCTTAAATTCCATTATACAAGAATTAAATAACAATTGAATTACATAGTTCCAAATAGTACTATCAAATAATATTTCGATTGAAAATTATCGCTCGCTTTTTGTTGTAATTAATGATTCTAACAAAAAAATGAGAGAGGTGCAAATACAGTTGCAAACTTAACAAATTAACATACTAATTTCTGTATAAAAAAAATACAAATTTCTATTATAAATCTATGTTTTATTTTATTAAAAATTCTTTTTTATTGTGGTGCTAGGTTTGTGTTAATAAAAATACACGTTATGTGTTCAACGCAGAATTCAGGGTGTAAACTTTCATCTTAAATTCATTTATCTATCTTCCTTAATTAAATAAATTAATTCATTTAGCTTTCTTAATAAAATAAATTACCTCATCTAGCTTTCTCAATTAAATAAATTATCTCACCTAGCTTTCTGAATAAAATATTGATACCTACGAATTTCAATCGAATATTCATTAAAATCATTGCATACGCATATAAACAGTTATACCGCGGCGCCAAACACTTTGATGTCTTTAAAAAACCGACAACGACTGAATCGCGTGCGTTGAATGTCACAAAAATTTTGCGTCCATTCATATGCATCGTGCACGTCCACGCTTACATAAAGGCACATTTGTTAGCACACACAAAATTTTCCCAAGAATGCACAACGTAAACGTTTCTCAACATAAACGCGTCTTGACGATTCTTAACGCGTTATACGCCGCAGTAAAAATAGTCGTATATAATGACACACGCTATAATCGTAACGCGGTTGATTTATATTGCAGTACGTCCTATTTACAGCAGATCCCGTTTATAGTACCGCAAATTCTGTTACATTTTCATGAATGGAACTGTGGTAAAAGATTACTGGGACGGGCAAAATATTGAAATGGTCAAGAATTTCTTTTTGTATTAGAACGGCATTAGTGCAAGTAGTATTAATTTGATTTAATTTTGTTCTGGTGTTCCGTTGTTTTGAACTATGAATGTGAGGACATTCGATGTAGGGATATCGGAATATATAAGAATATCGAAATATGGGGATGGAACTGTACAGCATCGGGGGATAGGAATTTTGGGGTATAAGGATATCGGAATATAGGGATATCACAATATAGGTATGTCAGAACATAGTAATATTAAAATGTAGAAATATCGGAACATAGGAGTATCGGGACATAGGAATATCACAATATAGGTATGTCAGAACATAATAATATTAAAATGTAGAGATATCGGAACATAGGAGTATCGGGACATAGGAATATCACAAATAGGTATGTCAGAATATAGTAATATTAAAATGCAGGAATATCGGAACATAGGTATTCCAAGAAATAGTGATATTGAAATGTGGGAATATTGGGATATGAAGTACCAGAATATATTGGTACATGGATATTAGTATATAAAAATATCGAGATCGAGAAATTTAGAGATCTGGGTACACAGGAATTTAGAAATGTATTATAGAGATCTAGAGGCAGTGTAGTCTAAGGCTGTAGGAATCTAAAGAACTAGGTACTCGATCCAATACCATCAACATTAACTACAAGATAAGCATGAAATTCAAAGGGTATAAACCTCATCACCGTATCTAACCTAACTTGCTTTTAAAACAGCGGATGCCATTTTGAAACGATACCTTAAATGAACCTTTCTAGAATGATAAAACACTTCTGAAACAATTCTATGTTATATATAAAGCGTTTCTTTATAGAACATATTATTTATTTATAGAACATATCAATGAATTTTGTTGGTTTAATTTTGAACCTAGTAGGTTATATAACTGTGTCTGATAGCTATCATCGGTTCGATGGCTCATGAAAACGTATGGCATGTTCTCTATTCTTCATGGCGATCGGATCACATACATACAGTGCATCGCTTTCCTTCAACGTCATTTATCAGAATGCGGCTTGTATGCACAAGATGAACGTAGCGCAATGTCAATGTTACTGCCACGATAATGTCGAAGGTTCCGATGCGTATCAACGTACGTTCACGCAGAGATCATAGATATAAATAATGCAAAGCGTTAATAGCGTAATTTTTGCTAGGAGGAGACGAATACTAACTTTCTTTCATCCAGCAATATTATTTCCGATCATCGTTATTCTTAACCGATCGGAGTTTTATCGTTTCGTGATAAAACATCGTTAATTTCGCTGGTTTCTCAGAATTACAACGAAATTCTGCTTAGAAAGGAAATGTGATGGCTGAGAAAAAATAATCATAAGATTGATACAGTTTTACTCAGAATACGATTTTCTGAGAAATTATGAGAATAATTTGACGAGAATGAAATTTGTATAAGAAAAACTATATAGAAGATTTTTAAATAAAAATAATTATAAATTAACTTGCAAATTCTTTCGTTAATTTAATATTTTGCATTTCAGATTTTCAACATATAAGACAAATGAATATTAATTATGCCATGATTTGTATTAAATGGTCTCATTTATTGTGCATTGAAATAAATATTCGTTTGTAAAATACGACGCGCAGTGTGCTCTTTTCGGACCACGTGGTCGTCACACGCGCAATATCACTGAACTCGCATCATTTCTTACCTGTTGCAACGCCGAGCTTCCGCTATTGGTTAACCACCGCGCATGCGCCGTGTCACGGTTCAAAGTAGAATTTATAGTTGCGACTTCCGTAATCTAAAGTTCATTGCACCAATTGTGAAATACGATGCGGTTCGATATCAAATCGCAAATGTTCGCAACAATTCTCCAACGATCAGAGGAACTTTATACGCCACATTTTCGAGCTTAGTCCGTTACTTTCGAATGTATACATACTCCATCGTTTACACAATTAATCAAGCTTCACTTAATTCACGAACAGTTATATTCTGCGAAATATTATTTAACACATTACGGACGGATGACGAGATATCTCACGTCTCGTATCGTGTCAGTTGAAACAGTTGACGAGATATTTCGCACTTCCTATTGATCAAACAAGGGTAGTTGTAACGAACTAATATGTGATAACGGTTATTCAGCATATTCAGCAGTATGAAATTATTTAAATACGAACAGGAACTAAGTATATTGTATATTATTATATTATTATATAATACACTATAATACAATAACTAGGGATTTAGGAATATATATATTTAATAATACAAGAATCTAGAAATGTAGGGGTTTGTAGATAGAGATTTAGGAATATAGTTATTTAGGGACCCTCTAGTGTATAAGAATCTAGGAATATTAAAGTATATGAATTTAGGGCTCCAACGATCTCGAAATCTAAAAATATAGGAATCGATGTAGGGACCTAGGGATGTACACATCAAGGGGTTTAGGGATCTATTTATAAATCTAAAAATCTAGGAATATTAGGTAGTAGTAATTCAAAATATAAGAATATACGTCTGAATAATAAACACACATATTTCGCTTTTACAGTGTAGATATTTGTGAAGTTATACTACATTATGAAAATATGAATATTCGTTATGATTTTCAGAGTTTGTAAAATAATATCAAAGCAAAAGAAACTGAAAGAACAATTGAAATATACTATAGCCAAAAATACGTCAAAATTATTTTAGTACGCTGAAAATAAATATTGAACCTAACAGTAATTTTAGTTATTAACAAGCCAGAAATATTTAGTGCAAATAGCCGACCATTATGTGATAATCTGTTCCGTAATGTGTTAAACTCAACCCGAACCCTAACACATACAAACGTACAACGAAAAATGAATCCAAAGAAAAGCTATTCTCAGAACTTGGACGTTCATTGTCATTTATCTTTCAAAACCTAATCAAAGCTATTTTAAAATCCAGTTATTCAGTCATCGACAACAAGCGTGCGATTTATGACGATCATTTTCAAATAACTCCGATCAGCTTTTAAAAAGTACCTAAGTGACAATGAGCGTCCAGATTTTGGAAGCCGTCCATAAATTACGTCGATGATCATCCGTTAAGTATCTTAATCGTTCCACGAACAATCGCGATCATGTTTGAGAAATTTATTCAAAAGGAAGCACGCAAATGTGTAATACACGCACCGGTATTTCGAACGGCACCGCGTTTTTGCGTAGCGCGGGAAATTCAAACGGAAGAAACAAAACGTGACGTAGTCGGAACTTCGATAGACCGTTTCACGGATTCACCTCGTGAAAGTTTGTCTACGATCGGTCACCATAGGAAGACGAATTGGAATAAACAATGAAAGACCGACTGCGTCGATCGTCGAACGTCGACTGGCCAGGAGCCCGACGACCGCGCAATATGTAGCATAGTGTAGAGAGGACGACTGGAGCCTGTCTGCTCACCCCTGTGGATGTCTGTTGCCTAAGGGCGGCCTCGTCCGGCGCGAATTCACGGCGACAGAGCAACGGCGCGCCAGTAACGTGGCGACGCGGATCTTGACGCCATTTCGCGAACACGTATGGGTACATGTACGTGTGCTACCCTCTTGGCTCGTTTGTGTGTCCACCGAGTCTCGTACTCCACAGGGTAACTGGTGACAGAGAAAAGGAACGAAAGAACGGGAGGGTTGCGATATATGTGCACTCAGGTGTGGCTCTAGGTATTTCGCCGCCATGTGCGAAATACCTAGACATATCAAATATTTTGATATGTCCACCACACTTTTAGGACGTCTTCTAGTATTCTGGGAGGGCACTGTAAGGGGCACCAATGTTATTTATGTTACATAACTGACGTACTTTGTTTTATGGTAGTTTGTATTGTAAACTTTTCGAAATTCTCAAAGTTTCACACTGTCGAATATTTGAATTTTTCAGTTCACCAATTTCAAGTTTTCAAGTGAATTCAAACATCTAATAGTGAAATTCTGGGATTTTCTAATAGCAAGACCTTGAAGTCTCTAAATTTTCGTATTTTTAAATTCTCTGTAAATTTTTTAAATTATTAGGTTTCCAGGTTACCAAATGCTCAAGTTCGCAAAGTACTTAAAATTCTCAAATTTCAGGATTTACAAATACCTGAAATTCCAAATTTTGTAGTTCTCAAATTGCAAAAATACCGAAAATTCTAATTAAAAAATTCTCAAATATTCGAATTTCCCAATCTTTGAATTTCAAATATTCACAAATACCCAAATTTTTAAGCTTCTAAAGTTCTAAATTCTTCTCAAATTTTCAAAATTGTTAGATATCCAAATTACCATGTTCAAATTTTGACAGTACCACAAATTCCCAAATCTCCAAATTTCCAGATTTTTAAATTTCTAAATTTCCAAATTCTCCAGTTCTCAAATTGCAAAAATACCCAAAATTCTAATTTTTAAACTTCCAAATTCTCCAAATTTGAAAATACACTTAATTTCCAAATTCCAAAGTATTTCCAATACCACCAAATCTCCAAATTGCAGAAAACTTGATCAACGACATCCTAACGACTGATTTCAACAGAGAAGAAGCAAATAATAAATGTATATCTATATTATATCTTTTGTTTCATGATTCATTACATTTGAATATCGCATAGTTGCACCAATTTTACCACCCCCAGAAATGTGCCCCCTGATGAAAATGCATCATGTGTTATACAGTCCCTGGCCATCGAATTAGGACCACATAAAATTTCACTTTTACGGCTATAATTATGTTATATATGGAAAATCTTGGGTCATGCAAAATTATTGCTAAATACGTTGATAACGATATATACATAGCAATTTACTATCGTGATAATAAATTGTGTGATGAGTGATTAAGGGCCGTGCGTTTACGTTAGGCTCGAGTATTGATAGCGAGTCAGGTGAAATTTGAATGCCATAGAAAATATCTGCCTACTCAAAAGACTAGTTTACAACTCTCCAACATTATCCGAGTTGAAAAGAATTACAGATATTTGGGAAAATAATGAAGATATAAAGTATATGATGTATACAGAGCATGCCGGAAGCTGTGACCAAAGCAAAGGGTGGAAAAGATATTAACATGTGTTAATGTTATGTACAGTAGTAGTATCGTGTTAGTAGCCAATAAATTATATAATTACAATTTGAACAGGCCTTTTAATTATACGGAAAACGTGAAAAATGCTAAAAATTTATGGTGGTCCTAACTCGATGGCCAGGGACTGTTCTATCGATAGAGCCAGCCCTGAGTGCACGCATGACCAACGAGAAGAGCACGCTGGCAATCGTACACACGAAGGTGCTTGACCGAGTGAAGTCGAACGACTAACCGTATACGGAGACTTTTCTTACTCGAAACTGGAGATAAACAATGTCATTTGTGCTAGAATCCCACCCTCATACTTGCCAGTCTGCTGTCCTGTGGAGAATCGGGCTTCTTCCCTCTTTTGTACCATGAAGTACGACAAAATCGACAGCCATCATTCCGGTAAACACCACGAACTTCTACGTTTAAATTGTTCGTGGTACTTGATTGATGAATATTCGTCGACTGCAACGGAAATCTAGACTCGCGCAGCGAATCGAATCTAGTGACATTCTGTTACGTAAACAAGTTCGGTATGAAGTGTTCGATTGAAATCTAAAGTCGGTTTTACTCGCGCATAAATCAAGAATTCTGGAAACAGAAGATGTTAACGGTTTGAGCGGCCATGTTGCGTCCATCAGAAGTCTTAAAGTATAGTAACTTTATTTTCAAACATCAATTAGTCCGACGACATATACGTAACTAGGTTTGCTATATACCTTGTCGAATATCTAAGTAATTTATTGTGTTAGTTATTTATTGAGTATTTATCTCTCCGTTCGCGTTAACTATGTGGCTAAATAGTAAGAGTATGTTTGCATGTTATGTTAAAAGTCAAACACTATTTCTGTCGTGCAGATGCATTTAAATGTCGTTTTTTTGGGTCGGCTCGCAAGAACGGAACGCGGATAATGATAGCGATGGGGTGAAATGGTATGGGAAGGATCATTAATGCGTCTAATTCCGTAGCATTGGAATGTAACATCATAAATTGCATGAAATTCGAATGATTCTCAACGTGGTTTACTCGGAAATGTATGTTTCTCAACATTAATTACTGTCAATGGGGAGGAAATGTATTCTCGCCGAAACTGCTCTATAAATAAACAAACTACATACTCGGAAATATTTCGTGTTCCATGAAATTTTGATTATGGAATGGACTGGTTCACTTGCTGACTCAATATTCAAATTAATAATGTATCTACGATTTAGTTAGTAAATGTAGAATTCTTTCAAAACGTTTGTCCAAGCATTCGAATCACCTCATTATTCCTAATTCCCAATTTTTCGAATTTCCAAACTTTCAACCCCCCTTTTCTGGGCTTCTAAATCTGAAAATTTCCACATTTTTTTATCTCTGAATTTTTAGATTCTCAAATCCCTATATCAGGAAATCTCTATGTTCCCAAATGACTGTGTGCCAAAATACCTGTATAGGGATTTTGGGATATAGGGATTTTGGAATATAGGGATTTTGGGATATAGGGATTTTGGGATATAGGGATTTTGGGATATAGGGATTTTGGGATATAGGGATTTTGGGATATAGGGATTTTGGGATATAGGGATTTTGGGATATAGGGATTTTGGGATATAGGGATTTTGGGATATAGGGATTTTGGGATATAGGGATTTTGGGATATAGGGATTTTGGGATATAGGGATTTTGGGATATAGGGATTTTGGGATATAGGGATTTGGGATATAGGGATTTTGGGATATAGGGATTTTGGGATATAGGGATTTTGGGATATAGGGATTTTGGGATATAGGGATTTTGGGATATAGGGATTTTGGGATATAGGGATTTTGGGATATAGGGATTTTGGGATATAGGGATTTTGGGATATAGGGATTTTGGGATATAGGGATTTTGGGATATAGGGATTTTGGGATATAGGGATTTTGGGATATAGGGATTTTGGGATATAGGGATTTTGGGATATAGGGATTTTGGGATATAGGGATTTTGGGATATAGGGATTTTGGGATATAGGGATATTGGGATATAGGGATTTTGGGATATAGGGATTTTGGGATATAGAGATTTGGGATATAGGGATTTGGGATATAGAGATTTGGGGATATAGGGATTTGGGGATATAGTGATTTGAGGGTGTAGGAATTTGGGGATATAGGCATTTCGAAATATATGGATTTTGGGATAGAGGTATTTGGAGACATACGAATTTGGAATTATAGGGATTTGGAAATATAGGGAATTTGGAATAGGGGAATTTGGAGACATAAGGATTTCGAATTATAGGGATTTCGGAATATAGAGATTTGGGGATGTAAGGATTTTTGCGATGTAGAGATGTCGGAATATCCTCAAATCTTTACATTCCTAAATTCTTATATTTCCAAATACCTATAATTCCAAATCCTTACGTTCCCAAATTCCTAGATCCCAAAATCCCTATAATCTTAAATCCCTATATCTCCAAATTCCTAGATCCCAAAATCCCTATAATCCAAAATCCCTAAGTCACCAAATGTCTAGATTAGCGTATCCCTAGATTCAAAGGCCCGTGGATTCAAAAATTCCCAAATTCTTAGACCTTCAAATTTCTCGATGCCATAATGTATTTGTCATAAATTCCTCAGGCAAACCAGGTTTACACTTCGCTCCGCCCTGTCATCCACTCCTTTGTTTCCGTCCATAAAAAATATATAATATATACTTGCCTCTCCCTAATTTTTCTACATCGTCATTGAAAAAAATTCCATTCGAAGCGAAACACTCGACACTGATTTCTCGGATCATTACGCTGGCAGGAATTACCTCCGATTTCAATTTGTTGCCGAGCAATCAAGAAACATTAGCGATTTCGATTTACGAGTTTTCCTCCAGCGCAGGGACAAACGAAGAAGAAACGTTATAACATCGTGATATCAATTCTGTTGTAATGACACAATCGTAGCCAGTCAGTCGGATGTTGGTTTGAAGTGTGGGTGGAAGGTGATGGTGACGATCTAGGTCCGGCTTCGTTCTCCAACTCGTTGTTTATCAAGCTCCCCTTCGCATAACAAGCATCAAAACACTTGGCGCCCCACGCTGGAGCCGTCGTAGTCATCTTCCGCCCCAATGGTCGCTCCTATTTTTCGTGGATACGCGGGGATAGGCGCTGGCATGGGTTAAAACATGGGGACCGGGAGTCGGGAGCATCTCTATACACACAGACGCCGTCTCTAGCCACCGAAAAAATGAATTATAGACCTGGAACCACTGGGAACTCGATCGTTCGAATCACCGTTTGGCCGTCGTCGAACTACTTGAAATTTTGGGGGAGCATGTTCATTAATACTTGGAACACGTTTAAGTAATTTACATAATTTTACTTTTGCCGTAACTACGGTTCTTGAACGGGGTGGGCCAAGTTGCTTATTCATTACTAATTGTGTCGGTGCACCTCTCCGGGTATGAACGCGTGGCCCTCGGAAGTTCGGGAATTTCAAAGGTTAACAGTTTTGCTGGATTTTTGGAATTTTTAGGATTTGAGAGTTTTGATATTTTGAAGTTTGGAAATGTTACTTGATATTTGAGAGTATAGATATTTGGAAATATAGAAATTCAGGAATTTGGAAAATTTAATAATTTGAGTTTGTAAAAATTTTGAAATTAGAAATTGGGAATTTAAAAATTTGAAAATTAGCTAATTTGTACATTTGCAAATTTGCAAAATTATTAATTTGAACATTTTTTAATTTAAATCAAATCAGAAGAAATAATGTAATAGTTTAACTATATCTTATATTATTGTGTCTCCTTTTCTGAATTTTTATAATTGTTTTTCTGCAAAATAAATGTAATAAATAGATATAATAAATATATTAAGCTCAAATGAGTGAAATAAATTTATGCAAGTTTTCTCATATACTGACTGCTTTAAAATTGGCAGACTCCATTTATACAACTCTCATCCACACAAAGAGACCATATTGAACAAATACACATATGAATATGCATAAACCTCACATAAATCTAAGGTTTAAAATATTTGATCATGATCTAGGGAATCGTGATTTAGATACCATACATGAACGATACCAAAATGAACAAACCCTGTTTCATAAAAAGAAACGATTTTTCACCTGTCGAGACATCTACCCGATACCTCGAAGCAACGATCTATTTACGATTATCTTGCGATGTAGGGTCCTTCGGGAAAAACTTTTCGGGGTAAACATCTTTCGAAAACATTTCTTACAGCTTGATCGATATTACATGAATTCTGTAAGAACGATAAAACCGAATGTCATTCCCCGGAACAAACGTTTTACGATCATCCGTTAGCTAACCTAGGGAGGAATCAACTATAAAGACATAGCGGCACCTCGGAAAATAAATCCAGATTCGTAATTATTCCTAAAGAGGAAAAAATCGCGATATCGAAGTATCATAACCTTGGTGCAAGGAAGTAACACAAATACGAAATTGTTGTGATCACTTTGCAAATTTAATATGGTGGAAAAATAAACAAAATTTTATTCAAAATTTATTTTTCCCTATTTTTAAATTTGATCGTACTTTCCTTCTATTTCTTAAGATTTAGCACGATCGTATTCAGTCTTTAATTTTCCAGACTCATTGGATTTAAAATTTTGGGTGGTTTAGAAATTCTACATACAATCTCCATTTTTCTTAACGATATCTTAACAATACATATAAAAATATCGATAATATTTCAATATTGTCAACATACACATTATATTGGTGACGCATTCATATTACATATTCGTACATATTGCAAGCTCATACATGTCAGTAACATATGTGTGTTTCATATTCATGCACATTACAAAATCATATAACTATATCAGTAACATGTGTGTGTTACATATTCATGTATATCACAAAATCATATAACTACATCAGTAACATGTGTGTGTGACATATTCATGTATATTACAAAATCATATAACTATATCAGTAACATGTGTGTGTTTCATATTCATGCACATTACAAAATCATATAACTATGTCAGTAACATATGTTACATATTCACATGTATTACAAAATCATACGTATCGACTGCAACAGCATAGAACCTATTAAAAAGCACAGCATGCCCGAAATAAATCCACTAATGACCTTTCATTAGGATAAGTAAGAACCAAAAGAGAAACACGAACGTCCCCTCTAGAGATCATGGATGGAGAAATTCAGCTGACAATATCGAAGCAAACACGAGTCGATGTACAAGGGGTATGAGTAGAGGATAAGGCGTCCCCTGTTTGGCGAGCGATGAGCAACGTCCCACCCCCGTCGTGACGATGCCACGATGCCAACAGAAGTATTCTTGCATTGGTCGACGTCGTGGTCGTCGTCGACGTCGTCGTCGTCGTCTTCGTCGTGTCGTGGGTCGGCCAGTGGCGGCGACGGTGTCGGCGACGCTCCACGGTTGGCGTCGAGGTTAGCGCCGGCCGGTCGCTGGAATCGGCGCCCGGCTGTCTCTTTTCTCCCTTTCCTCGTCTCACTCCACGTTTCGGCCGTCTGCACGAAAGAGCGGCCCCGTCGTTTCGTCGTCGTCCGTTCGACGGCGACGACGTGGCTCTGCCGGCTGTCGCCAACGCCATCCGCCGCTTCTGCACCACCCTTCTGCCGCCTCCCCCTCGTTTTTTCCCTACCGCCCTATCGATATATCCATGTATTCCACGACACGATGTGTTTAGATAATGAAACTGTACGCTTCCAAAAAATTTCCACCACCGTCCCTTGTTTGCCAATCGGGAAAATAACGGGATCCTCCGCTGTGCCACCGTGTCTGCTTCTTTGCGCGTTAAACACGCATTCAACTCACTGTCAAGGGACAACTAACGTGCACGCGCCACGAGATGGCCTCTAGCAACTGCAAGAGACGAACTTTGTTCAAAATTTCGTGTTTTGTGATTTGGAAATTGGAGACTCGGAATCTTGAAGATCTGGGAAGTTGGAAATTAGGGGTTTTAGTATGCAGGAATTTGAAAATTTTCAATTTGGTATTGTGAAATTTAGGAATTTAGGGAATTTGATTATGCAAATATTTGGGGATTTGTGATTTTATAAATATTTTTAAATTAGTTTTGAAAATTTGTAGCTTTAAAGGTAAATTTGAAAATTTCTATATTTGTTAATTTGTAATTACAGAAATCTATGAACTTTTAAATTTAGAAATTGCTGAGTTTATAAATTTGAAGATTTTCAATTTATAACCTTTCCAAAGAAAGTATATAATTTAAAAAGTCTCTGTTCTATTAAAACAATCAAAGGTAAAAATTCTTTGATTATAAAAATATTTCAAATCTGATGTCTCGGACACCTCATCATTTTGACTCGTACAAAGTGCAAGCGTGAATCTCGCAATTAACCTATGACTTATCTACTCGTTCTACTTTCAAAAATTCTTGCAATCTACAAGATTAACCTCTTCCTCCGTAAACGCAGGCCAAAGAGAAACAGCAACGTCCGGAATTCCGTGTCAAGCGTATCCGTAAGACACGCCAAAGTTTGAACGAACTTTATACGACTCTACTGAATATAAACTTGGACGTTACAACACAGCTAGTCTCCTTACACAGTCCCTTGATCAATGACCTAATATCGTGCAACGGAAGGAGAAAATATCCCGTCTCATAAGGGGGTTAATTTGTAGCTCGATAAAAATAAATCCCCTTCGAATATCGCGAGATTGAATTGGAATCAGACAGCATAATACTTTCACATTTTACAATAGCCGAGTTACAGCGTAAGCGAAACGTTCTCCAATGGGCTTTCTCGATAATTACATTTCAGGTTCGTGTCGCAGGATCAGAAATCATCGTGTGTCCCTGTGGATAGAAAGATCGAAAGAAAAGCTTTGCCAAACGAGGAGCGAGCCGAGCCAGCGAAAGTTTCGCTCGATTGGTTGTGTGTCGACCAGTCGAAGAAGGCATCGGGCGTCCGAAACTGCCCTGTCTCGACGCCATTGCTGGCGGCTCCTATGCGTCCTCTCCTCGAATCTCTTTCCTCGAGTTCCCCTCGACGCCGCAAACCGTCTCGGTCCATCCCGGCGTCCCTTAACCCAAACCATTATCTGTGTATCACGATTATAGGGCAACGGGACCGACAAACAGGCTTGGGCCAGACCCCCTGGCACCCTCGTCTCATCCCTCTTATTTCTTGCTCTCTTCGTACGTCGTTACGTGTTTGCACACTCGCGTGGTAGGATTTAATAGGGAGAATGATGGCTAGTAAATTCGCAACCTTTTATGGCGATACATTTTTGTATTTGGATATTTGCGAAATTTGAATCCGGAAATTTTTTATTTCAGGGCTGTTCTGAAATATGGACATTGAGAATTGGGTGAGTTGAGAATTTAGGAATTTGGGAATTTAGAAACTTAAAGATTTAGGAATTTGAAAATTTAAACATTTAGGCACTTGAGAATAGTGGGAATTGAAAAGTTTGAAAATTTGGGTACGTAGAAATTTAGAAATTTACAATTAGTGGATTGTGGAATTTAAGAATTATAAAAAATGTCGAAGTATTGAAATTTAAGAATTCAGAGGTTTTGAAATTAGAAAATATGAAAAGTTGCAAATTGGGAAACATAGAAATTTGTCCATTTGTATATTTGAGAATCTGATAATAAAGTAATCGACAAATTCTTTAATTTAACAATTTGGAATCTTGACATACCAATCACCTTAATCTGCATCCACCTTATTGATATATTAACGATAACAGTTCGGTATCGTCGTCATTTATCGATAACTGCATCGATAAATAATCAATGCTCCAAGATTAACCAGCTCACTGAAACTCCATCTAAAAAGGATTAAAACCTATCTGTCATGCGAACGTGAATCATAGCTCAGTTATGTTCGTTCTTCATTGGTTGGTTTCAAGAATTCAACGAGGAGCTATGGAGACCGAGGGTAGCGTAAAAATAAAATGCTCCTCGGAACCCGGGCCATTATACGGTCCGGACATAAACTGTACCCGAAAAACAATTATCAAGAACTACCTCAAAACCATAATAATTTGCGGCAAGTATCGTTCCTGTAATGCGTAGCGTTGTTTTTTCCTAAAGATGAAAACGAGCAGCCGTGGGCGAGCGTGTAACGATGCCCGATACTGGGTGGTAGTCTGATGCATCACGGTGCAATCAGTCGTAGCAACAACTATGTGATGGTAATGGTGGTGTATCGAGAAGGAGGAGGAATGGAAGTGTGATAAAGAGGAGAAACGGTAAACGAAGGGAGGAGAATAGAAATTTTTAAGTTATGTTAGATGTTAGTGGATGCTCAGGTTTATTTGCGTAATCGTTGACTATTGTGGTCTGCACTCGGGGGTAACGTAGACAGGTATACAGAAAAAAATGTTTACTAATTGTTTTGAATTTTGGGGAATCAAATTTTCAGGTTTGAAAGTTGACAAGTGCTCAAATTTACAAATTGCCATATTACAATATCCTGTAATCTATTTTCATATTTTCAAATTGTCAAATATCTGAATTTTCAGATCCCCAGTTTTCAAATTCATCAATTACCATATTTTGTACATTCTATATATTCTGTTTATTTTGTCCATTTTGTCTACTTTGTCTATTTTGTCCATTTTGTCTATTTTGTCCATTTTGTCCATTTTGTCTATTTTGTCTACTTTGTCCATTTTGTCCATTTTGTCCATTTTGTCCATTTTGTCCATTTTGTCCATTTTGTCCATTTTGTCCATTTTGTCCATTTTGTCCATTTTGTCTATTTTTTATATTATATAATTACCTATAGATTTAAAACGTTATATTAATTATTTTCCTTCATATATTTCATAAGAAAATAATTCAATTGGTTCCACTGGTATGCAAGAACCAATTAAGGATTCATAATTATCTTCTCAATTAATTTATTATAATACCTTAACGCAATCTTTTAATTAAAATTCCATAATATCAAATACATATAGTTCCATCTCGTTTCGGTGATTTCTTTTTCGCGTCAGTAGAATGTCGTAGACGCGTCTATGCAGTTTGTGTAGTCATGAACCAAACCGGTTTAAAAACCAGTATGGCGAATTCTACATATTAATGTAAAGAAATTTACTTCTATTTCAGACTGTTCAAAAACACGTATCGAAATAGATACAGTTGTTTTGAATGATAATTTTCAACTGCAAAACACGTTGCATAATATAGCTGATTCATAGTGTGTACTGTAATTTATAACATGCATCAGATAGTAAATATTTTAAATGCTAAAATAAATCGAAAATATGGAAAATATTTTCCATATTGTGAAAATATGGAAAATCCGATAATATTTGTTTTTACTTCGCAGTCTATCGCCACGCGCTACATAGCTACATATATCGCTGCACGCTATATGGCTATGCGTTATATCGCCTCAAATTCTACAACTAAAATCACCACGCGTTGTATGACTATACGCTATATCGCCACCTATGATTACGCATTATTTTGCCACATTGAGAATAGAAGTTAGCCTTCATTAACAAGAATTAAAACAACAAAAGGAATTAGTTGTATATTTGTACTATATACGTCATTTTATTATCTTGTAGATTTCCTTTGTTTCATAATTCTAATTACGTTAACTTGATTATGTGTTACAGGAAGAAGCATATATTGTATTGTACACTGCCACTCAAAATTTTTTACTACTATATATAATATAAACTATGTATATAAACACGGTTTTTGATAGATATGTTGCACTTTTATTACCTTTATTACATGTTGCATTTAAATATCAAAATAAAATGATCTAATTGTAAATACGCTTTAAAACAAGAATTACAATTAATTATAATTAATTTATAGTAGTTGAAAATTTAGAAATTTGATAATTTTAAAAATATAAAATTTCCAAGTTTGAAAATCTGCAAAGCTGAAAATTAAAAATTAAATTACATTAAATTAAAAATTTCTATTCACAGATGCAGATTATAATCATTGGTTTGACCAATTAAAATCAATTAAATGTAGTTTTATCATAACAAAAGTATATTCTATATAAAAAGTTTTTTATTTCAAAAGCATATGGTGTAAACTTTTGAGCAAGCGTGTACCGAAATAAATGCTGCGTAAAAAGGATTCATAAGCGCATTAATTAGAGCGTCTTCTTTTATATTCAGAGTCTAACAATCGTTAGAAGTCATTCAATTATCTTGTGAGAAAATCACAGGTATATGAAGGTAATACGATTATCATGAACCACCTACACCATAGATCCGCCGGTAAAGAAATTCTACACGCTCCAGTATCGACGGAAACTTAACCTCACTATCGTGGAACGTCAACTGTACATTCAGTCGCACGAAATGTCATGGGAATGTTTTAAAGGACAAGTAACGTTAAGAACACCGACATTCGTCGAGCGTTAATCTGTCTTACGCAACGAAACAGACTTATATTATTAATAATAACGATAAGATTACTCCCGTCTAGTCGCGTTGCGTCGCGTAATGAACGCGAAACAGCGCGTAACGATGCCTCCTCGACTTGTGCTGAGAACGAGCGTAGACCACGTACGGACTAGAACGTTCATACATTAGTTTCTTGTGAATCAAAGTGGCGTACGGTCACACGGTGAAGCGAACGCGTTATTCAAACCTGCCTGTTCCACTGCTGCCTCCGCAAGCTGTATTCGTTCCTCGATTTCGTCGCGTTTCGTGACAGTTTACAATTACCGAAATATGGGCACTGATTCGAACGCGACATACTTAGGGCTAGATCTCAGCACGCAGCAGGTAAATTCTTAAAAATTAATTCGTAATCTGCTACTTGTTATGATTCATATGTTTCCGTCTAATGAGTAATCTCTGTCGTACGTCACGTATCCTCATCGTATAAAAAAACTTATGGTCGACACGAGTCATGGGTGACAGCTTGACAAGGTCCATTTCTCTCGCTCTTACTTTCCTCCAAGACGTTTATCTTTATTCGTGATCTTTCTTGTACCGGTTTTAATGCTTCACGTATCACGTAGAAATAATTAATGTAATTGTACAGTAGCAAGTCACAGAAAGTTGACATTTGTTGCTTTGAAGAGTTATTTTGTATCTTTATGATGCTACTTTACTGGCCCCTGCCGTATATCGTTCAGTGCGCATGCGTGCATTTAAAGCGCGTTTATTTTGAACTTACCAAAAAAAAATTGTTATTTGGAACGAATATTTTATTTAAATGCAGTTTTTTTTTTACACAATTTCTATTTGCTTTTAAAGATTACATAAATTTGTATTAGATCATGTATTTCAAGTTAAAATCTTCACTTCTTTTATCTTAAATATATATTTTCTAACAAAATCGGAACACTGGTTTATTTGTGCACTCTTCTTTTAAATATGAAGTAATTTTTAAGCTGTAAAATTGAAGGCATATGAATTAATTATTCTCTTGTATAATATAATAAAATTGAAATTACTCAAATACTTTCTTAATATTTTATCTTATCTCTACAAGCATATATAACAGAAATAGTTTTTAAAATTTTAACGTATACTCAGTGGAAGAAATCTGTTTCAAGTAATTAAAACGAATACGTAAGAGAATATAATTTACTTATAATTCATAGAACTTGTAGTAATAAATTTGCTGTAATTTACCTTCGTATTTGGAAAGACATGTAAATATGGTACAGCTTATTAAAGTGATACATAAGCTCATCTTCGCTGATAGATAATAGTTTCGCAGTGTGTGACGCGCGTGGACTGGGTCACAATTATCTATCGCGACGATAACATTACGATAAAAGTATGTATTTCTCCGTACAGAAAAACGCGGAACACTAAAACACCAGTTCAAAGGATAATTAAAATTGCCTAATACTTGCGAACAGTTTTCAAATTTATAAATTTCTTATTTCTGATATTTTTATATTTAAAGCTTCCACTCTCAAATTTCCCAATTCTCAAATGCCGAAATTTTCAAATTCCCAAATTTTCCAAACTTTCAACTTCTTAAATTCCTATGATTCTATTTTTTTAAATTCCTAAATCTCCAAATTCACAAATCCCTAAATTTCGAAATCTTCAAATTTTACACCTTCTTAAATCTTCAAATCCCCAGATAGTTAAATTCCCAAATTTCCTCAAATTTCCAAAATCTTAAAGTAAGAAATTCTCAAGTTTTTTTTAAGCATCCCAACTCAAATTCCCTATACTCCTAAATTCACAAACTGCAAAATCTCCAAATTTTTCAAAATCTAAAATTTTCAAATCCCCCAAAGTACAGTTTCGAAAACAGTTCATCTGAACACTTTGAGAATCTTTCAATTAAAAATTTTAATGTTCCGAAAATTTGTCTTGCAAATAAAAATGTTCCGATTAAGAACCACTGCCCTATTAAGTAATAGATGTAGAACTGCATATTTGTGATCGTGAAATAGTTGTTTACACGTTCGCACGATAAACTCACTGGAAGACATCGCATTGAATTTCAGATTTCGCATTAAATTTATAATCGCGTTTTGTAGGGTAACGTAACTAATTAACTATATCTCCGGTAGAAACATTCTTGTTTTCTCGCGTGTAGATATACAAGATTAGTAGGTTAATAAATTAAAGACAGTTTTGGATACCAGGTAAAAAAGTGATTAACAAATATTTTTGGCCGTTGTAGTTGAAAGCGGTAGTCGTTGATAATAATCTCGCCGTTCTCCACGAAACCAGTGTACAATTCGACAATGATCTGCCAGAATTTAGGTATGTTTTATAGTTATGTCCCGATGCGCTTCTGCATGTAATATTAATTTTTTTTTACTTGTTTATTTCAGTCCACTAAATTTTGCATCTTTTTTTCAAACTTTCCTCGCCAGATTTGATCTTTTGAAATTAACACGATTAGTTTGTAATATTCGACAGAACACGACTTTTTTTTTATTTATTTACGTCAACATTCGTATAAATAGATTTTAATATAATATTTAAGCACAGACTGATTTACAAATGAACGAATTGCTTATTATCTATTCGTGAAGAGAGAATCGATAAGATTTGCTGCTCGAGAAGCGTGAAAATTGCATTTATATAAATTTTAATGATCTACAATTATAATTTATATGTAAATAATGAATTGCATATGCAAGACCTCTTACTACATTCTTACTCTTAGTTTCTGAATTTTAATCATTTTAATATCTTAATTATGTTGTTACCGATTAAGTTTAAATTGTGTTGCTAATAAAGTTGTTTTCTTAAGTCTTTTTAAAGTAACATTAATTTATTAATGATATGAAAATATGTATTGAGGATGTATAACGTTGAATATTTGAAACATTGGATAAACGAATAAATGTAGCAAGCATAATTGTTCTCTGTTTTTACTTTGGTTGGTGAGAAGAAGTACAAGTTTCAACGAATTCAATTATTATTAAAAATATTGAAACTAGAAATTTTGCTTCAGATCGTGGATGATTATTTTGGCTTAATGGTGTCTACTTAAATAAATTTGATAGATCATTTCTTGATCGACTAAATATCACATGATTTTAGAACATACGGAGGAGTCGTTCAGAAAAAGGAGGAGCAACATGTGGTGGTGGCACCCACTTTGATGTGGGTTAAGGCCTTAGACATGATTCTCGATAAATTGCGAGTATGTGGTGTCGATTTTAGCAAAGTGGCCGCCATTTCAGGATGTGCACAGGTAAAAAAACGCTTTAAACAATCAAGTTATTACAAATGTGTACAAACTTTGATAATCCTTTTTACTCTTATACTCAACATGAACACCTGTGTCCGGCTTCTGTTTAACAGGCACTTATTTACCCAGCACTGTTCGAACTAAGCAATCACCTGTAAAAGCTTTCCCGAGTGTAATGACAAAGTAAAGATAAAATATTGTAAAATTATCACAGACAAATTTTGTTTCAGTACGTATATATGTATGTATAGTAAAAATAGAATTTCACATATCTTAGACCTCCATGAACACGGACATTTTTGAGCGTTTGAAAAGAAACGAAAAGTGTATTTAGATGATAACGTTATCTTTAATAATTATAATTGTAGCAACATGGCACAGTTTACTGGGGCAAGGGCAGTCGAAATCATTTGCAGCGATTGGATCCTGCAAAATTTTTACACGAACAGCTCCTCACATCTTTTTCGGTGACACAGTCACCCGTGTGGATGGATTCCAGCACGACTAAGGAATGCAATGTTTTGGAAGAAATCGTGGGCGGCCCCCAAGTATGTTTTTTTATTTTATAGAAATTATATTCAAGTCTCTGTTTCTGTCTTTTATAGAGTACTATCGTGTTACGGAATGCTGCAGCTATTTCCATTTTTTCATTATATTGCATGCAGAATTGTACTATCAAACTAGGATAGATTTTAATCATACTCTCTATTATAATAATATATGTAATATTAGTAATAGGCTCAATTTTAGTAACATTTAATTTTGATAATAATCTCAATTTTTGTAACATTTAATTTTAATAATAGTCTCAGTTGTAGTAGCATTTGGTTTTAATGGTAGTCTCAATTTTAATGACATATTTCATTCTTCAATCTTTAGTCATTCAAGGTTTTACATAATCAATTTAATTATCTACCACCATTTTCGTTTGTGTTTCATTTTTATTGTCACATATAAACTTGTATTACTAAAATACTCGTATCTCATAAAATAAATAAATTAAATTAAAAAATCTATTTAAGTTATAAACGTATACATTTCTTTTACAACTTTTAAACATTAATGCATTCATTTTAGCAATCTATAAAATAATATATGAGAACAATACAATCAATAGTACTATTAAGAAAATAATTTTTCATTTAAGAAAAATGACAAGAAAGATTTTTACCTGCACAGTTATGTTGTACACTGTCTTTTTATAAATTTTCTTCTTGTTTTAATTAATTTTCCTTTTATCATAGAAAATAACTCGAAATGCGTGACCACTCAAGAATTTGTTAATAATAAACGCATGCCATTTCTCAGATATCTTCAAACGTAATTTCCATGAATATTCATGCATGAAGGAGAATTAATTTGCAATTTACATTCGTTGCAAGACTCACCAGTATAGCTTTTATCATAGTTTCTGATCTTATTGACACGGGACATTTTTTAAAATTCTCGTTGACGTTCAACGAAAGAATGGTGGAAAAAAAGATATCTTTGGAAGGGTATCGTCTCCACTCTTTTTTTTCCGATATTTTTTCAATCATTTGGATTCTGTGTCGCGCAGATTCGATCTTTTTGTATACAATCGATCAAGCATTTTATTGACTTTGTTGCTGACCATTAACAATGGAATTGCTTTTAATTAATGTCCAAAAACGTCGCGCGACTTCATGGACCGACGCCACGTTTTACAGACTAAGATAAAATCAACGAAAATAATTTTTCGTTACAAAATTTTACTGTTAATCCGGGATAAAAATATTTACAAAATGGGCACACATACTGTATTTAACAAAATTCATGATTTTAAAAATATGGATTCAGTAAGACAAGCAAAAATTATAATTAAAAGAAATTTTCGAGTGATTTTTACGTTAAAGAAATCTTAGTATCCCTTTTAAAAATTGTAATCTTTTTTTTTAAATTCTCATTTTAATATATATATACATATATATATTAATACAATTAATATCGTATCGTTATCATATATATACAAAATACAATACAATATTATATACAAAATTTACAATCTATAGGAAGGGGGGTACTGACCACAACCGTTGACGCAAGTATCTTTAATCAATCTAAGAAAATTCTATTTCAAATTTTCTATGAGAAGTTATTGCTCTCTTAAATATACAGAATAATATATTTTAGTATTGAAGAGTTCGATTTTGAAAAATTATTCTACAGCCCCTGGCCATCGAAGTACCACCATAAATTTTTAGCATTTTTCACGTATTCCGTAAAATTAAAAGGCCTGTTCAAATTGTAATAATATAATTTATTAGCTACTAACATGATACTACTACTGTACATAACATTAACACATGTTAATATCTTCCACCCTTTGCTTTGGTCACAGCTTCCGGCATGCTCTGTATACATCATATACTTTATATCTTCATTATTTTCCCAAATATTTGTAATTCTTTTCAACTCGGATAATGTTGGAGAGTTGTAAACTAGTCTTTTGAGTAGACGGACATTTTCTATGGCATTCAAATTTCACCTGACTCGCTATCGATACTCGAGCCTAACGTAAACGCACGGCCCTTAATCACTCATCACACAATTTATTATCACGATAGTAAATTGCTATGTATATATCGTTATCAACGTATTTAGCAATAATTTGCATGACCCATGATTTTCCATATATTACATAATTATAGCCATAAAAGTGAAATTTTACATGGTCCTAATTCGATGGCCAGGGACTGTTCATTTTACCTCGAATTCGATCACAAGAATCATGACACTATAATACAGTTTCAAAGGATACACTTCAAATGATCTTATAAAATCATTGATCTAACTCACGATTAACTCATTCACTAATTACCACGATGATCTTCGATGCGAAAATTTTGCTGTTGATTGCAGAAGTTGGCGGAGATAACGGGATCTCGAGCGTACGAAAGATTCTCAGGACCTCAAATAGCAAAAATAGCTCGCAGGAGACCGGAAGCCTACAACAATACTGAGGTATTTTAACTAACAAACGTTCATGGATTTATTCGACAAAAATTAAAAACTGCAATTGAACGAGGCACACAATACGTGTAGTCCTATTTCTTCACTTCTGGTTAAACAATTGTCTAATCCAGTTATTGGCACTTCCTCATTATAAATCGTACAGTAAATAAACAAATGAATAATATTTTCATTTGTAATTGGTAGACTGCGGATGTTTATGCATTTATGATGCATAGAGGTCTGCAAAATATAAATAAACTGTGTAACTACTCATAAATTAGATCCACAATCTGTAAATTACATAATTTATGTTTATGTTGTAGACTTCGATATATCAGAAACGCACAAACATTCGCGATCTAATATGTTTATTTATGAAAAGTTCTATTAATTAGTACAGTGAGGAATAAATCTGCTTTCCCTAAAAAGAAAACTGTAAACATGGATCCAAGAAGTATTCCAAAAATTGATTTCTTGTGAGACTTGTGGATTTGACAAATTTTTAAATGGATTAAAAATTGAGAGACATGGAAATGTATAGAGATTTCGAGATTTATGAATATGGGAATTTAGAAATTTAGAACCTTGCAATTTTGGGACTTAGAAATTTAGGGACCTGGAAATTTCAGGAGGTTGAGATTTCAGTATGTAGGGATTTGGTAGTCTACTAATTTGAGGTCAAAGAGATTTGTGGATCCAGGAATTTGGAGATCTAGGAATTTGGGAATCTGTAAATTTGGGGATATAGAAATTTGGGATTGTAGAAACTTGAAAATTTAGGAATTGAGGGACTTAGGAGTTCCAGAAAGTTGAGATTTCGGTGTCTAGGGATTTGGCAGTCTACTAATTTGAGGTCAAAGAAATTTGTGGATCCAGGAATTTGGAGATCTGTAAATTTGGAGATATAGAAATTTGGGGTTGTAGAAACTTGCATATCTAGGAACTTAGGAACTTAGGAGTTCCAGAAAGTTGAGATTTCGGTGTCTAGGGATTTGGCAGTCTACTAATTTGAGGTCGAAGCGATTTGTGGATCCAGGAATTTTGGAATCTGTAAATTTGGAGATATAGAAATTGGGGGTTGTAGAAACTTGCATATCTAGGAATTTGGGAATCTGTAAATTTGGGGATATAGAAATTTGTGGTTGTAGAAACTTGAAGATCTATGAATTTAGGGACTTAGGAATTTTGGAATTTCGGGACTTGGGATTTCGATACAATATATGAGAATTTAGAGATTTCAGATTTACAAATTTGGAAATCTAAAGATTTAGGGGAGTTTCAAAATTTCCAAATTTCAAATCTTAAAAATGAAAAAATTCGAATATTCGCAAACTTGAACATTTAGTTTAGGAATATGAAAATATATGAATTTAGAAATTTTCAAAGTTATATATTACCTCTTCTTATCCTAAGAACACTAAATAATAAGTGCCCTTATAATAAGCACTATAGGTTATAAGGTCTCTTATCCTAACACGTAATATCCTAAGAAAGCCACCATTGTGAGCATACTGTAAAATATTAGATACGAAATACTGTATCAAATTCCCCAGTTTCCTTTATATAAAATTTTACACAAGAAATCGTAATATACACTTGAAAACAGTGCATTGTATTATGAATTTGCTTAGATTCACGGAACCCAAAATGACGGAGCTCAAATTTCTTTAAATTACGAAAATTAGTAAGGAGCTTTTGTCCAAATGTAATTATAACCTTCGTATAATTTGCATATCATTTATTTTTATAGTTCAATTTCAATTGTAATACAAGTGATCATTGAACGTCCGTAAATCCAGACTTAAAGTGCCCATAATTGGATAGTGTACCCTAGTTTGAATTCTGCACGAGGAGGTTTATTAGTTTCACAGAAATCGAATAGCGAACTAACGTGGCTGATAAGAACGATTACTGTTGCCTGTTTGAACTGTTCTCTTTAATAGATACCGTGTTGCTCGATGTCACTCTATTTAGGTCGTTCTTATTGCGATTGCAGAAAAACTGCTGCCATTAAAGATTAAACGGATAATACGGTGCGAGCGTTGGAAATGTTGCTGTTAAAGATATTTTGTTAAATTAACGATTGCATTTTTGAGATATTCGTATGATCGCGGTTGGTAAGACTGTTTCTACAAAATTTCGTATTTTTATAACAACGTGTTACCTATCGCTTACTGATAACGCAATTAAATGCTAATGTTAGAGATATGCAAAAGCAGTCCTGTACGGAAGTTTATTTTAATTTTACATATGAAGTACGAATCAGATTAAATTAGATATGCAGATTGGACAAACTCGATTATGATCGCATATATAGAGATTAAATTTATTTATGTATTAATGTTATATGATAATGTAATTAATTAATTACAATTATTATTTTATTTATATAATTATATAATTGCAATTATAATTATATATTCAAGTTAAATTTAATTAGATGTTGCACACATCGTTGCGTCATATAACAAACGAATTTTTATGAATTAAAGGTTTGTTACTTTTCATTTAATCGATCAATAGCTTCAGTCTAGCACAAGATCTGTAGTGCAATTACAATTTTAGTATTACAATTATTTGTATGTATTACAAATTATAAATACAATTGTTTGTACTATAATTTATACAGTTTGTCATAAATTAGCTTTTATTTATACATATTCTCAGTGAAATTATGCATTATGTTTTCTTTTTCAATTCTTATATTGCAATAACAACTATATTATTAACAATGATTTTAGATTTGTTTTTTACTATTTTCTTTTATTTTATTACTTTATTAGTGAGTGATGTTTGATTATTGATAATATAATCCCTAAAATGAGGGATTTTAATACCGATTAACACTGTTTGAAATTAACTAATATAAAATTAAGATTCTTATAATTACCCAGAATAAGTAAGAAAGAAATGTTATTTAAACAAGTTTCATTTTCTACATAAAAATATAGCTATTTTTTATTTCTTCCAGCGAATCTCTTTAATTAGCAGTTTTATGGCGTCTTTATTTTTGGGCGACTTCGCGCCCATCGATTGGTCCGATGGATCTGGAATGAACTTGTTAAATATTCATACGAAAGCCTGGGACGAAGTGTTACTAGAGGTAATATATCACCGATCATTATAATAATCAATTGATAAATAATTAATCATACCGATTTTCATGGGATAACACTATGTAAAACCGTTTTGCAATAATTAATATTAATTCAAGATGCATGTAGATTATTTAAATTTGCTTTCATTCTTGTGTGTATAAATCTTTCCAATTTGCATTTTTCCAAATCTTGTTCTGCACGTCAAGACAGATAAGCAAAAAACATATTAATATCTGTGATATAGATACATCTTTTTTGTGCAAGAGAATTGTTCGATTATACCGAATCAAGTGTGCAGTTAAACAAAAACTCTTTTTTAATTTTAAATATAATTATGGACATAGAGGGATACGGGAATGTGGTAGTATCAAAAAATAGGAACATCGGGACATATTGATATCAAGATATATCAGAACATATACAGGTATATCGGAACATAGTGATATATAGGGATATTGAGATAATAACAATATTGAAATAAAAGAAATATAGAAATTTCAAAAAGTAAAAATTTAGAAATGTAGGATTTCAAAAAGTAAAAATTTAGAAATATAAATACCTAAGATAAAGATTTATCAACATTCAGAGATATAGGGATATACATCTAGGGATCTAGGTATCTATTTAGAAATATCCCGATATAATATACAATAACTGATTTCAAAATTCGAACATATACAATCACTTATTATAAATAAATGTATAAATTATTTTATTAAGAAATTTTGATGAATCATCTATCGGAAAAGTAAACATAATTAAAAGAACGTAGTTATATTAAAATTGAAAAATAGTTACACTACAATTTCATAATTTATACTAACACTTTTTAATAGAACTTGCTTAATCACAACTTAACGATTAATTTCTGTAACAAAAATTGAAAATAATTCTGCTAAATTATCTTTTTAATTATCTTCGCATATCTCAGCACATATTTCAAGAAAAAAGTTATTATCATTTTTTAAAGTTATCAGAGAAAAATAGTGTAGCAACACGGTTACATGCTAAACCTATGTAAAACATATATTTCAGAACGGGTTGCGTTAGGATAATTAAAAAGATTTCTCTTATCTAAATTATATATTGCATGTACTTTTTTTCAATATCCACAATCGAATTGCTGTTTGCTCAGGCTTGCGCTTCTGGTTTGAGAGAAAAGCTAGGTAAACCTGTTTTCTCGTGCAGCGATATCGGCCCAATTTCATCCTATTTCGTAGAAAGATTCGGCTTCGACGAAGCATGCAGGATAATTGCGTTCACGGGTGACAATTCAGGTTCTCTGATAGGTAAGCGATACTGGTACAGTCAGTAGCAAATCTGGTTTCTCCGAGGGAAATTTGATAAACCTTCGAGAAAATGCCACTCACTTATTTAGATTTAATCGATGGATTTCCAGATTTTCAAATTTGGAAAGTTTAGAAATTTAGGAATTTGCGGATTTGAAAAATTGACAATTTAGAGATTTAGATATGTAGAGATTGAACGAGTTAGAAATATAAGAATTTGAGAATTTGAAAATTTAGGAAGTATTCAGAAATTTCAGTGATTTAGTGAATTATGAAATTAAAAAATTTAAGAACTTGGAAATATGGAAATTTGAACATCTAGAAAATGTGGAAATTTTAGAATCATGAAATTCGATGATTTGGAAAAGTAGAAACTTGAAAACGTAGAAATATGGAAATTTAAAAATACAGAAAATTTGGAAATATGGAAATTCAGAAATTACAAAATAATATTCAAAAATGTGGCAATATACAAATTTTGTAATCTAGTGAATTGTTAAATGCAGGAATTCAAAAATGTAGAAAATTTGTAAATACAAAAATTCAATAATTTAGAAAATTTGCAAACATAGAACTTCAAAAATCTACAAAATTTGTAAACGTAGAAATTTAAAAATCTACAAAATCTGAAATTATAAAAATTTTAAAGTCTAGAAAATTTGAAAATATAAAAATTCGAAAATATAAAAATGTAAAAGTCCTTAGAATTTGAGCATATAGAAATTTGAAAATCTACAAAATTTGCAGACGTAGAAATTCGAAAATCTACAAAATTTGTAAATATAGAAATTTAAAAATCTACAAAATTTGAAATTACAAAAATGTTTAAATCTATAAAATACAAAATTTGGAAATATAACAATTAAAAAGTTTGCAAATATCAAAATTCGAAAATCTACAAAGATAGAAATATAAAAATCTAGAAATGTAAGGATTTGAAGATTTACAATCTTGAAAATTTGAAAAACAACAATTTTCGAAATTAAAAAATGTTCGTGTTCACATATGTGTGTTTATCCGAAGGAAGTTGCATTCAAGTGTACACTGGGTTTCATATTAATCCCACGGTTTCAGACACCGACATATTTCGCTTTGAGGCGACAGTATCAATTTATACGCACTATTTCGCCTCCTGACGACAAGTTTTGATCCCGCACGTTTGATCTCTCATGAATATTCACGCAAATACGGTTTCCAATTTGCCGCGCGCTGACTTTCGACTCCCATGGTAAATGATTTATGAGGTTTTTCATTCAAACAGTAACTTGCGATCTATTGCGTTAAGAGAACCCTTTACAATTTTCGTGTGGTTTGGTATTTTAATTTTATCGTTAATGTACACGGTTACTCGATAATTTTCACGAAATTTGGGTAGAAACAATTCTACTTAATTTTCCTTCATTTTATATTTTTTTATTTTTTATTATATTTATATTTCAGATTATTCCTTACTGCGTGTTCTTATAAATACTTAATATAATTATTATTAATATAAATAATTTTATTTAGAGCAGTTTCAAGTGTTAATCAAATACAATCAAATTTTTGTAATATACTTAATATTATTTATCAAATATTAGCTTAATTTATAAATCTACAAATAACACTCTATTTTACAAATATCTGTAACTTGATATAGCAACATCGCTAAAAATAACATAATCGGTAATTAATCCTCCGTCAAAACGAAACTTTTGCGAATCTTCCACGTTAGACCATAAAAATGCTAATTTCTATAAACCGGTTTCTTTCACGCTAATGTCGAATACCAGTATATTTTAGCAAATTGCAACAAGCTTAATGGTGTGTAAAATATGTCGTAATTCAATTTAAACAAGATTAAATTTCAAAACATATCAAAATTTCATACAGAATTTGTTACAAGTTAGAACTTAATTTATTCGCTGCGGTAATTGAAGAATGAAATAATGACAAAAATTGGTAAATATTTATTATAATTCATTTATTGATGTATAGGGATGCGATTGAAGGAAGGAGATATCGCTTGCAGTTTGGGAACGAGTGATACTTTGTTTTTGTCACTGAACAAACCGAAGACTGTCTTGGAAGGACACATATTCTGCAATCCAATTAACGAAAATGCTTACATGGCATTACTTTGGTATGTACACTATATTTTGAATTTTATTGCCATCTTTCTTACTGAAATTTAATTTCATTCGCGATAACAACAATTTAACCCTCTTTTTTTGTTGCTTTACAACCACCGCTCAAAACGTGTTATTTTAATAAAAGTTTTGCTGTTAAATATTTTGTCAAATCTGTTCTTGTAATAAAAAATATAATTGAGAAAAATTAATTAACAAAAAATATAATTATTTCTGCTAAAAGATAAGAATAATTTCTACTAGAATTTGTGGCGATATAACGAAAGTGTATATTGTAAGGATATAATGCATTAAGAATATTTCAATGATGAATTTACAGTTTTAAAAATGGATCTCTAACTCGAGAAAGAATACGAGACACCGCTGCACAGAGTTCTTGGCAAATTTTTAATGAATTACTGGAAAGCACGCCACGGGGTAATTTCGGAAATTTGGCGTTATACTTCGATGCACAAGAAATATTACCGTTCGTCATCGGTGATCATAGATTCAACAAAGCTAACGATGAGATTTCGCGGTATAGCTCGAAGGAGGTTGAAGTGAGAGCTTTAATCGAGGGTCAATTCGTCGCGAAAAGAGCTCATGCTGAAGACTTTGGTTTTGTTATTGGTAAGATATGCTTCATTATTTTTTACTCTCAGAATAATTTATGAATCGATTATTCGTTTAAATTTGAGAAACAGTAAATATATAAAAGATTTGATTTTGTAAACTGTGAAGAATTGACTTTATCTTTTTGCATATTTTTATAGGGCCTAATACACGCGTCATTGCAACAGGAGGTGCATCTACAAATAAAGCCATACTACAAGTGCTTTCCGATGTTTTTAATTCCCCGGTGTATATATCGGTAATAATTGATATTTATTTATTAAATAATATGACTCCCAAAGTTCAAATGTCCTAAAATTCTAAACTCCCAAAGGTAAATGTCCCAAAATTCCAAATTCCCAAAGTTTCAATGTCTTAAAATTCAACGCTCAGAAATTTCAAACTTCATTCTTTAAAAGTGTCTTTTTCTGTTAAACTAAAAGACGATAGACCTATATTTTTATCTGCTATGTCAAATTACAGTATATATTATTGAAATTGGCATGGAGCCCTTGGAATATGTTCCGCATTAATAATGGTTGTTAAAATTTTACACGGCATATGTTTGTTTACTACTTTGTATTCACTTCTAACAGGAGATAGCTAATTCGGCAATGATGGGAGCAGCCTATCAAGCGAAACACGGTTTGTTGCGAAACGAATGTAACTTTGATGAAATAACGCGATGCTTGCCAGAACCGAAACTAGTATGTCATCCCTACGATGACGCAGAATCAGTAAGTTAAAACTTAAGTATATCAGAACCTCTTCACTTTTTTGAATTGTCGAAAATAATTTTTTTTTGTATTTTTAGATATACAAATCGATGGTCATACGTTATCGGAAAATAATAGAGCAAATTAAAAAGAAAACAAATTCGAAATAAAATATGTAGGTGATATACATATTCAGACAAAAGCATTTAAAACGAAGAGGCCTTCACAATGCAAAAAAGATAGGAAAGCATTCTCGCATTTGATGCATTTCTTGTTGATATTTTTAGATTTTTATACAACATTTTATGAGCATTTTTTAGAAGCTTTTAAACTTTAAGCATTTAAATTTGAATTGATTTGAATTTTAGTAAGTCTTCTTTACTTCCTTTTTAACCTTCAGAGTATGGAGCCTAGCTTGGAATAGTAAATGACAGAGTGAGATCGCTGAAATCCTACACTAAAAATTTATTAAAATAGCCCTTAATATTTATTTTTTGATATTTTAATATTATATTAAAATTTAACGCCTGTTTCCATAAAAACAATACATTTTAGTAGTCTCGAATCCCTCCATTCCATACTCTAAAGGCTACAAAAAAGGTTTTTAACACGTTGACTGTCGTGGATATCATCAGTGGCCGGAGATTCAAATGTCTTATAGTCAAGTCATTAATAGAAATAGAAGTTCTTAAACTAAAGTAACAATGTTTCGAAATCTCAATGTTCTAATGTTCCAAAATCTTAAAGTTCAAAAGTGCCGAAGTTCCAAGATCTAAAATTAATTGGTTGTATGAATAATAATTATAATTAATATCTTAATGTCTTATAACGCATATTCACTTTGACTTCGACAATCAACGTGTTAGAAAATAGTGCAACAAAAGCAGATTTTATTGCTGGAAAACATACTAAACATTAAATATTTATATATTTTGCAACTGTTCTTCGAATATTTTATTAAATAAACTAGTTAAATATCAATCGCTAATGCCTTACTGATAAAAGTACAAGGTAACCTAAGTGCAATTTTTAAAATAATAACTGAGCTTATAACTCGGAAACTAATTTTGTATTTGTATATTTATAAATTTTATTATATTATACAAGATTAATTTATTAAATGCTAACTTATTACAATTATGAAGTAAAAACAGATAACTGTAATGAAGAATTAAATTTGATTCCATTTAAAATGTGTTTTATTTACCTTATAAAATTATAACACTGATTGCTAATATATTTTTTTCAATCATTCAGGAAAAAGAAAATTCATTTTTACATACAGACAGTGTAAAATTTTTGACATATATTTAAATACATATTTCTCTACTTTATTTTTTCCTACCGCCTCTTTCCTTTGGAAATAGATTGATTACGTTACCGGATGTTAAATTGTAGTATGCGAGAGTGTTATTATCTTTGAAGAACATTCCCTAAGAAACACAGAGAAAACATATTATTATTGAACACAAGATTGTAATTGGAAACTTGTTAAAAATAAATAATTTATATTATACCTCGTACTGCAACTTCTGTTTGCCAGGAGGCATACCAGTTTGTTCATGAATAAGGGCTTTCATTGTGGATACAGTATCGCTTACTTGCAAGGTAATATTCAATGTCTGGCCATTCAATTTCCATTCTGCTTTCTCCGTCATCATTGGCACAGCTATACTCAACTGAACAGGACCCTAAAAAATAAATAATCATTTTTCAATAACTGAAAATTCTAAAGTTTTAAACATGTATACCATACCTTGTTCCTAGCTAAGAATTGTTGTTCGGGTATTAATGAATCTTCCGTTCTCAATTTCTTAGTCTGAGGTTCTTCTTCCATTGGTTCATTAGGATGCTTCAATCCCATCTAAAAAGATAATCAGATAAATATTAAAGGACTATTTTTTACTCAAACATCAAATACTCAAAGTTAGGAACACTTACAGCGGATGTCATTGGTGGTTGCATGGGAGGTGGTGTTGGCATAAATGGCGACATTGCTGGTGCTGATAGCGAATAAATGAAAACATTAATATGAATGAAATTATAATATACTTACTCAAAATTTATAAACTTACTCATAAGCGGTGGCGGTCGAATTGGAGGCATAGGTGCCATCATCATCATCGGTGCTTGTGGCATCATCGGTTGTGGAATACCCATAGTAGGCATACTCATGGTTGGAGGTGGTGGTGGTTGCGTTGGGACCGGCACTGGCTTTGGAGCTGGCGGTTTAGGTGGTGCTTTCAACGTAGCTTGAGGTTTTGAAGCTGCTGCAGCCATATGTGACAGTTCAGCTGCGCGATTAGCGGGTTTTGGGCCGATCTTTTCTTTCTCTTCATCCGGAAGAAGTCCCTTGACTTTATGTATTTGATGAATTTGTTCTTCCAGAGTAATATTTGCTCTTGCAGCCCTAGTTGCTGCTTCCACACTCGACGTGTGACCGTCCCACGTGACTTTATCATCCTTCTTTTTGTCTTCTTCTCCGATCTTTTTACCGATGGCAGTTTCCTCATCACCGACACCGAAAATATCGGTACGCCTTTCGGCGAGTTGCTTCAAACTGGCTTCAATAGCTGTACCAGGTGCAAATACTGTTTCTTGAGCCAGTTTGTCGAGATGTTTGTCTCTCTGTTCAACCCATCGCGGGTCCAATAATCCAATTCGCATATGCTCTTGAACTTTACTTGCCGGTATACGTTCTCCCGTAATTGGAGATATCAAATACTCATCAGGCGCAACAGGACGTGCAACTTTGTTCCCTGTAAAGATTTAATATGACTTACGTACATGGTGTTTCTAGTAACTGTGACAAACTATATTTTTAAAATGAAATTTGATCGTTTACTTTTGGGATACCCTGTATATTGTTTACTTACCATGTTGTTTAGGATCATATCCTTTCTTTACAACAACATTTCCTGGTGTAGGAGGTAATGGTGGTGGCTGCATATTATTGCTATCGCGTGGTTTCGATTCTTTGACCTTATGAGTATCACCTGGCGGTGATACATCATCTTCATCGCTCGAGTCTTCCTCCATATCTTGCACCTTAAAATATAAACATTATATAGGTATTGTATAGGTCAAAATTATATAGATATGTCGATATCTCAAAATTTGTACTTTTTTGAGTTAAGTTACTTTTGAAATATGTATGACAAAAAATACTTACTTGATTGTTATCCTTCGCACGATCTTTTTCACCTTCTGTTCGATTTTGCATTTCATCTTCTCCTTCACTATCAATTTGCATTTCAACATCTTCACCTTCTTCTATTCTTTCCTACAAATTTAATTCATCCTTGAGAACAAAAGATTTATAACTATGCAATACAACAATGGAATATAAACCATATTTTATTACCTGCATTAGTACTCGAGCACCAACTTCATCTGGTGTTGTTGGTGCTGGAAAATTACCAACTTCAAATTGCTGATAATCAACAGTTTCAACTACAACAAAATCATGCCAATCAATTTGTGCATAAGCAACTCTTTCACGTTCCAGCTCTTCTTCTTCTTTACGTCTTTGAGCTTCTTGATATTTTAACCACTCAGCGCGATACTTAACTTGTTCTAAAATTTTATCCATATTAAATGCTTCATCACGAAGACGTGGTAATAAATCTTTGGGAGGAATTAATACCTGCAAATTCATACCAGTTTAAATAAATAACTAAACAATAATGTTTAAAGTGCAAAAAAAAAACCATACCTTAGTATATTGCTCTAAAAGTTTTGTGAAGTACTGAAACAATGAATGTTGAGGTCTTAAGAAATCAAATTGAAAATTTCTCTGTTCTCTATTCATCAAGTTTGTTAAAAACTGACGGCCATTACGAGCTACAAACTGAGCTGTTAATTTAACAATATCCCTAAATTAAAAAAAATGAACATTTAATTTATGACGCATCTTAATAAATAATTATATATAATCCACAAAAATTAATCAAAACACATACAAATCCAAAGCTGAAATAGAAGGGGGATCAGCAATGAACTCAAATTCTGCAGGTGGATCTTTAGGAACAAACGGTTGTTCGACTTGTTTTAAAATTTCTTGCTGTTTCTGATGAGCTGCAAGATTAACTGCCTTTCCAGGTCCAGATCCTATTGATGGTTCTTGACCTTTCCCTTCTTTAAATTCTTTTACTTTATGCTGGTAATATGCATGGTATGGATCACCAAAATTCAAGAAATTAAATTTTGGATTTCCCAATTCATTTTGTCTAATCCTTGATTCAAATTCAGGTCCATTTCTAGCCACAAAACTGGCCGTCTTGTCAACGATATCTAAATTTTTACATAAGGAAAGTTACATTTGGATTAATTCTTACATAAATAAAGTATTCATACGTATGTAACATTGTGTTTTATAAAAAATAAGCAACAATAGTTGTTTATAAACAACAGCTATGCAAACAACTTGTCATGGTTTAATAACTACATACTTATATTTGAAAGTACAAATATACATAATTATTTACAAACAGATTTACGACAGCAGATTATATTCTATCGATTCAATAAGAAAGCATTGTCAAAGGATACTTCTAACCTCCGGTGGAGGATAAATAATGCCCACAATCGGCTGAGAGGAAGGTGCATTATTTTCTTCGGTTTCGGTTGCTGGCGGTTGTAAAACCGCAACTTCTTGTGCAGGCATATTGCTGAATATAACCTGAGTCACTTAACTTAATATTCCTGTTAATATTTCTTGTAATCCATTGTACCCAAAATACTGTTTCGTAAACGTAACATAAACGCCACCATTTCACATCGTGTAGACTTGTGTAGATTAAAGTTGCATTTTCAATAAGATTGTAAGAAAATGCATCCAATACACATATATAAAAGAAAACTTTAATTTTTGTCATTAGAGAGTGCATATCCACTCTCCTTATATATGTGTATTGGATACATTTTCTTATAATATTATTGAAAATGCAACTTTAATCTACACACATCCACGCGATGTGAAATGGTGGCGTTTATGTTACATTTACGAAACAGTATTTTGAATGCAATGTATTGAAATGTTATTATTTCACGAAAGAGAGATTGTTTATTTTCTACAAAAAGATAAATATAACATTTAAATAAAAGAATAAATTAATAAAATAAGTTGAAAATAATTTAATGTGGTGTAAAAATTTGGGATACTTTTATTTGTGCATATCCTTGGATTTTTTTATATCATTTCAAAGAATAAATTTTGATTTATTATTTAATTTTGGCGAATTGTGAAACAAGTATTATATAAATTAAGGTGTAGTCATTTAGGAAAATGAAGAAATAAAATTTAAATTATACAGTAAATCATGTGATTTTAATAAAATTTATATGAATTTTATATTTATTGTCTGTGCATATATTTTTATATTTAATATACGAGACGTTATGAAGAATTTAAAATAATTATAAATTACTGTGATAAAATTGGAAAAAAATTCAACATGGTATTTCCAACAAAAATAGCGCATAAAGCAAATAGAATTTCCAATCATTATTATAATGTTTTTGTAATATATTTGTTAATGTTTACATTATTTATTATTCTGATTGCAACATACATCTTTACATTTGAAAGTACGCAGAAGCATTCGGTGTATAATGCTATTGTTTTTAATGATTTGAATTCTTTACCTGTACATACAATAGATGCAGATTCTCCAACGGCAGATGCCACAAATTCATCTTGTACATATTTTAGTTGCTTTAATGTTTATCGTTGTGGTAGTCAAGGAAATAAGCTTTTAGTGTACATTTATCCGCCAAAAATCTATGTAGATAGTTTAGAAAGACCTGTTACAAGTCAAATGTCTAAAGAATTTTATCAGATTTTATTTACTATAATTTCAAGTAAATTTTATACACCAAATCCATATGAAGCATGTATTTTTATACCATCACTTGATACATTAAATCAGAATAGATTAAAGTTACAAGAAGTTTCACAAGCTTTGAAATCATTACCATTGTAAGTGTTTTATTATTTTAATGTTTATTATACCTTAAAGCAACATATAATATTTTAATTTTATTATATATACTTTAGCTGGAATAATGGAGAAAATCATGTTGTATTTAATATGGTATCTGGAAGTGTGCCTGATTATAACACAGTCATTGATGTATCAGTTGGAAAAGCAATGATTGCGGGAGCCGGAATGTCATCGTTAACATACAGATCTGGTTTTGATATCAGTTTACCAGTATACAGCCCTTTAACAAATAATTTTAAACCAAATATTAGTGATACAAGGTAACACAAAGTTGCATATTTTTAAATGGTTACTTATAGTATCAATAATTTACTTATTTTAGATTGTGGTTAGCTATTTCATCTCAAATTAATATTAACTCTGCTTTTGAACAAGATTTATTAGAAATTAAATCTCTATCACCAAAGGATATATTAATATTAGGACCATGTTTACAGTATAGTTCTATGAATAGTACAATTCGATGTGCAGGAATAGATGTTTATAAATATCCTGATGTACTTCAAGTATGTAAAATAATAAAAAATTTTCTTATTAGGAAAAAAATTCTTATGTTACACTTAAACTTTGTTTTTGGTAGACAGGAACATTTTGTTTAGTAATTCGGGGTGCAAGACTTGGGCAAAGTACACTTCTAGAATGTATGGCTACAGGTTCTATACCTGTAATTATAGCTGATTCTCTTGCAATGCCCTTCCATGATGTAATTGATTGGACTAGGTAAAAATTCATGACTATTTTATTAATAATTTTTTTATATCAATAAACTTGTGAAAAATAAATATATTTATTAAACATTTTTACTTAGAGCTGCTATATTTGTACGGGAAGTAGATATTTTATCTGTAATATCTGTATTAAAGAAGGTATCACCAAAACGAATTACGGAACTTCAGAAACAGGGTGCATGGCTTTATGAGAAATATTTTAAATCTATGGAAAAAATTACAGAAACAACATTAGAAATACTCGCAGATCGTGTATTTCCACATTTAGCTAGAGATTACACTTTCTGGAATGTGTCACCTCGTAAGGTAGGTATAAGATATTTTAATTAAAAAGTTATAAATTCAAAAAAATAATTTGTTATATTGTATGTACAGGATGTTACATCTCCTCTTTTCTTACCTATTACCGCACCAAAAACTCGAGGATTTACTGCGGTAATTTTAACATACGATAGATTAGAATTACTATTTCTTTTGATTAATAAGCTTGTTAAAGTACCAAGTCTGAGTAAAGTTCTAGTAATTTGGAATAATCAGCACAAAGATCCCCCACATTGTAAGTTCTTTTAATACTAATTTAATATTAATTATGCTGTTAAATATTACATTTTAATTTTTTCTGTGCATATTGCAGCATCTAGATGGCCAAAATTAAATAAACCATTAAAAGTTATACAAACAAAAGAAAATAAATTATCTAACAGATTTTATCCATATGATGAAATTGAGACTGAAGCAGTTTTGTCAATAGATGATGACATTATTATGTTAACTGCAGACGAAGTAGAATTTGCCTATGAGGTTTGTTCACTAAAAATATTTGAACAGTTCAGGACATATACAAAAAAAATAAAAAATAAAGATTAAAAACAATGATTAGGTTTGGAGAGAATTTCCCGACCGAATAGTTGGTTTTCCATCTCGAATTCACATCTGGGATAATGGTACAAGTTGTTGGAAATATGAAAGTGAATGGACTAATAGTATTTCGATGGTCCTAACTGGAGCTGCATTTCATCATAAAGTAACAAAACTGCATCATTTAATTATTCATTTTTAGTATAATGTATTAAATCATATTAAAATATGATTATTTCAGTATTGGAATTACATGTATACTACCGCCATGCCAGGTGATATTAAAGAATGGGTTGATGATCACATGAATTGTGAAGACATTGCTATGAATTTTTTAGTAGCAAACGTAACGAAAAAAGCACCGATAAAAGTAAGCGTATAAAAACTGGTTAAATTGAAATATTTTAGACATATACCAATTATAATTGTGTCATCGCAGGTAACACCAAAGAAGAAATTTCGATGTCCAGAGTGTACAAATACTGAAATGCTTTCAGCGGATCTAGCACATATGGTGGAACGTACACAATGCATAAACAAATTTTCTTCAATTTATGGGTCAATGCCATTACAGTCAGTTGAATTTCGAGCAGATCCTGTTTTATTCAAAGATATATTTCCTGAAAAACTCAAAAGATTTAATGATATTGGAAGCTTATAAATGTTTTATTTATTTTAATAATACAGGAGGGTATACTAAAATGAACGTAACTAGGTCTAGATATTCGTTCGTTATAACATTTATTTGTTCTAACATGCATCAAGGTGTCTGTATATTTAGGGGTAATTTGTTCCAAACCCACAAATGTGAGTAATCACAATTTTCTGTTTTCATTTTTTAGCAATGAGAACAGAATGAAAACATTCATGTATATTCATGTATTTAAATTTATTAAATATAATTTGTTGATTCATACAATACTTCGTTTTTTATGTTACATGACAATACCATTATTAAAAATGCTCATTAATTCAGTAATACCTTAGTAGATGATGCATTACAAGACAATGTGATGTCTGTGTAAGGTCTGTTGGAGCAATTCTAACTAATGGAAATAACATAATATTTTGTATCATGTAATCACGATTCGTAATAATGTTATCTGATTTTGAAACAAATTCCTTCAACAATTGCTTTTTTACCAACTTCATCAGCTGACAGAACAGCCATGTGACTCTAAGAAAAATGTATTAGTATTTATAGTATTTACGTTTATACAGTGTTATTTTTAGACATAAACAAAACATACCGTTGCTGCCTGTTCGCATGAATTCATGTAACCTATTATCATAGAATTAGTTGAATAACTCCACAGAAAATCTCCTAATCCTTCTTCAGCTGCATATCGGATAGCAATAACACCACCAAGTTTTTGATCAAGTCCGCGTAAAAACTTCGAATCTAAAAAAAATACTTATTTATCAATAATAGAATAAATCATTTACACCTATTTTCCACAACAGAGATATTTTATATTGGAAAGTAATAATATAGTTACGGGTTTTCACCGATAAAATCAACGTTCATAGCATGATGTAAGCCAAGAGTTGGGCATGAACTATCAGATATAGCTTCTGCAGCTGTCCGTGCAAGTGAAGTGCGAACAAGGTGTTCTCCGCAACCCGATGTACTTGTTCCTACGGCATATTTATCTTTACACGCCCATATACCACCTCCCCACATCCCAGCCTTAAAATTAAAATTGCAACAATGTTATATGTTCTTTGTAACTGACATCAATAAAACGAACTAAAAATAAACACCAATTTCAAATAAAATTGTATAATTTTAAGGAAAAGAAACAACGTACTTGGCCTACTCTCCCAGGATATTTTAAAATTATGCCGCCGCTAGAACAAGCTGCAGCAATATTTCCTTCTTTATCAACACATACAGCACCTACTGTATCCATTCTTCTTTTACTGTACTTTAAAGTCAAATATTGGTATATTTAAAATTAAAATATTCTGAAGATAATCTACAAAAATTTAAATAAAAGATTTACCTTATAAGTTTCTGTGTCAGAATTCTCAATTTTTCTTTTGTAGTGTTTATACATTTTCTGTGCTTTCGCTAAAAATTATGGTAGATTAGAAAAATATAATTAACATATTAGTAAAACACAGTATGTGTTACATACTAGATATTAATTGTTCTGGGGGTACAGTTTGTATTCCCATTTCCTGTGCCCAAATATGTGCGCCACTTCCAACTAAGAAACTTGTATCGTAATATAATTGTAAGAATTCAGCTCATTAATTTGAATTGCATTTTATTCAATATTTTATACTTAAATACTTTACCTTGGTGGAATTCTACCATATGCAATTTTAACTGCTTGATGTTCACAGAGTCGTTTTGCCAATAAAATAGGATTTTTTATTCCACTAACTGCACCAACTGCACCAAATTGCAGTGTAGTACCATCCATAACACTGGCATCACATTCCACTGTTCCTTCCAATGTTAGATTGGAACCAAATCCAGCATTAGTTAAAGGAGAATTTTCTAATATAATTACTGTTTCCACTGCTGCATCCAATGAACTACCACCATTTTTTAGATTATGAATACCCTATGAAAGTAAGTACTTTTTATTATTGTTCATTAATTTAAGATAATGTAAATAAAGAATGGAAACAACTTACCGCCTTACATGCTTGACGACATAATTTCTGGTATTGTTCTTTTAGAGTTTCTGAATGTCGCCCTGCTCCTAATAGAATATGCACCAATGATACAATGTTTATTGTTATGTATTTCTAATTTAATCAGCTTGTTTATCTTTTATTAGAATATATGCAGAGATTAAAATGTAAAACATACCAACATGAACAGCGATAAACCCCTGATTACTATTAGCCATCAAATCTGATTACTTCTTTTACTGTATAAATGTTTACTACTTTTATTATTATACCTAGTTATGATTTATACAACATACTGTTTTTAAATGTATGTACTGTTAATTTTATACACAACTATCAGTAAATTAAATTACATTTATTATTCTTTTAAATTTCATATTCTAGTAATACATAAATTATTTATGTCCTTTTTATGAAATGTATTTTTCAATCAATAAGAAAACAAATACATGAACTTAAAAAGATAGTAATGACATTATAAATGATTATAAACACTGAGTATGAAGTAATGTTCAAAAATTGTATAATATACAAATATACAGGACAGTTCACACTGATTCCAACGATTAACAAACCAAGTTCACTTGAAAGCGCAACAGTATAAACAAATAGTTCGTGAAATTGACACTAAAGGGCGTAAATTTTTCGGTAAAATACGCGGGAGTTGACAATTCTACATTAAAATTAATGGAATTGAACGATACAATCATACAGTTTATTATTTGCTACGTTTAAATTTATGTGTGAAGTATATACATGACATATGAGCTTCCTTAATTTTCTGATTAGATACTAAAATGTACCGATTACTTACGTAAAATTACAGTTTCTACAAATTTAAGTGAAATTAATACTTCTCGTAAGTATATTTATAATCCTATTTAAAATTTGTGATTTACTGTTAATAATGCACATTTGTATTTATTTACATTTATTGTATGATTAAAGTACGTAAGATACTTATGAAAGTTGTTGTAGGTTACTTGAATTAAGACTTTCGGTTCAATAAATATTCAACAAAGGTTAGCAAATACATATATTGTAAGTATTATACGAGAACAATAGTTTGGTTTGCATAAAAACGTGAAAAATTTATTTATATACTAAATTTTAACTTTAATATTTTTTGTGATTAATAGAAGATTAATTTCATTTTCAGGATTACATGAAAAATAATACAACATATTATACCTAAAATATATTGAATGGCCATACTAATAGAAAACGTTTGGACTTTCTGTTGCAAGCAACTATTTCTTTGTAATAATCATGTTGATATTTGATTTTTTAAAAAAATTTTTTGGATGGGTAGACGAAACACCTAGGAAACGTAGAGCTGTTTCGTTTAGCTTAGAGAAAGAATTTGTAACTTCGAAAAAGCAGTGCTGCAATCACGAAATTATTGACCTGGAAGACGAACCTATTGAAATTAAAAATGATAGCGATGATGATGATGACGTTCAAATTATAATCAAACATAAACCTTCTCCTGGTAATTCATTCAGTAGGGCGAATGGTACATGCAATAGTAGAGAAAAGTCATTTAGTTGTTGTAAATCAAAACGTGAGACGTGTTATGATAAATTAAACATGGGTTACTTTGATAATACAAGTGAAAGGGTACAAAATGTTAACAAGCACCACCAATGTTTAACATTGAATAAAACCCATCGTCTGAGAGAAAAAAATCAATATGAAGAGCTATTACAAAATTTTCTACCACATAGAATACACGTTATGTGCGATAAACGTGAAGAAAATGGACAGACACAAGAACCTCCAGAAGTAATAGATTTAGAGAAATTTAGTTTTTCAACTCCTTCCTCTAAAACACCACCAATTTCTAGGAAATATAACAGTTCCGGATCATGTTGGAATGTTTCAAGTAAAGAGAGAAAACAAAGGAATAAAGAAATAGTTATTACTTTAGATAATGATAAAACGGATGAAGTAGTATATTCCGTTCATGATAAAAAACCTTCTCCTAATAAAAGTAGTAGTACAGAAAGGTCCACACAAAATAAAAATATGGAATGTGTAGCAAAAAATACATTAAGAGATCACTTAGCAGCCAAAGCTGTAATGAGAGAGGATTTTGTTCCTCAAATAACAAAACGATACAATGAGCGTATAGAACAACGCTATAAGGAAGCGGAAGAATTAAAAAAAATGACATGTATGTTATCTAAACATAATCGTTTAGCAAGAGAAGCTGCTTTAGAAGAGCATTTAGCTAGATCCATGAGATTATGTGAGGCTGTTTTGGATGAAAGTGAAAAGCTAGAAGAATCAGAATTACCTACCTTAACAGATAAAATGCTACATGAAGTAAGAAATGCTCTTATTCCTCGACCACCTGATGAAATTCTCGTAGAAAACTTTGGTTTAAGAATTACAAGAAAGGATATTCACACATTAGCTGATCTAAACTGGTTAAACGATGAAGTAATTAATTTTTATATGAATTTATTAATAGCTAGAAGTGCAAATGACAAATACCCAAAGGTACATGCTATGAATACTTTCTTTTATCCAAAACTAATCAATGGTGGATATGCATCCTTAAAACGTTGGACAAAAAAAGTTGATATTTTTGCACAGGATCTTATAGTTGTTCCTATACATTTAGGTATTCATTGGTGTATGTCGATAATTGACTTTAGAGATAAAACTATTAATTATTACGATAGTATGGGTGGTAGCAATCCAAAATGTTTATCCTCGTTACGACAATATTTGGAAAATGAAAGCTTGGATAAAAAGAAACAAACATATGATACCAGTAATTGGAAGTTAGAATCTGTTAAAAATATTCCACTACAAATGAATGGAAGTGATTGTGGAGTATTTTCTTGTATGTTTGCCGAATATATCTGTGCAAATAAAAAGATCACATTTACACAACAAGATATGCCATATTTTCGAAATAAAATGGTTTATGAAATATTAAAATCCAAGCTTTTATAAAAAGAAACATTTATGTAACCATCTATGAAAGATAAATTAAGTAGTTCGCAGTAACTTCCATAAATCTGAAATATAATTTAGCACAAAAGAATTTATTATGGTGGAAAGTATTTTAAAAAGTATAAGCTAATAATGACATTGAAAAGTAATATTTCTTTTATTACTACCATAATTCCAAAAGTAATTACATAGTATGATTTCTTTTGTGTTATTAGAAATATATTTTTATTTAAAAATGAAATACTGATTGTTTTCTAATATAGAAAACATTAGTACTCTGTAAACCTAAGTTGAAAAATGGTATAATAAATAACTTTTTTCTTAATAAACAAAATATTTTGATTATTATTTGAATAATTAATATTTAATTATAAGCAATATAACAGTTGTATATGTGTCCTTTATTAAAAATAAATAATGTACTATGTTCTGTTTTAAATAAACGTACTGTTGAAAAAGTAGTTAGGACATAAATATCTACGTATTTAATTTTTATTTTATGCCAGTACTTATATATTATATTTTGTAAAGTATTCATGTATGATTTGATTTGTTCAATAACCATCCAATAAATGAACGTTAAGTCAAAAGTACGTTGATCCAAAAACTGAGTCTACTAAACAAAATTTAATTATCCTAATGTAAACAATCGGACAATTTTATAAAGATTAAACTTTTGCCGTCAGATGGTGTCTTGTATATTTGACAGCTCCGTTTTGTGAGTGAATTGACAGTGTATTTAAATACGTTATTATTTTCATTTGCAATTCGATATTTGATACGCATATAACATGCAAATCATATAAATGTTATTATATTTATTATTGACAATTGTAATTGTTATTCTTTAATAAACGAATTTCATATTTAATATATTATGTATTGTCTGATTTGAGCGTCATAACCTAAATAACCTGTAACTAAAGTATACCGTTTAAAAAGTGTGGAATTCCTAACAAGATTCTTTTTCGATTGAAGTAAACATGACTACTTACAGCGTAATAACGCCGGAGTTTATCAATTTATGTATTACCAGTTCTAGTCGAAATTCATGTTGCGTAGAACGCAGATTTCAAAAAGGAATAACAATCGATGAATTTAAGGTAAAAACGTTTATTAAAAATTACATGATATTTTTCTTCTTATACATTAATTATTGTTTACTATAATATTTTATATTATTATTTTCCTATATTAAAGGGAAAATTGGAATTGTTAACTGGTGGTAATCCTGCAACAATGAAGATCGAAGTGTACGATAAAAATGACAAACTAATTTGTAAATTAGATGATGGTCAACGTCTTTTAGGATCATACCCTATCGATGATGGAATGAAAATATTTGTAAATGAATACTTTCTAAAATTATATAACTGGAATAATTATAATATAAATATATTGAACATTTTAGGTAATAGACAATTTTTCTCGCACTGAGGAAAATTTAAATAATATTGAAAAATTTGAAATATCTGAAGAAGAGTATGCCAAACGCGCAGGTAATATGATAAAACAGATATAAATTAAATGTAAGAAATCGGATTGTTTTATATTTTTCTACATAATTGTTATATCAAACATTCTTAATTTTCTGTTTTAGATACAGTAAAAGCATTTTTGGAAAAAAATAAATTAGGAAAATACAATGAAGAAGAAATGAAAAGAAAAGCAGAAGAAAAGAAACAAGAAGAAGAGGCAGAAGCTTTAGCTGCACAGGCATGCAAAATTGGTGATCGATGTGAAGTTGCTGTTCCAAATCAGCCAAAACGTAGAGCTACCATCATGTATGTTGGTAAGTATATTACAAATTTACTTTTTCATAATATTCATTTCAATCATTACCTATTATTTTGTTTGTAGGCAAAACTGATTTTAAAGAAGGTTGGTGGATTGGTGTAAAATATGATGAACCACTTGGCAAAAATGATGGAACGTAAGATTGATATTATTTTGCTCTTCTTTTATTTTTACATAGCATCATGATCTTGTATATTTTTTTATTTCAGAGTTAATGGAAAAAAATATTTTGAGTGTTTACCAAAATATGGTGGATTTGTGAAACCGATGCATGTGAAAGTAGGAAACTTTCCAGAAGAAGAATTTGATTTGGATGAGGAACTATAAAGTTAAGACTGTGTCATTAATTTTTTCATTTTAAAAATTAGATTTTATAACAAATCTATAGTTAATATTTATTACATATAAAAATGCTTAATATTTCCTTCGTTTTATTATATCTGGTCTCCAATTTACAGGATGCGTTTCCTCCGTCTGAAAATATATAAATAAGACGATTGTACTAAGTTTATCTATAAAATAAATTAATTATACTAGACTATTTCGCAAATAAATTGTTCTTACAGCAGTGTCATCTTCTTTATACACTTTGATTGTTTTGTCTGCTTCTGTTGTAATCATTCGTGTGCCAGACATGTCAAATGTAATACTAAATACTCCAGCTTCACTGTCCATTGAACCAGGTTGAACTGGTGCTTGTAATCGTTGAAAATTATATCTTAAAATTGACATAATGTATATGAGTAATGCTATAAACTACACATGAAATAAAATGATATAATTGTTTACATCATTTACCCTGTCCTCCAATCCCACAGATGCATTGTACCATTATCCGCTCCAGAAACTAAAACACCATCAGCATTAACAGCCAAGCAATTAACTATGGCATTATGACCCGATAAATTTTGAATAAATTTGCCTTCTGGACATTTCCACTGTTTAATATTATCTGGAGATGCTGATGCAAACATGTACCTAATAATTGGTGTAAGTTAATTGTAAGTGTAATAATAGTACACAATTTATACATAAATACATACAATGATGGATGGAAAGTCACAGCTCTCACACTCTTTTTGTGATTTGTTAAAGTTGCTTTAGATTTTCCTGTAGCTAGATCCCATAACCTTATTGTGCAATCATGACTTCCAGTGACAATCTGATATAAAGAATATAAATGTTAAAAAATGTTAAATACTTTTTGATGAACAATGTAACGAAATACCTGTGGCTCAGCTGTTTGACAAATTACACTAGCAATTGTATTAGTATGACCAACAAGTGTGTGTACATTTGCCTTGGTACGCATATCCCATACTCTTGCAGTAGAATCTCTACCTGCAGTTACTAATACATCTATGCTAGGATGTAGTGCCATTGAATATACAGCTGATAAATGACCATGATAGTGTCTTATAACCTTTAAAAATGTAGATGAAAGTAATAAGTACAATAATGTAGATGAAAGTATAAATACATTGTACATGTATATCATAATACTACATATAATTTAAATTATGTTTAATAACCTTGTTGTACTCAAGATCCCAACACTTTACTTGTCGATCCTCTCCACAGGAAAATAGGTACGGGTGACGCTGAGAAAATGCAAGTCCACGAACACTACTTATGTGACCAGTCAAAGAAACTTTCAATTTACCACTTGCAAGATCCCATATCTACAATTTTTTAAATTAATCGCAAACATGTAATATTATATACAAAATTTTATGCAATTCAATGAAATATATCTTACTTTAATTACTCTATCTGCTGAACCAGTAGCAAACCATTCATTTCCTGGTTCAACGGCACAACATCTAACCCAACCAAGGTGACCACTAATAACTCTGTACAATTTCCATGGTGGATGCCATTTTGGTTTTGCCATAGAAGTTGTCTTTTTTTGTGTTATAAGAGTATTTATTACATTTCCTCCAGAATTTGTTTGTGTCGTTGCTATTATACTACTATTTTGTGTGCTATTATAAGGTACAGTAGCAGTAATACTATTTCCTCCAAAAGATTCATCTGTAAATTAAGTTTTTATCAAAACAATAACAAACTTTTATTTTGTATATGTATATATAGATATGTAAATATACCTCCTGGTGGAGGAGGATCTGCATTTTCATTTTCTTTCTGTGCTTTCATCACATTGTTATTTCTGACACGTTCCAATACAGGGCCGTAAGAGTCCTTTGCTTTTATGGTTTTTTTCATTTTTTGTCTATTAAATATTATCACAGTATTTGATTAAATATACTTCTATTAATGCTAAATAACATACTTACAAATTAAGATCCACAGGTGGTAAAGTACCTTGATTTAATAAGAACATATCATGTGTTCTTTTTAAAGATCGGAATACTAGAGTATGCACAGAATGCTTTTGTACGTCCTGCAGAAAATTTTACAATTTTCATTTAAGAATTACGTTATTATTATTATATATTTGACTTTTGTATACAACACTCGTTAGTAATGTTAGAACAATACCCAAATCTGTATACAGATTAATTAAAAAGACTTAAATACTTTATTATAAATATTTTCTTACCATTTTTGTAAAAATTCAGGCTATGTTTATTTTATCACACCACTGAGTGAAGTTAGCTTTGATATTGTAATACTATTGCTGTGAAGCTAGCGTCTATATACAGTGATTTATTTACTGTTTATAATCATATTTATCTCCCAAAAAATGAAACCGCTAAATTCGATTGTTTAGTGATTGAACAAAAAGAGTTTTTTTAAATCAACCGTGTAAATTGAACTTTTATTTGTATGATTACGTTTCGTGTCTATGAGAATAAAACAGGGATTCCCACAAACTGATATTTCATTCTGTAACAGGACGGACTGTTTTCAAATCGAACAGTTTTCATTCCAGTTGATTAGAGTTTAAATAAGTTTAAAGTATATAGCACCTTTGGTAATAGGTTATGCATATACACTCACATAGCGCGTATACGGAAGAAAAATATGGTTAAAACATGCTGTATTACAAATTGTAAGAGTTTGTGGACCAAAAATGGGGATGTTACATAAATACTCTGTGATAAAAACTATTTTTGTTTGTTGCTTACAAAAAACTTAATCTTTTGTAGTTTTCCAAAGGATCCCGAATCATTAAAAGCATTTAGGTCAGCAATACCTCTGAATTTCTTAATTAAAATAACAAAGTATAGTTACATTTGTAGCAAACATTTCACTGATGATTCCTATCACCCTGGAACATTTCCATGCCTTAGGCATCGATTAAAAGCAAAAGCAGTTCTTACGTTGTTCAGTCATCTATTGATAATCAGAATATTTATCTACTATGCATTGGAAGAAATTGAGCAAAAAAATAAGGATCCTATTGAATATGTATATTGCTATAAAGACTATTCTCCTTGAACATGATCATAAAAATTGGTTTAACGCGTTTTAAAGATAAAGTAATAACTACAATACTACCTCTTCTTATTTTTCAATTTACTGATAAATTTGTTAATACTTCTGTAGCATTCTGTGTATTTAAACAAATTTTGTATCTTAACAAAATGATGAATTTAAAAATTTCATCTGTTATATTATTTTGTTACTGTGTAACGAGAATTTAATTTTACGGATAGGATATGAAGGTATACAGGAATTTATAATAAAATAATACTGATCTTTGAATTCCTTCTAATTTTTTCATTTATCATAGTATAAATTTTACATGTATATATCGTAATGTATATAAACATGCATAATCCTAATCACATGACTATATTCGTACTTTCTAGATGAAAAAAAGGTTGGATGGATTTAACTAAATTATTTCATTTCACTTATGTTATTTAGAATAATTGAGTATGTAGATAATGCATATAAAATGTACTGTTACGTTGCTTACGGTAGAAACCCTTAAGTGCGATGAAATACGATAATAAGATTTATATGGTAGGAATGTACGTAGATGATGTAATACTATTTCTTAGAAGCGTATCCGAAGCTTGTGGCCCAGCAGAATTTTTGCGAAACGAATGTTTATGAGGATAAAGATTAAGCGGTGGCAAATTTGGATGTTCAATTCTTGTTGGTGAGCTGACGCGCGGACGTGATGTACCTTTTTGCATACCTGCAATTAAAGTAACGTCGAATTATACAGATGAATTAAAGTTATTAATTGAAATGATACGTAATAAAATATTGCCTAGATCATTCGAGTCCCAAGTATCATTGAGTTGATAGTAATCAGATTTTGTTAAAGAAGGTTCTTCATAATCTACGAATGCGGTGTTATCGAATGCTTCATCGTCCTTCAGCTGACTCTGAATCGGCAGAGTGACCGGCGGATCTGCGTAAGTCTGAAAAATGGACAACCTATTTTCAAATATTTAAAATTTGTTCATGTTTTAAGCGCGAAATTGCAAAAATATGTACCTAACTACAGTACCGCCGTTAGCGTCGGGCAAATTGGTCGCTTCACCTGAGCCTCGCGGTTAAACTTTCAACCTTTTAAATTTATAAATTTTTGAAATCCCCAAATTTCCAAATTAAAAAACTTCCGACTTTTGCCCTGGGACCCGTAAACTCTAGCGGCGGGTCTGTATAATTGCACAACTATAGAATTAACTCTTTTGCAGTTGGTAGACTAATATTTTATAATTTTCTTGTATTTGTGTTTCTTAAGATTTTTATTTTACATTTATTTATTTTTTTAATGTCATCAATAAGAAGTAAATATAGCAATTTTCGTTATATTGCCACCCTTATTATAACACACGATGACCCACGTAAATTTTCAATAGCAATCTTTTCTAATCAACGAATACAAACGAGCTCTCCGTATATTGCCAATTCTTAATATCTTTTACTCTGGCAGGTCCGTCTGTGGCAATGTAACTATTATAAGTGACTGTAAAAATGAAGGAATTGACGAACTCCTTCATCTTTTGTTGTTATTGATTTTTAGATGGGATAATGTGGAAATTTTCTAAAGTATTAATAAGTATCATTATACGTATAAACGTAATATTATTAAATTGCCTTAAGTTTTACATGTTCAGTTGGTGTAGTTGAACAGGTACGTTTATGAAATTGTCCAGCGCCGATCGTTTCATAAGTATGTTCTTCTAAATAGTGTCTGGTAGTACCACGTGGTGTAAGTGTAGCCCACATAACACGACTGTCTTGCATAGCATCAGTCGTGCAAGGATAAAGCACAGCTTCGTTTTGAATTCTTCCCATTTTTGTTTGTATGCCAGATGTTACGTTTGGTATGGAAATCACGCTGCTTTTACCACTTCTATTACTGCAAAATTATCAGTTAACGTATTTAATTCTCTAAAATATAAAATTAGGTATCAAATAATTCATCCGTGTTGTAATCTGTACTCGGTGATTTTAATTGTTTCTTATTTTGTTTTCCCGTAGTCGGTAATAACAGTGATGGACAGATCATTAATAATTTACAAATTAAAAAATTTTGAGTTTATCAGTTTTCAAATTTAGAAATTTGCAAGTTTGGAAATATTAAAATTCCAAATTGGAAAATTGACTATCCATCAGTGGTCCGCGCTTGCAGTTGCCCATCACTACTTTATAACATAATCGAAAAACTACGACATACTTACAATTTGCACTTTAAGAATAACGTTGCTAATATTATGCCTATAAAAATTACACCGACGCAAGATGATATTAAAACCAATAACCATGTGTCATCAAACACTGTACCTAAAATTTGAGTACTTTATTTTATTATCGTTTCGTACAAAATACATAAAATACAAAAAATGAAATAATTGATTTATAAAATTAAACGAAACTTAAACATGACAAATTCTAACGATCTAATTAAAAACATAAATTAACATAACGTGATTAATCGGATAGGAAACCTTGTTGAGGCATTTCTATATATTGCACTCCTTCGGATCGCCGATCGCAGAAATGTTTGCATGGGCTGTTGTTCAGATGCGGTAAAAACGATAACAAATCCGCATGTAAATAGAAATCGGAACCTTGTTGTAGAACAGTTGGAAACGGCGGTGGTGGTATATGAAGAATATCGGGTGGCGGTTCGAGGGTGCACGACGCACAATCCGAGTTATTCATTATTAAATCTAAATCTTTCATCTATGATTTAAGTAAAGTAAACGAACGATGATCCGTAATATTCTCTTGCTTATGTCTTGTTTAATTTTTTACATTTTTCTGTAAATTTTTAAAAAAGTTTAAAAAACGAGTATGGTTTATTTAAAATAAGTGAATGACACGAAGTAAATTGTTTGTAGCATTAACAACGTTACGTTTTAATAAAAATTTAATACCTAAGCAGTTATTAAGCTTCATCTAGCTTTCATTCATTCCTTTAAGATTAATCGACACTGTGAGATTTAATATTTTCTTTACATTATCTTTTATTTAATGATAAATTAATACTAACAAATTGTGGGAATGATGATTTATATTATATTACGTTTTTATAAGCACATATCACTCGATAATGACAGTAAAAAGTAGACTCTCACCGTCAAGCAACACACCCCTGTACAAGTACTATTAGGGTGGCTATCGACTTTTACGGAAGAAAAGCGCACGCGTTGTTCTATTGAGCGACGGAGAAAATTTCGCAAACTGTTTAGTCCCGTTTATTTTTTATTTTATAGTTTTACGTTTGTTTAATTATCTTTTTGTTTTATGTACGTTACGATTCCAGTAATATCAATATATATTTTCGTTGTTATTTTAAATCAAATTTTGTTATTTTATATAATATGTACAGAACTAATAACTAAATACATTCAATCATATAAGCAATACAAACGTTATGAAAACTGAATTTATCGTGTATACTGTACTTCTTATATTAAATAGTTTTAAAAATTGATTAATGTCAATTTTGTAACATTATTTATATCTACCACGAAGATAAATAAGAACTGCTAAGTTTTGTAATACATTTTCTCATTAATTAACTCCTTAAAAGTAATATAAATTAAATATCTTCAGTGTTCTTAATAGATATATGCACAAAAGAACGTTAACTGTAAAAATAATTTGTTTTCTTTTTTATATATAAATAAATAAAATAATTAAATTAGTTTTTATTAGATTAATATATATTTACTGATACATTAAGAATTTGAAATTGTATGATACATATATTGTTATAGATTATTTAAACGTTAAGAACTTTATTATTCAATGATAATGCATATTTCTTAAAATTTCGATTATTCCGATAAGAGATATTACTATTTTTTCAATATGACAAGGCGAAATTACGATTATTTACTAATGAATGAATACGCATTTTAAAATTAAATACCCAGTGTGTTGCGCATACCACGTGGTTGCGTTATCGTGTTGTACACTGTGCATGATACGATACGTCAAAAAGTTTTTGTTTAGAAAAGATGGGAAAAACATGTCCACATTTAGTGTTTGAAATGTTTACTGATTTCATCTGATGTACTTATTAATTTGTTAGTGATAAATAAATTAAAATTAAAGTTTATTGGTTTGTCATTCATTATATAGAGAATAGAGTTCTATGTAACCTCTGTGGCAATTATGGAAATAAATCCTTTGAGTATAATTCTTGTAAAAAGTGATAGCAAAGGTGATAGACTGTTGTTTCGATATCCACATACGACAAAGCATACACGAGATTCTAATCAATATACAAAAAAGAGAAATCCATATTCTCTCACTATTACAGAAGACCTATTACAGGTTAGTCTTCTCTTGTGCGATAGTGTAATATTATCAATACAAGTTATAATTTTTACGTATAATATAAAAGTGATTAAAAAAGATAATTTAATGCCTAATGTATTTTATTAACAGTCTTTACCTTTTCCAACCTCTAATATAAGTAATGGAAACTTAACTGGAGTGAATGATGAAGTATTATCAACATTATTTGCTGTTAAACCTGAATTATGTGAACAAAAGTTTGAGCTAAAAGTAAATGATGTTCGTTTCGTTGGACATCCGACTTTAGTTCCATCTCATGGATTAAAAGAAGTCAATTCTTCTATGTTATTTAATATTGTTTTTGCTCTTCAAGCACAAGCGAGTCATTCTATAGTAAAATGTTATTACGATTTAAGTAGAAGGTTTGTTATATGTTATATTATGTATAAGTTATTAATATCTTTTTTTTTTTCATTATTAGTTCTAAGCTATGGATAAAAAGGCATATGATAAAAATTGGTACTCAATACAATAAAAGTATAAATATATGAATCTAATCTATAATATGGATAAATACAATAGCATCTTATATTGCTTGTAATTAGCTTGGAAATTGATATGTAGATGAAACTAATTTGTTTCTAATAACATAAAATTAAAAAAGATATAGTTGAAATTGCAAAATTTTTATAAACAAATAAATAAATTTCTATAGTATGTAATAACATTAAAATTAAATTTGATAGAAATGTAATTTTTCAAGTGATTTATTTTAGACTTGGAATAGCTTTAAGACATGAAGAAAGGAGATGTGGATTTTTAACAGAAGAAATTAAAATTATGGTTTCTACTCATGATGAAATTGCTACTAGGTATAAGCATCTACTATTTATACTATTTGATAAAAAAAAAAGTAGATAATTCAGATAATTTACTTATTTTTAGATCTGAAGGTGAAAGTGATTGTGATGAATCACCATATGAATTAATTTTACAAAGAAGTTCACTTGCACGTGATTTGAAATCTGTATTTAGTAGTCTTAGTACTTCTGGTATAATTAATATTATGATTAATAAATGGATTCAAGTGCGTTTTTGTCTTCCACAAAAAGTTCATCAATCTCATGAAAAGGGATTTGTTATTAATCCAGAAATAATAGACAGGCTAGTATTGTGGCAAATGATTACATGTTGAATCATATATTAAATATTAAATATTACATTTTATTACAGATGTTTAAATAGTTTAAGACCTTATCATGGTTTATTGTTGCTCATTGAACGTTTAGATTTATTGGATTCACTTCCAATAGACTCTTCTCCAGCTCTTAAACGTTTAATTCAAATGTACAGTCCTTTGAAAAATTTACAAACTTTGGCTGCTGATTCTGATTTGACACTTACTCAAGTTTTTCAATTAACTGGTCACTTAGTATATTGGGCCAAAGCCACGATAATTTATCCACTTTGTGAAAGTAATGTTTATGTTGTTTCTCCAGACGCTATTATTACAAATCAATTGTTAGAAGTATTTTCTGAAGAATTTCCTGGATTCTGCCTTTTGCAAGTACATATTAAAAATTTATTTATCATTTAATGTATCTTGCATTACATATAAAATACAATAACAGTTGTTATTGGTTTAGGTTCTTAGTGATTTTTCATTACCAACATCCATAAGTCAAAAATTAAATCCATTGAATCAATTGCAACAACAAACACAATTAGTGAAAATAATAATATGGTTGTTAAAGAACCACTTACTTCTACAATTACATACTTATGTGCAATACATGCCAATGGTGCATGGTAGAGTATTGGTAAGTATAAAATAAATGTTTGTATTATACATATATAAATTATTTATTTATTGTATTGTTCAAAGGATATGAAGGATGAAATGAATCATAATTTAAACGAGATTATAGATAGTAACAACGCATGGAATTTAAGTGAAATTTCGAAAGGATCCTCGGTAGATATGGCAGAGGAATTATCAATATCTTTTCGTAAAGAAACTGAAATATATAATTATCAGTCAGAAGATTATGATATTCCTTCTGATGATAGAAAACTGTTAGATAGACTATGTCGTCTTGGTTATTTTAACGGAGATCATCATTTGGAAGAGATTATGTATTTAGAAAATATACGTAGATCGCAATTACTGCAAATCTTGGATAAATTTCGAGATGTATTGATCACGTGTGAATGCGAAGATCCTGCTATTGCTCTGTTTTATAGTCAGTTTAGTTCTTAATAATATCGTATAATTATTATTGCTTACAAAAATTATAATATGTGTAAGCATACAATAACTGTCGTAAAAAATGTAAACGTTTAAATGAAGATTCGATTTAAAATCGAATTGAAGACATTTGTAATTATGATGTGTAATATTTTGTTTTATTTATTAATCTTTTAAATGTAACAACGAACAAAAATTGCAAGGATCATTGATTCTAAAGTATTAACTGAGATGCCACTAAAAACGGTTTTTGTAATAAAAATATATGTATTACAAAAATTTATCATATTTATAACTTATAAAAAATATACTGGGACCGTTATAATAACGACATAAAAACATAATATAATTAGTTATATTAATTGAGTTATTTATAAAAATGTAAAAGATAAATAAATATGTATACAAACCATTTTATTTAAAAAGAAACATAGCAAATTAGGTATTGCACACGAAGTGATCACATTTTCTTTAAATTTTTTGAGTTATAAATGAAAATTTAAAGTTCGAAAAGTTTATATGTTCGCGGGCATTAATAGCGTGAATCGCGCTCTGTCAGACGGTAGTAATGCGCAAGTACTCTTACGAGGATCATGTAAACAATTTTTAAGGTTATCTTTTAAGATATTTTGATCAGTATTTTGTTGATGAAAAACAACTGTTAATATCAATTTTTATAGTGTATAAGGCATTGAAAATTTATATATATGATTTTTGTATAGTATAAAATATGAATCCTTTAACGTGAGTACCTGCATAGTTACTAATTTAATATTGTTATTATGACATATTACATACTTGTGTTAAAAAATTTCAATCATATACATAATATTTTTAGAAACGTAAAAAATATAAAAAAGCTCGGAGAACAAGAATTATTAACTGATAGAAAAGTATCTTGGCATGATCAATACAAGGACAGTGCATGGATTTTTATTGGTGGTTTACCGTATGATTTAACAGAAGGTGACATCGTAACAATATTTTCACAGTAAGGATAAAGTACTCGAAATATTTTTATTAATTTAGCGGATGTTTCCAAAAGAAAAAGGAGATTAATTATGAGTTATTGTAGATATGGTGAAGTAGTAAATATAAACTTAATTCGAGATAAGGATACAGGAAAACAAAAAGGGTATGGTTTCTTATGTTATGAAGATCAAAGAAGTACCATACTAGCTGTTGATAACTTTAATAGTACCAAGGTATAAAAATATTTTTGTGATTTATTCATTATATTATAATTATTTTAACAATTTTATAAGGAAAATAAAAATTTAGATTTTAGGTAGAACAATAAGAGTTGATCATGTAGCAAATTATAAAGCACCAAAAGATTCAAAAAATATTGATGAAGAGACAAAACGATTAAGAAAAGAAGGCTGTGCTCCAAAAAACGTATAGGTGACAAAATATATAATTTTCTTAAATATAATCTTCATTATTGTATATAAATTTACATAAGTATATACTTTGCGTTTAAAAAATGATTTAAACTTACTTGTTAGGAGAGGTAAGAGTTTCATAATTTCAAATAAAATATTTCCCAAATTTGTCACAGAATATTTATTTTTTAAAAACTATAACTCAAGTCATAAATACGAATTAAATTTTCAAACTACATATATCTGACTTAAATGATAAAATAATGTAAAAGTTTTAAAAATATCAAGTATTTTCATGATTAATGTTTTGTAATTAACCTGATATTATAATACTTTTATGTTTACAATATTCTCTATGCAGTACACTGTACAAGGTCAATGATTTTTGTATAACTATATAAAATTTTTAAATACTTTTAATTTACTTTGAAAGTTTAAAAATAAAAAATAAGTAATAAAATAGTCAGAAATATTATCTTAAAAAATTGTGAATTACAATAGTGATAAATATATTTTAAGAAGTAACAATTTATATTTTGCATTAACAAATAGAAAATCTAAAAGACTTTGTTTTAAATAAATGACTTATTGTATACTTATATTTTCTGAATGGAATGATATCAAGACGAACCAAATTCACTCATCCATTTTTCATATTTTTCTAAATCTTCTTGGGAAACGCTCTTATTACACCTTTCAACAGCTTCATCAAAATCTGCTGCAGATACAGGTAAGTCTAATTCTTCTTTTGGCAACTGTCTAATTTGATCAGGCTTTAAGCCCGCAATTTTCTTCCGCATAGACATCATAGATGCATCTCTATACATATGTTTACAAATAGTTTAGGATTTTGTACATTAAAAATGTTTAATAATTTTAATAAAATGGTTAATAATTTGATTTACCTGCAAACATTTGTAATATCTGCACCAGAATAACCCTCTAACTTTCTGGCAATATCCGATAAATTTACGGATAAATCTACTTTTACTTCTCGTAGATTAATTTTTAATAATGCTTCTCTACCTTCATCTGTATAATACGTTGATAGATTGATAAAATTAAATAATAAAAAATAATTTTACTAAATTATGGAAAAACTTACGATTAGGTAATGGAATGTAAATACGTTTTTCCAATCGCCTTCGTAGAGCTTCATCGATATCCCACGGAAAATTTGTTGCTGCCAGTACCATTACAACTTTACTTGGATCTTCGCTGAAGTGTATCATGTTATATCTTATAATCGATCAGCTTAAATATTATTTTTTCAATATGTATAATTGAATTACCTATTTGAACTTATACCATCCATTTGAACAAGAAGTTCAGATTTTACTCGTCGTGAAGCTTCATGTTCAGACTCAGATCCTCTTCTAGAGCATAGAGAGTCGATTTCGTCAATAAAAATCGTACTAGGTGCATAAAATCTTGCCTACATAAATATATATGATATATTTTGTAAAATTAAAAAAATAATTTTTGGTTCAATAAATTTTTTTCATAAAGGAACAATATTTGATTTTACTGTCAACTATAATTACCATTTCAAATAGAAGACGAACAAGTTTCTCTGATTCTCCTCTATATTTTGAAGTTAGTGTAGAAGATGATACATTAAAAAATGTTGTTCCACATTCAGTTGCTACAGCTTTAGCAAGCATTGTTTTTCCAGTACCTGGTGGTCCGACCATAAGTACTCCTTTCCAAGGTCGACGAATTCCCTGAATATACAACACATATTTTATAGAATGAAGTATCAATGATACAGAATACTTGTATATATACTTTAAAAAAGTCTGGCATCCACATTGGAAGTACAACAGCTTCTTCTAATAACCGCTTTGCTTCATACAAATCAGCTATATCGTCCCAATGAATGTTCGGATTTTTTTGAACAATATCTCTTTCTGTAATATTGATATCAATATGTAACAACTTTCTTTTAAAATTACTGACGTATAAGTATGTAGTTTACCTAATAAATCTACTAAATCTCTGTCACTACCAGATGGTTCAAATTTGCGTTCTTCTACTTCCATATCTACTTTATCAGATTCACATTTTTCCTGTAAAAAGTATTTAATCATTATCATAATAAATATACAATTAAAACAAAAATTATAAGTCATCATAAACATTGAAACTAACTTTATTTGTCTCATCTTTTTTTAGTGCTTTTTTATCATCCTTTTTAACTGATTTAATATCTGCTTTTTTTCCTGTAACAACAGATTTTCGAATACTAGTCCGATTTTGTTGTTTTGTTTGACTTTTCAGTGGTCTAATACTCCTATAAATATAATATATTTTTAGTAACAAAGCATAGTATAATTAATGGCTTCATAAATATTTAAGTTAATATTTTATTTTTTGTAACTAATATTATTAAAAATTTATACTTTTGTTCTGCAGGTGTCAATGGTGGCCACACATCTGGATCCTTTGATACTGTTTGATTCCATGAATGATCTGAATTATTATAAGTCCATAAAGTTGGATCCCTTGTAGGTTCTTCAAACGATAAACATGAATTACCTGTATATTTAGTAAATTTTATTATATTATTGTCACATATTTTAGTGATAAATATTTTTTATGAATAATATAACAATACCTAATAATCGTTCTCCATGTGTATCAACTTTAAAAAGCTGTAAAGTATTTGATGTTGCTTTTACTTTTTCAAATTCTTGAACAATTTGATGCTGAATAAGCTGCCATTTAGCTTTCCGTGTTGCATCTGCAATGCTTGTAAGTAATCGATGAATTTGTTGAACAACACCTTGATAATATACTCCAGATGTATCGTAATTTCCAGTCAATGCCATTTCACGTGCCAATTTAGTATTTTCACAAATTTCGTTGATTGAAATTGCCATTATTCTTTTAAAAAATACAGATATGTTCTTTACTTATTTTGTATAAATTATATGTATATATTTTATTATAATAAAAGCATATGTTAACATAGTATTCTAAGTATAAAAAAATCTTTATGTATTATATATATAATATAAAAAGTGTTTGTTACAATGATTAAGAAATTAGAAATTGTAAGATCATAAATATAATTGTGTTATTGTAGGTTATATAGTAAAGTTGCAATTGCATCCAAACAAGGAATAAGAAGTTATACTGCATTCAAAAAAGGAATGAAAAGTATAATAGTTTTATAAAAGTAATTTATGTAATTCTTCGTGGTTTATTTATAGGAGTACGAAACTGTAGAAAAACATTTTTAAATTGGTTTTTTAACATTTCAATTCTATCGATGTTACAAATATTTATTATTTAAAATATATAATAATATATTAAGTTAACATAAAAAATTCATAATTAATACATTAAACATTACTATGAAAGTTGTTTAGAGAAGTACTTGTTCAAAAATTAAATGCATAATTTTGGGTTTATCAAATCAAGCAAATAATGACAGCGGAGGTTATAAGAAGCAATTAATACGTGCGTAATGTGTTAGTTTAATAAACAAGTTTATAAGTTGTTATTTATTTACATGTATTAAACCGTATAATGAAGGTTTTGTTTTTTATATTATTAGTACATTAGAATTTGATTTTATATACATACATATGTATATTATTATTGCGTGATGCCGTTTATAAGAAGGAGCAACAACACCTGCGTGATTATTTGCTGAAACATCCCCTAACGCCGCTGTCCTATGACGTGAATTCGTATGACAGTTACAGTTTACTCGTTGAGCACACATAATGGTTGTTGCATTTACTGGAACTTAATTATTGTTTAAAATCAAATAGGTTTCTGCCTCATCATAACACGTAAGATATTTTTCCAAATATTATTTCGTTAATTTCTTAATTATTTATTTTATTAGTAACTTAAACAGCATTTGCCTAGTATTTATTGCTTTTAAAAATTGTATTGTGCTTTTAAATATCGTTTAAAACATATTAATTTTGGATAACATTTTTCGTAGTAAGCGCTAAATATCGAAGATCGATAATCCTATGATCGATTGCTTAGATTTTTTGAGACAATTCAAAATTGAATCTAATGGTATGACATCGTTTTACGATAACTATGATTATTACAAAAAAATGCTGCAATTACAGGAGAGATTACGAAAAAGGTAAGTGAAGTATACATTTCAGAAGAATTGCTTGTAAACGATAATAAAAATATTTTATATTGCTTATTACACAACCGATACAGCGAAGAAGAGAGGATACGGTTAGAAGAGAGATTTAAAACACTGATGCAAGAATCTCGTAATAGGTATGTGTCTAATTGTAATTTATGTATAATTTATGTAAACGCCTTGATGTATGAATAGGAAGCAATTCACACAGAGGAAAGATGCAAAAAAAAATACTTTTTTACAAACCAATCGTTAACAAACATTTTCAGCTTTATTTCTATTTTGCGTAATAATACGCAAGAATTTTAGAGATTGTGTATTGATCTGAAACTGACCTAGTTTTGACGGATGTTCTAATCAATATGTGTAAACATAACCTTTACCTTGAAGCTATAATTAGTTTCAGACGTAAATCTCATGTTTGTATATTGCTTTGTAAAAAAACATTATGTAAGAATATTACCATTTACCTCCTCTTAATATACATATATTAATATACGTTAAAATTCAAAATATATAACTTTTTTTAATTTGGTTTCAATTCCAACTACAGGTGACATTACTCAAAAATAGAAATTAATAAATTTCAAGTAACTACCAAATGAAGTACTATATTTTAGTACAAATTAATAATACAGATTAAAAGAAAAGCAATTATTAGTCATTTCACATATATGTAATAGGGAAAGGAGAAGAAGAAAAGAATACAACTGATCGCAGTAGAAGTTCCGAAAATTTTATGAATGTACATTTGGGGCAATTTAAGATTTTTTAGTTTAGAAAAAGTGTGAGAACAGAAATGTCTAATCACGCTTTATTTGCCCATGTTAGGGCAAATAGACGGTTCTAGGTTAGGCTCTGCTAGTTCTTTCAAGGTCAAAGGCAAATGGTGGGGGACTCCGCTCTGCGGTACCTTTCCCCATTACCAAAAGAAGTCTATGTTACACTTATGTGTATATTCACATGCAATGTAAAGATCTTGTGGATAAGTGTGAGGGTAGGAGTTCACCACCACTTACTATCAATTTCAGGAAATTAAATATGTAAACTTGAAATTTTCAACTTCCAAAATTTTCAATTTCCCAAATATCAAAAATTTTTTAATTTTTAAATCAAATTCCTAATTTTTCAAGTCCTAAAATTAAAAAATGTTTGAATTTCCAAATTCCCGAATTTCTACAGTTCTACCGACTGTTTTTCTAGAAAGAAATGCTATTTGAATAATAGAACGTTCGAGTTGAAAAAAAATTTCTAATCGAAAGAAATGATAAAATTATTAAAATTTCAGGCATTATACGTGTATAAGTCGATTGCGTTTAAGATATATAGAATTTCTTGAGGAACAACGTACGAAGAATGACAGAAATCACAAACTTCTTGAAACAGTGAATAGCGTAGACAATAGTCTTATGTTGATGACTGCAAAAATAAATAGACTTAACGTTCTTAAAGTGAGTTTATTTATTTTCGATAATGTAGTTGATAAAAATACACGGTTTTGAAATATAATTTTTCTCGCAATTTAAATACGTTTTATTTTCATGCGTCCAAGATTTTGTGTATTCCTAAAAGCACTTGCGGGTCAGTTTATAACAATGCACAGCATGTGACTATATGAAAATTGGAAATTTCGAAGATGTATCAAAAGACTTGTATTGCAATGTGGAATATTTTTTTTATTTTTTAGGCACAATATGAAGATTACCATCGTCAAATGTATGCAATTCATAGTCTACCAGAAAATACTATCGATGGCATCGATACGATGAAAACAGGCGAGAACAGGAACCTAAAGAGAAATATTACTGTGAAACGTTTATCTCCCGAAGTAAAAGATAGACCATCGTCGCAAATGATTTGGTTGGATCATAAAACGGATCAACATTTAATTGATGGGGTAAAGAATAAGAATTATAATGATGGCCAGAAGCACGTGACGCAATTGAAACCCCTAAATCAACAAATCAGTGATAATCAGAATTCGTTACAAGCACGTCAAATAACTCAACAAAATGGCATTCAGAGTCCATCGTTTCAGAATTTGCCGTATCAACATCTTCAATATAAACTCCCGTATTGTCAAATAGATTCTGATTTGTACGTTTCACGACCATTACCCAATCTTCCTCTGAATTCGTTAAGCGGACAAAATGTATCGTATTTGGCTAAGTCTCCGATAAAGCGAATGGAAACGATTCAAATGGCGCCGTCGCGATGCAAGTTGTTGGATGTATCCCAAAATCAATCCAGATCAGAAGTTTCACGAGATTATGTTAATCCAACAGTAGCTATGCATTCTCTTCGACTAGAGAACAATAAAATATTAAATGATACTCGTTTGCGGATAAACAACGTTGACGAAATAAATTATAGATCTACGCCAGTAATTATCGAACAAAATGCGCCAAGTATATCTTTCACAAATCCAATATTTAATTTACCTACGCGTTCCTTTAAAAGTTATTTGAGTTCTTCTTTAAAAAATGTTGCTCGTCCGCGAAAATCTGTTAGCAAAATTCCTATGCGCTCTCTGATGACTTCAAAAGATTTAGATACAGAAATTTTATCAGAAAATGAAGAAGTAGAAGAAAACGAAAGCAGAACAACGACAGCTTTGGAGAATGAATTAGACAAGTACATTGCTAAGCTTGACAAATTACATCGTGATCATGATATTCAAAGTTCGAAAGAAGTTGATGAAGGACAAAATACAAATGTTAGCGCTTTAAATGAAACACTGTTAAATAATGATCCACAGTTATATACTGAAAATCAATCGAATGGAAGTTTTCCTAAAGATATTGAGAAGGTTTTTGCGTTGGCGGATGATCTTGCATCTAGAACTGCAGACTTGAATGATGTCAATGATTTTGAAGAAGAATGTAGAAATAAAATTGAAAATCGTAGGTCGACTCAAATTACGAGTAATAATATTCCAGTTTCAGAAAGAAACGTCCTATATTCGAACACGGATGAAGGACACGAAACATCGGTAACGAAAGATAAAATTAACATTGATACTGCGTTGCATGAGCCAAAATTAGGTTCACATGAGGATATTGAGAAGTCTGAGAAACAGAATTTTAATAGTATAAATAACATGCATGCGTCGATGCAACAGGAACAACCACCTAAATTGCAAGAAGACGAAAATGTTGATTCGATCAATTTACCAAATGATCAGTTCATGAAACAAAATGATAATAATTTACATGATGAGGAGCATTACAAAGAACATGATACTTATGTTTCAAAGCAACCGCAAAACGATCAATATTTCTCTGATATCGCTGAAGAATTAAAACCACAAAATTTAGATTCTGTTCAAAAACAGGTAGAGGAAATAGAGTTAACTGAAAAAGATGAAGATGAATTTGGCGAAAGTAACATAATTGTCAATGATTCTGAATTAAGTCAAGAAAATGTTACTGATGTTGAAGCAATAAATGAAATAAGGTTTGGGGAAAGTCAAATGGAAAAGCTGGATTCTAAAGAGGAGACAAATTTGAGTAACACAAATGATCAATTAGACCTAGCTAATAATGATTATTGTGAATTAGAAAAAGATACTGTAGACAATTGTGAAACTGAATTAAATGAGGTTTCTGTTTTGCCTGATAAGAAATTGGAATATGAAGATTATTATAAGAACAATGAGAATGTCACAGAAAATTCAGAATTAGGAAACTATGAATTTACTGAACAGAAAGAATTTGATAATGTGCCAGAAGAAGAATGCTATGATACAAATCAAATATCTGTTATAAATCAAAATAATACACAAGAAATGATAATGGAAGATAAAGAATATAGTGATCAAAATTGTGATGAAAATTCTAATCAAGAACAAAATTATATGGATGATTTTGAAACACAACAATTTAATTTAAACGAAGAATACAATTATGATCAAAATCCTTCATATGAAAATAATCACGATTTAAATTATGATCAAAATGTGTCTCCTGATGGCAATCAGCAGCAGGAGTATACAGAATACATACAAGAGTCAAATGAACAGTCTGAGCCTGAAAATCAATATGAACAAGTTTCGAATGTGCAAAATGAAGAAAATTTAAATCAGCAGTATCCATCTTATGAACAATCTAATGCAGACCAAGCTGCTGACAAAGAAGCAATTAAAACTGATGTAGATCAGTCTTTTGAATACGTGGGTAATGATGATTTTAATCAATCAGAAATTATGCATGAAGATGAAGATAAAGAGGATTGTAAATATGAACAATCACAACAAGAAGAAAGCAATCAGAAAGTAGAAGTTTCAGAAAAATTTAACATGCTCCAAAATAAAAGTGTAAAACCGGCAACTGAAAATGAATCAAATCAAAAAAAGGATGTAATCAAATCTTTATTAGATTCTGATACAGACAGTACAATTGAAAGGAATGTTTCAAATACAGAAAGTGATTTTGACTTTAATTGAAATGCAAGAAATTTAAAGGCAGTTTTGATTGAAATTTGTTTATAGCTTCATATAAATGTTGAATTTTCCTTTCTATTTCTTCGTAAGAAATTATAATTTTTCAGTTTATTTAAAAACGAGTCCGTCCATGATTAAATGGTAGAGATTTTCATAAAATCGAAAAATACCAGCTTGCGTCAATTCCACAACGCACATTACTTGCACATGGTCCAATTACAATGTTGTTAGAACATTTTTAAGGCCGAAGATGAAATATTTAATTCAGATGCTTCTAAAATATTTTTATGTTTATTGTACACTAAATAATTTTACTATATTGTATATTTTTCAAACAGATTTATATTTTATAACAACCTGAAGAACATACAAATATCTAATAGCAATATGCAAACATTTTCAAATCTGCAACTAAAGATTGTAAAATAACGATGTATGTTTTAATGTAAAAATTATTAATTACTTCTGCATATTGTAAACAATAAATAAGACAAGGTTTATGTTTATGATTACGTGTGAGGTTATATTTTGTCCATTGCACTATAACCTGTTCAACAAAAGATTGTGCATTGTTCAGACACAATTTGCGCAACGCGGCTAACTTCAATTGTTTTCCTACCAAGTCGATGCTATTAATTCTCAAATTTCTAAATCTCCAAGTTTTCAAATGTCTAACTTGTCAAATTTCCAAATTATTAAATTGCTAAATTTTTAAAAGTTAACATTTTAAAATTCTTTAAAAAGCTTAAATTTAAATATTCCGTTTTCCAAATCCCAGGTCTTATACGAAATAAAAGACCACTGGATATATACATTTGGCGCCATGCAAATTGTAAATGCGCATGCGCGTTGGTTTTGATTGCGAAATGTGGTCGACCAATTAGAGCTAACCTGCGCAGAACGAATGAAAACTCGTACGATAAGTATAATGGTTTCTCATTGAACAGAGTATGCATATAGTCTACCTGGAGCGTGAACTGAGGGTGTGAAGTTGGGTTGCTTTGTTGAAAAGAAATAGATAATAAGTGGGATTGTCATTTCATTCTTACTACGCATGTGTGAAATATAGTCTACACAATGTCTACATCCATGCACCATAAGCAGTAGGCGCACTAAACCTTGAAGATATCAAGAAGTTTCACGTGGTACACAAATCAACTAATATGATTACTAAACTAAATTCAAAAAATCAAATGCGTTAATATTGCTCATGATTACCGTCTCAAAATTGGTATTGCAAGTTGTATTGTTACGGATGGTGACATAGCGTGCACAACCGAGAATTAACCTTGCTTGTGCTTTGTACTTTAATTGATACGATTCATTGTAATTGAAAGTCTATTGAAATTAATTTTCAGTATATGTACAAATTTATAACAGGATTATCAGTTAGAAAAGAGATAGATACACTATCAAACATTTATTCTCTTTCTCAACTTGACATCATCTCTACTTCTTCCAACGGCAGTTCACACTCTCCAGGTAGGCTATATGTCAATGATTTTGTCTGCTGAAAATATAATAAAGACGTAATGATATATATTAATTCAAGGGTACATTGCGTTGAAAAAGATTGAAGTTAGTAATCCTTTACTATAGATTTAAATCAATTCATATGCGTAAATTATTGTTTCGATCGATTTATTCAAGTTCGTACGAAGGTCCGTGAGAAAGTAGGTACGGTCCTATTCGACGCATCGTGGCTGAAATGTGTAGTGACAGTCGGTGGCTAACAACACGTTCCAGCATTTTAAAGATTTTGTATACGGTGTTCTTCATTTAGAAGTGTTTTGTGAACATTTACTCGAATACATTTTTGTTTCTACTTCTTTAATAAAAAAAACATAATTTTATGACAATCGTGTATATAATTTATCATCAAATTATGGCGTAGTGATTTTATTGGCTCTATACGAAAAGTGATTAAAAGACATATTGAATGCTCCTGGGAATACGTACGTTCAATGGAACATTGAATATTGATAAACAGTGGTCCGTGACTGTTTCACTCACAATCAGTGTTTACCATTCATAGTTAGCAATCACGTTTTATCTACTTGTCAAATGTTGTTTCTAATTGATTGAAAGTGAGAATTTATTTTCCATCTCGTGATACTGTAAGGAAATTAAACAACGTTTATTTTATCATTATGCGTTAATAATTGTATGCACTCTCTTGAATAATTAGTCAATTAATTTTGAATTAATTTAGAACTGCTTTACCTCGCAAAATAAACATTTACATCAATTAGTTTTTATACGAATGTTGCACGTACTATTTTTTAATATTATGTTAAACGTATTTAATGGAGATTTAAGCTGATTTGCAACAGTTGATAATTAATTTTCTTTTTTTACCACGTGTGGCGTATAATATATCCGGAATATGGCTAAATTTAAAATTCGCATGTTTTTGATTAAAAATTTTAAAACTTATTACTGTTTTTTTCAATATTACAAAATTCTAACATTTTTCCGATCATTTTTATTTTATATCGTAATAATTAATTTTGAACAATATATTAATATTTACTTATTTACGTATATATAAGGTGGTGAACTTTGGTACCGTATTCCAAACCGTGTAATATGTAATACATGAAAAAAAGGTCATGTAAAAATAGATCCAGAAATATATCATTTACGATGTATAAATACTTTGTATGATGGATCACCGGAGTGCTTAAAACTCGAAGAAATTGCTTAAAATAATTTCCACCTCTAATTACGTATGATCTCTTCAATGTCAAAATACTTTACTCTACTATATTATTAACTTATAATAAAAAAAAAACTGGTGACAGCGCTCGCACTTCTACGCAATTCATATCATGAAATATTCAAATTTCGATGTGAATAAAAAGTTGTCGTATGTCGACAAGGAACCGTTTCTAGGTCTGTCTTTCCTTTCGCCCTTATGAGTAAAATATGTTACCAAAGTTTAGTCATCTATTTTTTATATATACAAATGTATTGAGTGGTTGTGAAATTTTTTATACGTTTTTGACTGACGTCATCACTTTTATACCAGTAGAACAACATTCTCAGAAGTGGCAATATATGTACATACATTGCCAGTTCAAATAATTTTCCTTTTTTACAGCCTCATCGATAGCAATACAATAAAATTCAAATAACGAGATCAAACTGTTGATCGTTTGAACTCGAAACCATACGCGGAGGTTCATGATATTCTATCAAAAACCCATTCAAATCCGAGGGAAACGTTTAGGAAATTGCCTTATTGATTACACTGTTTTGGACAGAACGAACTTTCAGCATACCGTTTGTTTACACGCTTTTATTTTACCTTGAATATCAAAATTAGTATGTTCAAGGACGTATCCTCACGGCAGTGATTTTATCGTTCATCATTGCACAAGTGGATGTAGAAAAAGAGGGAAAGGAAATATAAAGTGCATAGGCTGGCGTTTTCCTCTATGCCACTATTTTTACTTTGTTGTCCTAAGGCCTACCCTGTGGCAAACTGTGTTGCCCTGAATCATCAAGGCCTGCACAAGAGGGTCATTAACACATAAAATATATTTATTCTCCTTGAATTCTCCTTGATTCAAATATTAAACAATATTGTTATGTGAATGTTAATCATCTGAATGTTACAAATCAGGTTCAGATCACTTTTTCAGGCTTTCGAATATTATTGAATGAGATTACGGCGATATTCGGATTTATCAGAATGCATGATCTTAATGATATTGTATGTAATTGTTTCCTGTAGCAGTTGAATACGATGACGGTCTGACGTTGAAATAATTTGAGGTTGAAGTTTACCATCGCGAAAAATTAAATCGTACATATTTACAGAAGCATGGAGGATCTAGTATACGTAAATGGTGTGAACGATATAAATGGTGGAACCGATAGAATTTGCTACGAAATAAGCGGAGAAGGCGATGCTGACAGCTCAACAACAACGCACGATGTTGACCACCATCGCGATCGTAAGTTACATTTTAATATTTAGTCTGATATTTTAAATAAATGTTTGATGCGAATGCGTGACATCATTTGTACCTTACAATTTATTTTTTACTTATATATTTTATGTTGTTCCTTATTTATTCACCCATTTTCTGCTATTCGTTTTACCATATTTATCTTCAGCATACGTTATTCCTTATTTATTCACTCATTTTATTCCACTCGTTTCATCATTTTTATCTTTAGCATACGTTTAGTATTACATATTTTATTTTATTACCATGCGTAGACGGCTATTTAAGTTATACAAGGTGAACACTATAGAAAACATTTTAGAAAGTGTACATAATTCTTCTTTATAAATCAACCCCCATTTAAGGGCAGTTATTCAAAAGTTTTTGAATTATTTACTCTTGAAGTTACCTGCATAAATTAACCCTGGAACGTACAGCGTCGCATAGACTGATGCGATGATTAAGTATTTGAGTTATTAATAAATCAGTGATGTTTATCGCCTCTTTAGTTGATTATTCTGACGTAAGAAATGACATTTGTCATCGAATAGCTGATCAAACTAAATGTTTCAGTTCTATAAACGTTTTCAGTCTGTGAGACTTGATGTGATCAGCACAATTACATCTCTTTTGAGCATGTACTGTTAGAAAATTTATAATCAGGTGATCCGTAATGACTTATTACAGCGGTTCTCAACTCTATGTCCGCACGCAAATGCGTTTATAGCGCTATTTGCATGACGATAAATATACATTTTCACGTCGAAAAAATTACATTTGCATAATGTTTTTACATTGTTCTCGCTTTTTCTTTTTGTCTACATACTCTTTACTTTATAGATCGATCATGTAAAAAAGTATTAGAATACCATATCAAAAAAATCAGTTTGGGAAGTATCAAATGTCTAACTTTTCAGTTCAAAATATTTCACAAACTGTTGATTTTTTTGATATTATACCTTAATAAATTTTCATGCAGAATGTTTCGGAAAATCAATCTATGTCAAAAAAATACACCATCTCCTTTAAAGATGTAAATATGACTTTCACAAAGCCTGATAAGGTTATCACAAGGTTAAATAAATGTGGTATATGGTCCTTTATACAATACAATTTTTGCCTGAAAAATTTTCACATACCATTTATATTAAACTTGTTGGACTTTTGGAACATTCGGTAGGGGTTTGAAAAATGGACAAAAATTTCAACGAATATAAATAATCTTGTTATACTTATGGTTCTGTCCTTGTGGCGTAGCATTTTTAAAGTTGTCAGGACATTACTTACATGTCGGCAACATGTTTCTTATTTTTATCATGTGGATGACTACTACAATTTATGACCAAGTTGCAAATTTTGGTCAATATGCTGTTTTTTGTTTGTTTAATAAAAGATCTTTTTTTAAACACTTCTATTTATGTTGACAAAGCTGCGTCAGAAAGTTCTCCAAAAAACAGGATGAATCGTACGAACCAAGTAAATTTTTTCCAAAACTAAAACTCTAATATAAATCACCCTGTAGAAGATGGGTGTTATAAAAACCGACTGTTACATGACTCAAATTGTTTTTTAATTAGTGTATGATCAATTTGAAGAAAAACGAACTTTTCTTAAAAGAAATTAAATCTTTGCTTTGTTCGGGTTTGATGTCTATGAACGAAGTTGAGAAGTTGAAGAAGTTTTACAAGAAGAAAAGTTTCTTCTGTTATCAAAGAAAAAAAGTGAAATGACAATCTAAAAATGGTCAAATTTATGTACCGAAATTAATTTAGTATACTGAGATTAATTTAATGAAGTAACGTGGGAAAAACTTAATGGTTATGACATTCATATGATGATCTATTTCGCGGTGAATACCACGCTGCGTTGTGGCGCTGTTCGCAGACAAGGATGGTTTTTGACAGGCATCAAACAGAAATAGAGCTAAAAAAGGATGGACATTCAAAAGTGCGAGCAGGAGGTTCTTATACTGCTTTTGTGGTGTATACACAGATTTCCTTGGGCTTATAATGGCGCAGAGGGAGCCACATTGTATTCGATTTCAGCGTCGGAAGTTTCTGGACGCGACACGTATTGGTTATTCGACAACTGAGTTTTGTATCGAGTCTTCCACTTTAGTCGTCACTAAATGAACCAACCCGCTTCTGCGAATAAACATTTATTGAAAATGTTTCGTCTAAGGCAGGCATGATCCTCAAGAGTTACATGCAGCAGGCTGTGAGGTGCTTCTACGCCGCCATTTCCCCTAAGGAAGTCTAGTGTTTTTAGCAGCTTACTACGTCATAACATGTTGTCTCGAATTCGTCACAGGTGGAACACCTTTCTTGTATTGTCCCACCATTTATCTTATCTCTACGTAACATGGTAACATAGTGGTTCTCAAACTGCGGGTCCAACATTTTCAATATTTATTTATATAATATTTAATCTATGTAACTTCAGAATTAGATAAACCTACAACTATTAGATAAACCTATGTTTTGATTTTGGACACCGTACAAAATTATAATACATTAACAGCGTCGTGAATCGAAAAATTTTGATAACCACTGCGTTAATGCGAAAAAATGGAAGGAGCGTTTTCGTAGATGCTGTTATCTATTTTGGAACTACGCAAAAGATTCAATAATTTGTACGTTTATCTTTTAACTACTTTCTCTGCTGGTTAATACATACATAGAAATTCAACGTCGTAGATCTAACTATAAAAGCCATAACGCGTATTTTGACACACGGCCTCGTATACAGTGGATACAGATATAAATTACGTAATAAATTATGGTATAAGTTTGTTTAAAAATCTTATTAGTTTAAACGTGTCGTTGCGTTTAATTTCCTTTATATGTCTTAATGACTAGAAGAAGCGCCATACAATTGTTCTTAAATTTAAGAACAGTTATATGCGTATGAAGATGTTGTATGACTTCGAGTTTTCAAAATTTGGCATAGAGCCTAATATCTTTCTGTTTTCAACGTTGTACTTGCTCGTTCCGTCTCCAATAGTATTTTTGCCACTGTATGAAGGTTCTCTGTTCGTTTGGGCACATTGCTAGTGTTCAAGTGTTAGTACGCAAGCAAAAACAAGGCTACTCGTTCTTTTGGCGACAGTGTATCCTGTTCAATGATTCAAACAGTAATCGCCATCTTCCGCGATTTTACTTTGTCGCGTACGGTCAAATACGCAGATTCGATGTTCACGTTGGGTTGTTTTATATAAGTGTGTTTGCGTTTTCAGCACAGTTATTACTATTCATTTTCGACGTGTTATATCGTATACATTCTCTGTAAAATCGCGGTGTGCACGTAACAACGCGCTTTTAAGTTTAGCGTATCGGTATATTTTTCAGTGATTTTTTTTATTTATCCTGCAGACGTTATGAACTAGTATTTGTTTAGACAAATGTGTTACGAACTAATTTAGCGTTGGAACATTAATTGTCAGATTATTATGACAGGTTTTTCGCCAATCAAGTACTATCAAGTGTTTTAAATTATTTTTGACTTGCTGTGAGTGATTAGTGATTTGAAAAATGTCAAGCAGAGGCGTTACTTCGAGGGAAAATGACTATTTCTATTGTCTGAGATTGCCTAACTTTCTTATAGATCCTGAAGATGATGGTAATCATTAAACTTTTTTAATTGAAACTAACATGACACGTAATCAAGTAATGTAAATTTAAATATAAATAGTATGATGTTTATTTCTATTTTTAAATAATTTTTAATTATTCTATTAATTTGCAAGAAATGTAATTTAACAGAATTTAGGAAATTTGATCCGAAAGGTGCAAGGATGAAATAAAATTATCTGTAAACTGATCACTTTTGAAAATCACATTATATTCCACTTGCAAGAAGTGGAAACAAAAAAATGAAAATTTTATTCGTAATTTTTGTGCAAATATTAATTTCAAGATAAGTAATGAAGTAAAATATATCTAGAGTATTAGCACAAGAAAATTATTATTCGAATAATTAATTTCGAAAAGCTTTTTCCTCGTGTTTCCAGACAAAATATTTTTTGAAATTTCTTTCTAGAGATTAAATATATGAATCAGTATCTATTTTTATAGTATATGCGCAAAAAAATTTCATTTCAAATTTAACCTATTTCTTTTAAACAAAAAGTAATTTTGCATATTTAAGAAACTCAAATCTTCGTTATTTTCAAGTTTAAATTACAGTAATCAATTGGATCAATTTATTATTAATTAATATCTTTTTCTTTTTTAAAAAAGGAACTTGTGTGCGTTAATAGCAGCATACGTAGTTAATATTTTCAATTTAAAGCAGTGGAAAAACGTTTTTCTAGTTACTTATCAGTAAGGAGTTTTATGACTCAAAGTCAATTAGTCCTGCGCAAAAGATTTCAAATTATCACGATAGTGCGCAGATTTACACCGCACTCTTGCGTCAAATGTTGGAATCTTCTTTTCGTTTTATGATTCAGTAACAAATATACATATTATGTAGATATATACATTTTTGAAATATATTTTTTTACAAAGTTTTGAAATATTACACGGAAACTGCACTATTTTCAACGAGTAGCGATGCTAAACTGCATTTTTATTACAAAAAATGGTTCATCTAGCAATAATACTAGACTACACTGATTGACTTTGTGTCTTTTTCGACTTTGTAATCTGCGATAATCCTTTCTTATAGATTTTGTGAACTAAATACATTTCCATAAGTTTTTCATAACGTTTACTGTTTTTAAAAAAATTTTTAAATAAGTACTGATTTTCGTCTTTGGAAATATTTGACGCTTTCACAATAGCAGTGGAACAGTTTCTTATGAATTGAAACAATGTTATAGAATCTTACGAATAATATAATGCAAATAATTAGATATTATGAACATTATGTATTAGGTACATTATGAACATTTAATTACATACGTTTCAATAATGATTAAAGTAAAGGGAACACTGAAAACGCATCAATTTTTCCAGATATTAATTTATTTCAAAAACTGAGTTTTGAAGAAAATTTATAATACGCGATAGAGACATTTTGTTATAGAAAACTTTCAGAGAAATTTCCGATACAATATAGTTTGGCAAAACACGTAGCCAGTGTACTCAACCTCAGCAGTTCTGTCTGTTTTGGGTGTTCTTTCCACTTCGATCGTTATTTTAATATTCTCTGTAATATATTAATGACTGACATAATTTCATTCGGGAGAATTCATAGAATTATTTGACGCAAAGTGCAGCCAAATAACTATAGCTGTTCAACTACAAAGTATCTTTAAAATCCGCATTCCCTTTTTTAACTCAAAAAGGAACTGTTAGACAAGAAGGTTCTCAAATTTGTATTTAGTGTAGAATACTGTTTTATGTTGTTAATGTACGAAGGACAAAGGCAACATCGCCATGAGCCAAGAGCAGTGGCCGGATTGACAGTTGCTAATCATTTCTTGTAGACTAGCAGCAAGTGTAGTGGTATGTAAACAAAGTAAAACGACAAGGTAAAACGCACAGAAAAACTGCGTAGCTGGTCGATGATGGAAAAAAACTGTAACCGTTTGTCAAACTATTTATTAAAAGGATAGCACACTTATTACCGGTTGCTTCTCGAGAATAATCAAGAATTTTCTAATTATTATAAATATAAATGTCACGACATAGAAAGTAAAAATTTATAAGGTTTTCATTGATCATCAGAATAAGAGTACAGAAAAATGTGAAATGATAGCAATTTTGCAGATCATGAGCAAACAAGAATATGAAATTGAATGTCAGAAATATGAAATATCTGCTTATTTCGGGAAAATCAAGGTTCTTGGTATTTCAAACTAAACTTTGGATAAGTGCCAAAATTTAATTTCGACGACGGCCTTTAATCATGGTGGAACAAATAAGGAAGAATCGGTAGCGATTTCTCTATAATTTCTTTTCGAGACACATACAAATCTTGCAACCTTATTTTCTTTAATATTGTTGTTCTGTAACAAAATATTGCGATGAAAAACTTCTGGATATCAGAATCTTTCAGATTTCTTCAGGTACAGTGACTGCTCGATAAATGACCGCTTTATAAGTAACTGTGGCAAATAAAAACGAAGTCACATCTATGTCACATTTCAGATCGAGTAATTCAAAGTGTCCGAATCTTACAATTAATTAAACTAACAGTATAAAATATTGAAATAAGAGCAATGCATGTTTTTATTTCTTCAATTGTTCCAAATGAATTTATCTTTTTATTGAATAAATTAATTTTGTTAAATAATATTAAGTAATATTCAAATTTAATTTAAATAATATTCAAATGCAAGTACAGAAAGCAGCACAATTTTATGATAATTAAGAGTTGTGCAAGTGAAATCGCGTGAATCTTTTTGTCGCAGACTGTATCTTTGAAACCGCGATAGAAAATTATCAGGTTGTAACATAAGTTTGATTGTAAGTGTAAACATTAGAGGTACGTGAGAACCCGAAAATACCAGGAGCCAGATGGTTGGAACGAGTTAGAAGATTGAGTCAGGTCGGGTAGAAATACTTCCGAGAACTCGAATGACTTTTCGAGATTAACTTGAATTTTAAGTTTCGGATTGCAATTTCGGTTTAAAACGTTTTCGAATCACACGGTATAAGGTAACAGAATTTTTGGTAATATGCAGTTTGTTGAAAGCCATAAAAATGTTGGTAGTATAAGTTGGTAGTATACTTAACCTCACAAAAAGCAGTGGAAAATTTTGACAAATATTTACAGAAAATATGTAAACATGAATTCCTTCGATTATACAGTGATTAAGTATACGTAAATTTAATAGATACTTTGTGCTAACGTTGTAAAACAAAGAAGTAAAAATTTTGTATGTCAACTTAGGCATACTACCAACCTTATATTTTTAAGAGAACCCAAAAGCAGTATACCATCTTTTTAGTTGTTCGATATAAGAAGCTATATCGCAAATAAAATTTAAACTCTCGTGAAAAACAGCATATGTACATATCGGCGCAAAGATCTTAAAACGTGATTCAGATTCTGAAAATTGTCGAGAATCCTAGCATTCCTGAGTCTCGAGACACTTTCGGGAACTCGACTCGATCCAGAAAAAATTCCCGCCTCTGCACACTTCTCATATTACCTCTAATAAATATCTACCAATTCTAAGAATTTTGTTATGACTCATTGCAAATGCGCATAAGTATGATTCACAAGAAATTACTTGTAGTCAGTTTAAACTCAGCAGTGCTACCGTTCGTAACACCTGTAACGTTGAATGAAAAGAAAAGAATAACAATATCGAAATAGAAACAAGTTCGTTCGCGTTACGGCTCGAGAATTTATCTCGCGCGATCCGCGTAATTTTGTACGAGATGGTGGCATACTTTTGACCGGTAGTGTACGACCGTACGAGCGTGCGCACGGATCTTAAGTCTACAAGTGCCAACTCAACGTTACAGTTAGTGTATGTGATACTTGTGACCAGTTAACAGCAGTGGTCAGTGCCCTCTCAATTACGGACTAAACGTGTCTTGTTTATCTCGTTCGAAACATTTTGTACCCACTTTTGTGCAGAAAGTATTTGTTCTATCCGAGTCAAGGGTAAACGTGTTTGTACATATTGTAATTTTTGAAATCGTCGTGTTAACACGACAAAAGTGTTAGTATACGTTTGTGATATTTCCAAGAATTTTCGAAATATCGATCGTCTTGTGTTCGTCGATATGTTTTGCTCGATCGGTATAACATTGCGTATACCGGTTTTGAAGTGATACATGTATATTGTTAGAAACGATGCATTCTCAATAAATGTGATGCTATCTTATGCTTCTATCAACATTTAATTTGTGATTAGTTTCGTTCAAGTCTTGTCTTCGATTTTGTACTACCAGTTATGTAAAATTCTATCGTACGATTGAGTGTTTCCGAGTTGGAATTAAATTCCTTCTTTTTTGAGTTAATTTTTTAAATTTGGGTCGATGGATATAAAGAATTGATAGATTCATTTAGAGGCAAGATACCTCGCTAATCAGAGTAAATGAAAGAGAATACTGCGTAAAAATTAAATATTTGTCGATCGTCACACTTTTATCGCAGAGCGCCAACACTTTGTTTATACATAAGCGCGTACTATGCTGGCACATACTTGCGACACATGCAAGAGAGTCTGTGCGAGAATTACTGCACAACAAAAACAAATATTTGATAATTTTTTATTCAAATTGATCAAACGTATAAAGATGAACTGTCTAAAGATTTCTGACCAGACAGATTGACTAATACATTGTTTTTGTTTTTTATCGAAATATATTTACTTTGACAGTGAGTAAGCCTGGTGTTAATATTGTTCATCGAGTTTTATATTCTTATCATCTGTGAGTTACGATAAGCTTATTGATTTATCAGCTCTGCCAACAAAATGTCGAGCGATCGTTGACATTGAGGATCACTGCCAGAGAGCAGCAGTTTTATTTTCGTGAACGAAAACAAAATCTGTTTTATACCTTTCTTATATAGTTTTCAAAAGAGATCACTTAGATTTTTAAATGTACTTTAGACCTTTATTTTCCAAAGTAAATTAAAAATATTTGAACAAATTTGATTGTTTAAACATATTTAAATATTTATAACATTGTGTAAACGTATTTGGTATAATTACTGTAAGAAGTATTTTCATACCCCATATAGTTAAAGCGCAATTTTTTAAAGCACAAGGAATTTTTGTATTTTAAACGCGTGAGTATTCGCGCGTTTCAAAATGGCGACTGACTTAATCAAATAAAAAAATTCAGGAAAACTGTATTTCTATCTTGATAAAATATTTAAAATTTTTTACGAACAAAAATATTTTAACAAAATTTTATGGAATTGTAGAGTGTATTGAATTTTTCGGTGTTTACTCTTTCAGTGTGATAGGTTTATTAGACTCATTTTACTCGTGAAGGATATGGTTATACTTATTGCTTGTTAAAATCTGTTCACAATTACACACAAGGGTAATCACAATGCATTACAATTATAGTATGATTATAGACGATTGATAAATACGATTAAAGTTACAGTGTTGTACAATTTGATACTAGAATTCTAAAAACTTTTTTAGACACATTATATACTTTACAAGATGGTGTTGGGTAATGAAAACGACTATTTAAATGGATATAAACATAATTCCGTCACCGAATGGTTGCAGAAAACAGGACAAGCAAAAAACGATGGTAATTTTCCGGATTAAATACATATCTCCTATTTTTCTTAGGAATACCGTTGTGTTATACCGAGTACTGTGTATAATTCTTACTCAAAATCTGATGATAATAAATAATTTATGACTACTAGAATTTCAAATCTATTTTAGGAACATAATCGATTAACCGGAAAAGATGAGCTATCTTATTACTTCGCCTTCCATTATTCATTTAGTATCTCCTTTTTACTATCATAAATATTAATCAAATCATGTCGTTATACATTATTGCCTTGTTAGCTGATTAAAATTCTGTGTCAATATTTGTCCATCGTCAAAATAAACTGGACATTACCATTGTTAGTAATGGAACCCGGGTCCCTACTAATTAATTAAGTTTTTAGTTGAATTGAGCACTAATTAATAACAAATGTTTAATTTATAAATCAATTTATTCTAATTGAGAATTTGTCATCGTCAACTGAATGATTTTCAAATTAAAAATTTAAGTTATTATTAAATTAAGTTAACTATTAATTAAATCTTGAAAAACTTGATCACAATTAAAATTAACTTCCTAACCTCTGATTTTAATACACTAATTAATAACCGATGTTTAATTCATAATTCAGTTTCCTTTAACTAAGAATTAATTTGAATAATTTTCAAATTAAAAATCAAAATTTAGCCAATAATTTTCTCAAATTTGACTAACGTTTAAATTAAGCTAATTTGCAAATTAAGCTTTAATTTCTTTATTATATTACCTCTCTTAAAAACTGGTTTCTCAAATTAGGAGTAATTAGCGAGGCAATACTGTATTTGTACAAAGTAATATTTGCTGTAGCAACTAGGGTCTAGTTGATTCAAGAGCAGTGTTGACAATCATACCAGATGGTAACACGAATAAAATTTTCGTCATGATATAGCGAGGCTGTAAATTAATCCTTCGTCAAATAACACGCACTGAACTCGACTTTTCCAGAATCATATTTTACCTTCAATTTTAAGATTCAGTTTCAGTATCATACTGATAATTCTTTCTTTTTAAACCTTCTTTTTATACAAACTTAACTGAAATTACAGAATGTTTTTTTTGTTTTAAATTGCTATTTCGACGCTTTTCGTATATTTTTGTTTCTATACAGTTTTTCGACCACGCTATATTATGGCAGTGACTGTACACGTGGTCTGTCTACTGGGCGTGTATATGTGTGAAAAGAAAACGAGTGTAACATGATTGGCAGCCCTACCCTTGAGTCAACTCTCTGGAAATGCAGTCTGCATTAGAAGAGAAATGATCATTTTACCACTAGAACTATCAAAGGGGTCAAACTGACTCGTTTCAAGTTTCCTATTTTAAATTAACAAATTTTTTAAACCTGTTTTATCGAAATTAACTTTCATAAAATATAATTGTACTACCTTGTGTTTCACATTTTATATATTCTATTTCCAATTTAAAATTAAATTTAGGGAAATGTCGTTGTAGTGTTAAAAAATGATCAAAGATAATTAACTAACATGTTAAATACACCTATAAAGTTGTTTTATTTTCTGATTACAGGGAGTGAAAGCCCAGTTTTTGGATTGGAAGGAGGTGGAACAGGTACAGGTGGAACTTCCTTAAGACTTACACCACACGAATTACCTAATGAGATTTCAGCTCCCTACGAGGTTCCACAATTTCCAATCGAACAAATCGAAAAGAAGCTCTTAATCCAAAGACAGTTGACCGTCAAGTAAGTAATATTATTTATACTGTTATTTCGTATAGAAAATCCCGAAGATTTTAAATATTTAAACGTTTATTAAATGTATTCAATATATTGTGTTCCGTGTGGACCACACATGACGCTAAACTTTTCATTCAGGCTATTTAAAAAAAAAAACCTGTTTATCACTCATGTTAGATTGCGCAACATTAGTAATTTTGTTTTCAATATATTTAACAGATAATTTGCATTAATTACATTCTATAAAACCAAAAATATGCGATGTTATGAAATACACCGTGTACATAAATAATTCTGCTTTTATAATATTTTTTGTATCCAACAAAAAGAAGAAAGATACTGTGATTAATCAAAATTTTCATTGTAAGTTACGTAACACTACTTTTATAAAAAGATCAAAGAGAAAATGGCAGATAGTGTATTTTACATAATATTTCAAAACTTCTGATAACTATTATCATTTAGAACTTCTAGTAGAATATAGAGGACAGTAATATCATTTTCGTTCTTTAATCTTTATTTTGCTGCATAAGTTGTTCTTGTTACGATAAGGACCGTCACGACAAAAATGAGAAGCCATCAGGTGTACAGAATTTAAAAGACAAATATTTTAAGTTACGATATTCATGGAAGGAATATTTTCTAAATGACCTTACGCAATCCATAACCGTAAATCATACTTATTCGAAATAAACTAATTTTAATATTGTATAAGGCATGAAATTTGAGGTGGTTGGCGGGAAAATTCAAATTGCAATAATTCCACGTGTGTTAACACGGGCCATCGATACATTCGAAAAAATAATTAACAGAAGAGATCTGTGGAATTGCCTAACATTAAAATGTAGTGGAAGATTACGTCGATAGGGGAATAGAATGTACAAGTGTGCTTATGCGTTCTAATCTGACAATGTACATACATATGTACAATATAGAGTAAGGAGAAGGGGTTGTTTGCGACTAGCCTTCGCGACAGTGGTTCGTTTAGTAGTTGGGTGACCATCGAGGTGATCAGAACAGCTTGGTATGCATTGTACGAGACGTAAATTATTTTCGATCCACGAATGCAAAACATGTTCGCGCACGATTACATTATGATCGTCAATAAGCTTTGCAATAGCCTATCGTGACATTGCAAGGGGTATCTCTGAGGTCAAGTTATGTGAGTTGATCGTATCAACTGACAACAATTTTATTCACACGAATTGTGTTGATCGTGCTGCAACTTCTCCTGCGTGAAAAATTCATTTAATCAATTTAAATAACGGACACTTTTCATGCGATTAATAATTCAATTTTACTTGCCAGCAAATAGATCGTTACAATCGATTAAATTCGATTTTCTTCGATAATTTTATCAGAAATTTTAATTAACATTTTTTATATTGCCAGTTTCAAAATTTGCGAGCGCGTCAAATATCGAATGTGGAAAATTTATTGAACGATTTAAATAATATTCTTTAGAATTTATTTATACGAGTATTTTCCAAATTTGTTAACAGTTTTTTTTAAACGTAATAATTTCTTTTTAGATTTCATTATGAAATTGTAACAGTAATAGTTCATGGATAAACGATATTAATAATATCTATAATTTTTCTAATATCTGCGTGGAAATCACATCGGTTAAATTAATTCAATCGTGAATGTCATTATCACATCTCGCATGCGTTATATATAATTATACGTTGGTAAATACTTTATTACGAGCAATATAACTAAACCCGAATATTTGTTAGGAAAATTATATTGGTAGTAGGCATATTGGTTCAATACCTAGCCTGCTATTTATTAAGTATGGTTATTATGTAGAATAGGGTGCACTTCATCTATTTCAATGATCTTGATATATGTTATAAAGGTCAATGAGTAATTTCATATAGGATATTAACAATAATGTGAACATTAGAGAAAAAAGTGGTATCATGGGTACTCTATTTTTATTTGATAAAATCTGCATTTTTATTCCAATTATTTATGACTAATAACATTTCCAATAATAGAATAAAACTAAAATGTTATAAATAATAAAATAACTATCTATTTATTATTATCAGTTTGTAACTATTAATTGTAATATATCTTGATTATCAACAAATGTTATTAGTGAAAATAACATTTATTAAACTGTCGAAAAAAAATAAAAAAAATAACATTTATTAAAATGTTAACATTTTATAATTAATAGTTACAAACTAATAATAATAAATAGTTACTAAGTAATGAGAATGTTTTGTAATAAGTGACCACCATTGACCGCCATTTTTTACAGTTTATTTCTTAAATTAGATGAAACGAATAAAAAGTGATGCGTAAAATGATGGAACATTTTATTCTACCCTATTCTACATAATCACCTTAAATACTTACAAAATACTAAAAGTAAAGGTATTTCTTTCGTGATCAGTATTCTGCACACGTAGTAATACCAATAAAATTAATATTTGGAGAAAGTTAATAACAGTAAAAGCTAATAATAATAATTGTCTAAACGATAGAGTAAAGAACACGAAGTTGAATGTATAAAAAAGAGACCGATAAGATATAAATAACAACACTGTTTTTAACTCGGTACTTTTTTTTAATGTTTATAATGTCGCTTTAAAAAGACAAATAACAGAGAGGCAATATGAAATATTCAATTTCTTTACGTTATCAGCGTACATGTAAGAGACGTAAAAGTACGAGGATCGTGTATAACATGTTCGCTGGTGCGAACGAATCAAAACGGTGGCTCAGGGATAATAGAATACTCTTAAGGTAAATTAAAATGCTCTAACGCTTGCTTACACCCCCTTAAAGGAAATTCTTGTCATTACTATCTAGAGTTTAAATATCTGTACGTACTAGTAAACTCGGTACATTATATACAAATTCATTTTATTTTCTTAAAGAATGTATTTGTATCGTTTGAAGTAATATTACGGAAATATTGTGAATGAAAAGTAGCATTCACATCGACAAAAGGGAATATCGAGCTTCCCTAAAGAAAATGGCGATGTACGAATGAGGGTAAATAATACAGGAATAATGAAGAAACTCTCAGAAGTTTACTTTGGAGAATATTAATAGTACAATTTTGGTTAGGTTTGGGTTAATCAGATTTGTACTTTTTTAAATAATAGTTAAATAGATATTACGTAAAGTTATTCTGAAGTTAATATTATAAATAAACGAAAGACTGTCAAAGGGGCTACCTTCCTAAATTACTCGTCTCCTAGGAAGTATTAATGTGTTAAATGTAGACTTCTTTGTACAAGAATTATTGTAGAGGAAAGAGCACTACTTGTTTATGATTTCAGAAAATCAGATAATTAAACTTGAAAACTAGAAGTAATTAAGTTTTGAAATTTCAAGATTTCCAAATCTTCACAATCCCATATTCTAAAATTTTTGAATGTCTAAATTTCTGAATTTTTGAATGTCTAAATTTCTAAATCCCTAAATTCTTAAATTTACAAGTATTTGAAATGCAAAATTTCTGAATTTTTAAATTTTCCACATTCCTAAAGTTCTAAATTTAGAAGTTTGTCATTTTCAAAAGTGAGCAAGCAGTCTTCCTCTCATGACGCCATTTTCCTTAGGAAAGACCATATTCGCCAGTGTAGGCGAAATGTAGAGATTTTGAAAATCAGTTTTAATTCTCAATTATTAAAAGCGATGCATAATTTTCATCATAAAAGCGTAAATTGTACGTGCACCAATCATATAGGACCCTAAAATTAATTTTGCAAAGCAATGAAGCGTTATTCTTAAAAATGAGTTATTCTTAAAAATCACTGTAAAATAAGATATGGTAGAAATAATTTTAAGGTGTAACACTCGTATATATTCTCCATCGTTAAAATAAGATGTTTAGTGTAAAAATAAATTATTTGCGATTAAAAATTAAGATACCTTGAGAAATGCGGACATTTTTCAGAATTTAATCCCAAATCTTTTTCTATTAGAATATTATTAATTTAGCTTACTGGATTTACGTATAGTAGTGCTAGGGACTTTCATTTTAATGTAGTCATTTGCTTGTGTATTGCCCTAATGTCCTAATACTTAATAGCGTATCATATCAAACTTTCTGCTTCATTTTGTACAAATTTATATACATACAATATTTTTTGTTATTAATCACAAATGAATTAGGAATTTATCACATTACAGTAAACAGCTGATGAGTATTTTACTCAAAAAAAAATTACTAAAATTTTCAATACCAGAATTGTTTTATATTTGCAATCATCTGTTAATGACTGAAAGAGTAAAATGGAGTTTTTAACATATTCTTTGTTGATAAAATAAATGTATCAATACATTCGTTTTATCAACGAAGAATATTTAAAAAAATACTATTTAATTAATAACAGTCAACTCGCAAGAAAAAGTTTCGAAGCCGGAAAATCAAGAAAGTATTAAAATTTGTGAATATGTAGCCGATTTCTGATTAAAACACAATTTAAAAATGATTATAATATTTATTAAATTGATTTTACGAAACAGACTATAAATGCCAAGACTGCATATGAAATACCCACTTTTATTCAAACTTCTATACATTCATTTATGATATTAAATTCTTAAAAGTAAAATTGTAATTTTAGTCTTTTTTATTGCATATTCTTCTACCCACTTTATCATGCTAAACTATGTTACCGACTCATAATGGCGTACCATAGATCGGCCTGTGTTACCAACAGAATTAAAAAATAACACTGGCTCTTACCCTTATTTGAATTACGTTTAAAAATTTATTAGTCTTTTCAACAACTCTTTCTTATGAAATTAAAAAATAATGTATCGTATATACATTAAAAAGAACAACTTTTAGTTATAAAATTCTCTGCTATTTTTAATAGTTATGAAAGAGAAAAAGAAAGCTTGAAAACAGGTAGACAACCTCTGCATATTCACAAAATTTCGTTTCTTTTTAATTTCTGGTTTTGGGATTTTTTTCTATAGGTAAACATGGTATAGTAAGTTTACAACATTTATTTTGCATTTTTAATTTACTTTATTGAATGTTTATTGATACCTTCCAAAGTATTATTTATTTATTAAACGTTCATTTAACAAATGCCTACTGGGTATTTGAACAAATACCTCTAAAACGACAAAGGTAATAAAATGTGATCAGAATTGAAATAATATAAGAAAAACACACTTTCGTTTAACAAGAAATCAGAAATCTTAATGAAACATCATTTGCTATAAACAATTTTGATAAGCTAAATAAGGAATAGTGTTATAAATAATATCGCAGTTCACTGTGATTTGAACTTCGGTTAATTATAGATTATATCGTTTTTGCCTTATCAATACGTGTTTCTGAAACACATAATCCTGATGAAACATTTAATAGACAAATACTTGAGATAAAATATAAAGGATTTAGGGTTTGATGACCATTTGTAAAATGGAGGAAAAATTTCTAATACACGGAGTTGCAAAATAAAATTTATCGGTGAGACAAATAGCTCTTTTAACGTTCTCAAATTTTAATTCTCGAAAATTAGTTGATTTCTACATTTCTAAATTATGAAATTACCAAACAACTTAACTTACAAAATTATTAAATTCTTAAAGTTCTAAATTATAAAATTACTATTCCTAAAACCTAAATTATAAAATTGTTAAATTCCAAAATGACTAAATTACCAAATTCCTAAAACCTAAATTATAATATTATCAAATTTCAAAATTACAAAATTACCAAATTCCTAAAAACTAAATTATAAAATTCCCAAATTCCAAATTCTTAAAGTTCTAAATTACAAAATTACCAAATTACCAAATTCCTAAAGCCTAAATGATGAAATTATCAAATTTCAAAATTCCCAATTCTAAGTTACAAAATTACCAAATTCCTAAAGTTCTAAAGTACAAAATTACCAAGCTCCTAAAATCCGAAATTACAAAATCTCCAAATCACTAATCCCATAATTTCCAAATTAAAAAATTCCTAATAACGAAATTACAAACCTAAATCAAAACATTCCTCGAAACGTGCTCATGCCTGGTGAGTCGTTTACACTAATATTAAATCTAGTTGACATAGTTAAAAAAAATTCTAGTTACTCTCGATTTTCCTCATTACAAATTACTCACACGTTTATTTTTCCTTCATTCACTCTCTCACTTCGCTCCGCTCACTCTCTGATTCACTGTAAATTTCAAGTATTTTTTTATAATTGTTATATTCTATACATTAGATTTTCAGAAAAAAATTGGAAACTTTTATATTCTATATATACTATGATCATCTTCTCGACTCGCGTTTATTAAAATTTTTTCTCCTAATAATCCGTTGTTATCTACCCTAAAAACCTTTATTCTAAATTCGTTTATGAGCAAGTTTGCTGTTTTACTTACGTATAAAGTTTTCCGTTGTTGGGAGTAAACAATTATATTTAGAATATTCTTTCAGAGCTGCCAAAGATTTAGAGGAACGTCGTAGCCATTATGAACCTTCACTTGGACCTGGTGTACCGGATGAAATTGACCATCTTCTTAATTTCGAGGATAATGATTTGGTACCGCATTTCCAAAGGGTGTCCATATCGGGAGAAGATACTTCCGGGGTACGTCAAAACATAATACAACAGTATTCATTTTCTGAATTAATAAATATTATGGTTGGTAATCGAATTATCAGGACCGTCTGCATAGATCGACGATTTTGCGTTAAATTACTTTTTAAGTAAATCCTAATTACATCAAATTCTTATATTATAATAAAATATTGATACTTGCAGATTGTAAAAATTGTATGCAACAACATTCGTTACTAAAAATATATTTTTAGTATTATGGTTCTAATAATTTGATCACCCTGTATAAGATTTATGAGAATTATCAAATTTTTAATATGTGGTTCAAGTTATTGAGATTTCTTTTAATAATATATTTATTCTGTGTTTATTAAGTAAACTTAATATTTGTTAAGTAAAATTAGTATGAAATTTTCATTGGATCGTTGAAGATTAACAGATTTCAATACGTGCATATTCTTTATGTATTATTACGTCATGATAAATACAGTACACATTGATTACGTTCTTGTATAAAACCTGTTTTGTGTAAGAGTATACATATATCCTATTTTAAATTTCTACCAGAAGAAGCCTTAAGAGTGCCGTCTTATGCAAGAAACCTTTGTTAACTATCATCATCCCCACCCGTCATCTATCCTGAGTTTCGTCACTCCGTAAGCTTCCTCGATCTTTTTAAAAAATTTCGTCTTTACAGTTCACGATTATTCATAACTTGCGCTTTAACAAGAAAACTTATTGTGTCACCGCTTTAAAAAAGTAAATCCACAGACTATACTATTAATATAGATGCACATACACGTAACAGTAACAATTCCTTTATTTCTAATGTCTAATGTATTTTTTAGAGCTGTAAAGTACCTGCTATTATAATTTTTAAATACAAATTTATTACATCCTTTACCTTGCCAGGTTTCGAAACTCGATAATAAATTTTACTTTTATCGTTTATAATATAATTTCAAATCTACGTAGGACCTCGATATTTTCGTGCTGCATAAATTCCCGGTTGAGAATCACATATTACCCACACATGCATTAGCATCACGAAGTAGAAAAAAGATAAGCTTTGGATAAAGTATGCATGACATTAGTATTTCCTAATTTCCTGCTCTGCTCTTAGAGCCCCTGACGCAGGAAAATATCGAAATTCTACGGTAATAAATTGAAATAAAAATGTATGTAAATACATATGTGTTCTGTACTGCCAGAAAAGTAAACTAAAGTCCATAAGAAATGCTGTAATTAACTTGTTAATTTGTATTGCCCACTCAAAATTTTATTTCCCAACATTGGCCTCTATTATGTACTAGTAGAATATAATGAATGTATTATAGAATTTATAATGTTAAATGTTTTTAGGTTCCCCTGGAAGATCTTCAACAAGCATCTCAGTTGTTGGTACAAGCACTGGCAATACGTGAAAAATACATGAATAATTCTAAACAAAGCTTTCCATCTATAACTTCGCGATTCTTACGTAGCGTTGACAAAAAACCAGTGAACTCTGATGATGAAGTTCAACATGACGACCGTAAAGCTATTGCAGGTATTTATTCAAATGATATAAACTTATACTTCATTGTACTTAATTATTCTTTTTTGTCAGGATGTTTTGTAACTGATAGTAGAAGCGGAAAATGGTAACTGTAGATGAGAAAATACGTAGTGAACATAGAATAACAGTTTTTCATATTCCCTTTCCGAGAATGTCTATTTCGAAAACTCAATATGTTTGGGTTGCTAAATATAGGTTGTTGATTCCACAGTGAATCGGTCACTTTTCGATGTTAGGAATTTTGTTTCAAACGAAATATAAAAATAAGAAAAGTTCAAATCATTTTATTGATCTTGAATTTGTTTGAAAAATGAATTTGGTATAAATAGATTAAGGTTGTACAATTTAAAGAGTCGTATACTTTAAAGAAATGAAATTCGAAATCAGTAAAATGATTAATTAAACCACAATCTCAGGTGAACAGCTGTTACATTTCTTTTGGAATAAAGTTTCTGACATCGATCTCAAATTAACTAGACATGGAATGATTAAGATAGAAAATATTTAGTATAAATAATAGTTAGCTTTGTTAAAATAACAATAATATTTGTCCCATGTTATAATGTTATTACTAGATCATCCCGTACACGCACCCGCATCTAGAGGAGATCCGTGGAAATGCGAATTTCCACCGTCAAAGAATTACAAAATTTCCCCTGTTAATGGTGTTTTCAACGTGTACGCCAGCGAAGAAGATTTAGCTAATGAAAAGCCTATTCCTTACTCGTACCCTGATTTAGCGACTTTTGTCAGAGACATGAACCTTCTCTGTACAATGATCGCTGATGGCCCATTAAAATCGTTTTGCTACAGAAGGCTGAGTTACCTTTCATCGAAATTCCAGTTACACGTATTATTAAATGAGCTTAGAGAACTTGCGAGTCAAAAGGCAGTTCCACATAGAGACTTCTATAATATCAGGAAGGTCAGTATACAAAAGTAATTGCATTAAAGAATTGCTGTATTTTAATTCCTAAGCTACATTAATCAAACAATTTGTATTTTACATTTTTATTAATTTCAGGTTGATACACATATTCACGCAGCATCTTGCATGAATCAAAAACATTTGCTGAGGTTTATCAAGAAAACTTTGAAGAATCACGCAGACGAAGTTGTCACGTGTTCTAAAAGTGGAGAAACGATGACCTTACAAGAAGTATTTCAGTCTATGAATTTGACGACTTATGATCTCAGTGTGGATATGTTAGACGTACACGCGGTAAATGCGCATTACATTTTTAGGAAGGTAAACTTGAAGTATAAAATCTATATATAATTTGTATTTTAGGATAGGAATACGTTCCATAGATTTGACAAATTCAATGCCAAGTATAATCCGATCGGCGAGAGTAGACTTCGTGAGGTATTTTTGAAAACTGACAATTATTTGAACGGTAAATTCTTTGCGAGAATAATTAAAGAGGTGGCCAGTGACCTTGAGGAATCGAAATATCAGAATGCAGAACTACGTCTCTCGATTTACGGCAAAAGTCCAGAAGAATGGGACAAATTAGCAAAATGGGCTATTCAGAGTAATGTTTATTCGGATAACGTTCGTTGGCTCATTCAGATACCTCGACTTTAGTAAGTACCTCCATTAAACGTTACATATTAGAATTTCTAATTAATATTTCTTAACTATCAATCATTGTTTGGTTACAGTGATATTTTCAAATTAAACAAGTTGATGACAAACTTCCAAGAGATCTTGAATAACATCTTCCTACCACTTTTTGAAGTGACAAATGATCCCAATTCTCATCCAGAATTACACAAATTTCTTCAATACGTAAGTAATTTTGATAAATCACTTAGTGATTTTATAAGGTAGTATAATTTATTTAATTACCATTACAGGTAATAGGATTTGATTCAGTTGATGATGAAAGTAAGCCTGAAAATCCGTTATTCGACAAAGATGTTTGTCCACCTGCAGAATGGGTCGACATTGAAAATCCTCCCTATGGTTATTATCAATACTATACATATGCTAACATGACTGTTTTGAACCATTTCAGAGCGTAAGTTTATTCTTTCAAAGATATCTCCTCAATTGCCAATTAATGTGAAATATACTTAACTCTGTTACGTTTAACATTAAGGCTTCTAAGTGTAAACCATGATCAGAACAAAGAAATTTCTAGCTAAAAATGTACTGATATTAATGTGCATTATGATTTACAGCTCTCGCATACCTATGTTTTAGAAGCTTTGTTGTTAATCACAACAATGTACAGTGTGAACCATAATTTAATTGTAACAATCCAAATCATAAATCTTCGTGGTTCTAATATGAAATATGTTTTGCAGGGAACAGGGTTTAAATACGTTTGTTCTTAGACCTCATTGCGGTGAAGCTGGTCCCATTCAACATCTGGTGTGTGGTTACATGATGGCAGAAAATATTTCGCATGGTCTTTTGCTTCGGAAAGTTCCAGTACTACAATATTTATATTATCTGGCACAAATTGGGATTGCTATGTCACCTCTCAGTAATAATTCTTTGTTTTTAAATTATCATCGTAATCCACTTCCAGAATATTTAGCAAGAGGATTATGTATAAGTCTATCTACGGATGATCCTCTCCAGTTTCATTTTACTAAAGTTAGTATAATACAGATTATTCTATTTAATACTTGTAAATGTGCTTTTCATCATTTTTTGTGTATTTATGTGAAAATGTTATTTAGGAACCTTTAATGGAAGAATATAGTATTGCTGCACAAGTGTGGAAACTCAGTTCATGTGATATGTGTGAATTAGCACGTAATTCAGTGCTAATGAGCGGTTTTCCACATAAGGTATGAAATATATGTATCTGCATATATCAAAACATGTGTTTTCGATAAGTAAAATAATATTATATAAATAATTTACTTTATTTTATAGAGTAAGCAGTATTGGCTAGGGCCAAATTACACTAAGGAAGGAGTAGCTGGTAATGATATTACCCGAACAAATGTACCAGATATTCGAGTAGCTTATCGATATGAAACTTTGGTTGACGAATTATCAAATATTTTTAAAGTTGTTGAAAAACCTGAAGCTGTTCAATTTTAATTGTTAGTGATAGTACAAAACATCTTAAAATACAATAGTCATTCTATAACTGCTAATAATATTCATAAACTTTTATGAAGTTTCGACGAAAATTATTTATCGTTCAAAATCTATAACGTGAATAATTACACAATTGATCTTCAAAATCATTGTCAACTTCCAATAACTTTTTTTTTAACGGTTGTTTTTTAATTAACTTTATTCTGTTAAAATTATTTTTTAATATTAAGTTTAAATCATTTTATTTTAGCGTTACATTATGGATTATAGTTATATTACAACTTTGCATGCTACATTTATACATAACACTTTAAAACTCTCATGTTCTCCAAGTAAAAATACGAGTTTATTATTATATTATGCTAATGTAAATTAAGTTACAAACAGGCGGTTTTTTACTCAATTTTGACGTTTTAAAGGACAGATAATTAGTTGAATAGATACCATATAAGATTGTAATTTTAAGCATTGTTACTTTTAGTATTTGTATTAGATTAAGTATTATTTTCTATAATAAAATATAAAACATTGCAAGGTAATATTTTATACAATTATATTGAAGGTGTCACTTTTATTTCTTTAATTTAATGTTAATTTATTTTATTTTATTTCTTTTTTTTGCGTTTATATAATGTACCCAAAAAAATAATGTACATTGAGAAAATTTTTAATTTTTGGTAACAAAAGAAATATAAATATTCGATATCATTCTTCAGTCTGGAATTTCATTCTCGGAATATAAATAATTATATTCCCGCAAAATTTGATATAGCTACATGAATAATATAGTCATAAATTATACAAAGAATACTAATATATCTATTGAGCGGACCCTGTTACAAAACGATAAAACACTTTTCTGTTTCTTTTGTCATTGATTAATTACTGTTTCGCAATGTACAATCTTTTAAGACACTGTGTGATTATATCGATGATGTAGTTACTGCATAAATGTTGTAAGTATATACTATTTTAGGCGAAATTAGTATATGTATATAATACATAAGAAGTTCCTACCGTACGTACCAATTTAATATGCGCACACTTAGTATATTGAAATTTAATACTGTAGCACTGTACAATTGTTGACTTTTTTGACATTGTACCCTAATACTTTTTTACGCAGAATATCCTGCAGAATTAATCTATGTAAAAAAAAGCCATTACATATACAAATTTTAATATGACCTTCATCGGTCGATTCAAGGTTATCAAAAGGTGAAATAAACAACGGTATAGTATGTTCCCATCGATATCATACAATCTTCATTATTTTGCGTATGATTCATATTTGTTTAGATATTAAAAATCGTTAGATAAACCAATCATTTATTGAATAAATAGAAAAGTATTTAAGAAGTTTAAACTATATTTTCTCGAAAACAGTAGTTTTGTACTTACAACATATGTGCGTGTTATCGATACATGGTACTAATTTTTAAGATGTAGAGTATTAATATTATATTACTGCATATTTGATGAAATCTACATATACTTTAGTGTAATTCTGCATAATTTATATTACATTTTTATATCAATATGAACATCAAATTTAATTTGATATTCAATTCAATAATTTTGATAAATTATTCAATAGCAAAATTGTAATTTAATATTATGAATCCTTTTTTTAGTTTTTGAGACAATCTACCGAGTAACAAATTTGTATTGGTAAACGTGAGATATATATGAACATTTACTACCATATCTATTATATTATTCTAATATTAAACAATAAAATTAATTGTTGCTAGCTGAAAAAATGTAAGTATTGCATAAAATAAAAATATACATAATTGTACTGTCGACATAATATCACTTAATATTTAACTACTGAGACATTTTATGTGTCATAAAAATATTTTTGACAATACTGCGGACCTAAAGCTCATAATACCAGAAATATTGACATAATTAGCAGTAAATAATAATATAATAATAAAAAAAACTTTATACATGATACACAAACACATACAGTGTCTTTATATTACTCAGTTTATCTTTATTGTTTAAAATTTGAATAAAAAAAAATTTAAGTATTTTCGTGATTCATAAATATACCTTTTAATACTTTCTTACTTTCATTTCATAAACTTGCTATAATTTTTCAAAAACTTTTATGTAAATATTTTCTTATCAGACCATGATAAATTAATATATATGCCGTGCATTAATTTTATAATCTTACACAAATTTATTGTATAAGTGTATAACTTAAACTTATTTACTATGATATAGAAGAGCGTAAATATTTAAACACACGTTTATAATATCTGCTATTACTTTATTTATTTGCTGTAACATCTTTCCAGTTATAGGTTTTATACGTAATAGAATATTGTGAAAAATATTCATTACATATAAAATTAATATCTTTTTATTTTTTTCGTTAAAACAAAATTAGTTTATAGTATAATGTATTTCCTGAGAAAAACGTCTATTTATTAAAATATTGTATAATGTACAAAAAAATATATAGAAAAGTCCATGTAGTTTTCATAATTCTGATGAGTAAAAGAATACTTACATTTTCTATTTATTTATACTGGATTAATAGTACATAACATTTTTTTTGTTTATTCAATGATGTCTATTATTGTACTTTCTTAGTTTTCTGTGTTAAGTTCAAACTATCTACAATCTTTGGTACTAGTTCCGTGAATATCACAGTTCCTGTAAATACCAAAATGGTACCAATCCAATGATAGATTGTGAAAGGATTTTTGAAATATATTATTGAGAAGATCAAGGACAAAAACTTCCTTAATGTTATTACTAAAGTTACAGTAAGGGATGTGCATTCTGTTGTTAATACAAAAACAGAACTAATGCACATGTATCTAAAAATATTGTTAAGGATAATAAATAAATTATAATATGCTAAATTTTTAATGTATGTTCTTTTGATATTAAGAGAAGGATACTGTGTAAGAATATTTCCTATAAGATATACAATTAATTTTGGTACATCTAAGTTAATAACTGGCACATGCATTGGATCTGATGCAAAGGCATATGTAAAGTGTTCCCAGATATTAGGAGCCAAAGTTAAGAAGAATGGCAAGGGTAAAAGATGCTGGAAAAGAGTATTTATCATTATACACATGTTATTTTAACACTATTAGTAAAATAGTAATATGATACAAATGAAAGGATACCGTATAATACAATGCTTCCCTTGCATTTTTTCCATACTTTTTATGTAATACTTCTTGATAAATACCCATTCTGGCAGATACAAATAATGCTATGGTCAGTAACGATATACCCAATATCCACCAGAAGAAATCATCCCATGGAGTGGTAGGTACTTGTTCAACATTTTTAGCTTGTAACGATTTAATTTCTTTACTGCTAACAATTGTACAGATGGCAATTCCAAAAGTTATCATGAATACTGATAAATACTTGCTAAATGCATACGTCTTTTTTAAGATAATAATACCCATAATCATATTGGCTATCAGAGAACCCTACATAAAATACATAACATGTAATAATTATGTATATGTATAAATTATATTTGCATACTTACAGCTCTGAATATCATATGTAATGGCATGGGTATATTAAAATCAAATGCATAATTATTGCAAACATTGGCAACAAAAAACATTGTTACAAGTAAAAAATAATCTTTTATTCCTATATTAGGTTTTACGGTCCCACATTTTGAAGTAAATAAAAATCCTTCTACCGATATAAATAGGAACTGTAAAAATGTAATAAGATTTCCACTACCTGGATCTTCTCTGAAAAAAAAACCCATTATTACTTTTTCATAACTGAATTTAAAATATGATATTTATTGTTTCTCAAAAATAAAAAATTAATGTATGTATACACTTGAGGATAATTTATTACACAATCTTATTGCTATACAATAATTAATAAAATAAATATAATATTTACTTAACAAGAAGCTCCAAAAAAACCACGTTGCTGCAACAGCCGAGGAATACACAAAATATTGCAATAATTGCACGCATATTTGAATAGATTATTTACTAATTGCTACAAAATTTAACCTAAAATTGTTTGACAGTACCAAGATTATTCGTTCCACTATTATATTTGCAACTCATGTAGGATATGTTATAGTGAACAAATTTTTAAGAAGTTCGAATACGCAATAGCATGACATATCATTTAGACATCATTTAACGTCTTCCTTATATATGTACGCAGACATATATGAAAATAGAGATACCGCTGAGTACACGTGAAGCAATTTATGCGGATACTGTAGGCTACTGTTATACTATATATATATATATATATCTATATATACAATATATGCAATAGTTTATCAAGTATATAAGCTTACATAATGTATATACAGTAACCAGTACGATAGCCGTCGGATATATCAGAAAAGAATATTCGTTACTTTTTGATTTGTAAATTTTCAGATTTACAAACTTTCAAAGAACTATATCATAATAGATTTTTTCAAAGAATCATATTATAATGTAATACGGATTTAGGCCCAATCGTAAACAAGTTCAAAGTACATATTTATGCTTAAAGTACAATGAGTCATTTAATAATATCACACCCTCCAGTACCTTGTTACGTTATATGCATGAAAAGATACAAGGGCTCAAATATATTACAGGGTACAGAGTATTTTAATCAACCTGTCTTGCAAACTAATGACGAATAAAAACAAAAAAGAAAAAAAATATTACGTCTACATATTAGTTAAAAATAAATGGTGAAGGAAAGAACTGGATAAAAATGTATTGTTGATATGGTACCTAGATCATGCAAGATATCAAAACATACATTCATTAAACTGCTCTTTGAACGCATAAGGAGCATTTTTATTATGTTTGATAACCCCATTGTTGAAGCAAACTATGAATAATCATGCACAATTTTCAACTTTTCACCTCGCACATCTAATGTGTGCAGTCTTTAACGCTAATCCTTATATGTATTTCCTTAACATGTATGTCTCAATGAATATTACACGTTGATATACATATAATTCATTAGTGTTCGTTATATGACTCAAGCGGACCATGTAATCGTATGCTATACAAGTCCTATTATTGTAGATACAATAATTCGCTTTTATTGACTTCTTTCCTTCGCCATTTCACTCAGCCAATACATGAACGTAATATTTTATTTGCGAGATAGTAGCCTAGATTAATTAAAATGATCCACACCCTATAATACGTTTGACCCCTTATATCTCTTCACGTATGTAACGTAGGTACTGGAGAGTGTGATATTATTAAATATCTCATTGTACTCTAAACATAGATATGTATTTCAAACCGAATGCCCCAGAATCTACATAAATCGGAACACAATTCGTTCTTCTGGGAACTTTTTAAACTTCTGTGTGGTATGTTCATTTATCATATTTTTTCTAAATGCTATACGTATATGTATTACGGTATACTACTGTGGCTGTTAAACTAAGTGTATGTTCATAAAACCAGAGCTGGTCTTCTAAATTTCCTAACTTTTCATACTCTAAAGTCTTAAAGTTCCGTTAAAGTCTTGACATTGCAAGGTTAAAAAATTTCAAAGTTACAAACTTCTGAAGTTCAAAGTTCTAAAGCTTCAAAATTCAACAAATTTCGAAATTTCAAAGACCAAAGCACCAAATATCTGAAGTTTCAAAGTCCCATATTCATAAAATTTGTAAATTCTAAAATCTGAAAGTTCCAAAGTCGCAAAATATGAGAATTTGGAAATTCCGATGTTTTAAGGCGTTAAAATCTCAACAGTCTCAAAGTTCTATCTCGGAAATAAAAATTTTGTCTTATAGTTTATATTTTTAATTAAATATATGTAAACATATGGGAGTATTAAAATCTTTTAAATGTTTGGGGCCTCTGGAGGTTTTAATTCGGCCCTGCAGCTATAGCTATATGTCCACATGCCTTCAAATTTATTTACGTTAAGTTAGGTTAAATTTTCAAACGGCGTTGAAGATCAGGAAATTTAATAACATTTCTTTTTAGAGTTAATTACCTCTTATATATTATAGGAACTGAATTTGGCATTAAAATTTACTTTTTTCGTATTGTAATGACCCTTTCCCTTATATTGTTATTTTTTTTTTTCATAAAAAATAATTAATAATTAATAAGTAACGGTATTGATTAAAACGCGAATAATGTTATGAATTGTAAAACATAATAAAGAAAGATTTGTCGCGATTTCTCTTATTAAAATGTATCAAAGAAATAAGTAAATGTGAGATTCATATTTTAATCTATTTCGCGCCGAATTTGTTATGCTGCAACGCAAGGAGCAGGACAAGGATGGCGCTAGACACCACATACTACAGTGATCCTCAAGAGAATCACTACATACTACATATGTGATACTCGCCTTGTGTCGACTATGTTTGCGTGAGTTTATGAGGCGTATACTCGCGACACGTCTGTCACATAATAAATATAAGATTGACCACGGCAAAACTTTTAATAGTAGTAACCTATAATAATTCCGTGAATTTTATTGCGACTATAAATTGTCCCTGTTCTATAGATTTGTCCGCTTCTACTGACAACTGAGCTAGCCTCCAGATTTACAAGTTTAACGAAGAATTTAAACAAAGAAGAAAATACAGGTGTAATTGGATACATGGAAAAAAGAGACGAAGGGTGAAGACGACGGTTTTATCCGTTTTTATATACATATCAGTATTTGTAAAAAAAAATGGCCCAACTTTCTGATTGTAATCCACTTTCGTATCTAATCGCAAGGCAAATTAATGACAAAGTCGATTACTGCAAACGCCTCGTTAACGCTAGGTTCAAAAATTCTGAAAATCTGTTCAGAAAGGATCTACTGTCCCATTATGGATGCGTTAATGCTATCGAATTTTCAAATCAGGGAGATCTTCTTGTTTCCGGTAACCAATAACGTATTTCACTTATTTTATTTTAAACGGTAATATGCCCGTCGATTTCGAATAGTTAAATTCGACGGAAAATTAAGACCGTATGATGTCACGAATAATTTTATAGTCTTATAAAAATATCGCTTTCATAATTATATTTTATAAATATTCATGACATTTTGTTCATAACTAAAGTTTCTTGCTGACAATATATATTTTGGAATAATTGCTCAAAGAGAAACATAATACAAATCATGAAATTGTTATATTATTAATTTGACAGGTGGTGATGATAGACGGGTTTTATTATGGAAAGTAGAGCAAACGATACAAAATGTGGGTAAACCTGTTGTAATGAAAGCGCAGCACATTAGCAACATTTTTTGTCTTGGTTATGACAGTAGTAAAACAAAAATATTTTCTGCTGGAAATGATGATCAAGTTATTGTTCATGATTTACGAACGTATGGATACTGTTAACTTAAGCAATTTACATATAATTACGTACAATTTGAACTGTTGTTTTTCTTCCATTATAGGGGTGATGTTGTAAATTTCTTTTTGCATGAAAAACCAGTCTATGGACTGTCAGTTCATCCACATAATGATAACGTATTTGCAAGCGCTTGTGACGATGGAAGAGTTTTAATTTTTGATATACGGGGATCTAGTGCTATGGAAACCTTTTGTTTAGCACAGTATAAAACTGCTTTTCATTCTGTAATGTTTAATCCCATTGAACCTAGAATGCTTGCTACTGCCAATGCCAAAGAAGGTGTTAGCTTATGGGATATACGAAAACCTTTGGAGTAAGAGATACCATTATTTAATGAAAGTTTTTAAATGGAACAAGTTAATTTTCTCTTTTTTATGTTTAGACCAGTACTACGTTATGGAAATGAAAGCTCAGCACAGAGTTGTATGAATGTTACATTTAACGCAGCTGGAAATAGATTATTAGCTTTGAGAAGAAGATTGCCTCCCATACTTTATGCTGTTGATTCTTCAACTCATTTGTGTCAATTTGATCATCCTGGATATTATAACAGCTGCACAATGAAATCATGTTGTTTTGCAGGAGATAACGATGAATATGTTCTTTCTGGTACACTACAATTATTATAATTTTTTTCAATGTAATAACAGTATTTGTATATGTGACTAACTAAGTAATTAACTATATTTAGGTTCTGATGACTTTAATTTATATATGTGGAAAATTCCCTCCGAAGATGTAAAATGGGTAAATTCTGCGCATATGGTACTACGTGGACATAGATCTATTGTTAATCAAGTACGATACAATCAAGCTAGTTGTATCATTGCTTCATCTGGAGTTGAAAAACTGATCAAGATTTGGAGTCCATTTCCTCTTGGAAGTAATTGTTTAGGTGGATTAAAGGTAATATACGTTATTACAACTTCATTGCATTCTATTTTTCTAATTATATATATTGTTCTTTATATGTTTATGTTTTTAGAGGGAAGATGGTAAACAGGAAAGACAACGTAGAGTGTTTACGCATAATGAATACATTGGATTGGTGTTAAGTAGTGGTCAGTTTATGACACACGATTATAGCCACCAATCAACTAGAGAAGATTCAAGAATGATGGCATTCTTTGATTCTTTGGTACAACGTGAAGTGGAAGGCTGGAGTTCAGAAGACATGTCAACAGTACCAAGAACACCCAGTGATTCTGAAAGCAATCTTTCAGCAGAACGTGTTTTTATCGTTAGTGATTCTGATGGTATGCTCTTTTTATATTACACTTTTAATATTTAACTATATTAAACTAGAAAACATATTTATATGTTTATATAATATGTACACTTTTCTTATAGAATCTATTTCGTCTGATGGTGAATTGGATAGACGATGGTTACGTATTTTGGCAATAACACCACCTGGATCTTCTGGAGGAGTAGCTCCTGAAAGACCTTTGCAGCCTCCAAATCGTATAACACGACTTATAGCATACCGGCGAGAGAAACTTATGAGACTTGCAGCTGCGGATTGCGAAACACCAGCAAATAATGCTTCTGCTGCCATATCCGAACCGTCTGTGTCAGGTTCAGCTAGTGACGGGGACAATGCACAAGTTAAGTGTAAATCTAAATTAAAATCAAAATTAAAAGGTGTAAAAAGAAAACACGGTAAAGTTTCTGATAGAAGAAGTAGAGCTAGAAGAAAATGTGCAGTGTTACAAATTAGTAGTGATTCAGATAGTGATGAACAACTAGTTGATACGACTCAGCCTAGTACCAGTTCTGGTGTAGTTTCTAGACGATCCCAATATGTTGTGAATGCTATTGAAAGTGATGCAAAACATTCAAATTATAGCAGTAGCAGTTCAGAAGATAATGATAGTTCTGGTAAGCGAAAGTATGCAAAAATTGATTCTGATACTTCCACAAAGATACACAGAAGAAAACACAAAAAATGTAAAAATATCTCAAAAAATGATACTACCAAAAATAAAAGCAAACGCCAGAAATTTGATTATGATACAAAGAAAAAGAAACCAGACTGGAAAAGTTATTTGAACGGCGTTAGTACGACGAAAGTTCAAGAAGATGGCCCATCGACACCTGTGAATAAATCGTGCAAAGTTCCTTCGACTCCTGACAGTGGTATTACATCAGGAGTTTCTACAATCGAGAAACATGAACAAACACAGAAAGATCAAAACGATGCTGAAAGCTCAGATCACGAGCAAAAATTAAAAAATTTAGAATACTTTAGAAAAAAGGTGGATGTAGCAAGAAGGAGCTATTGTAATCGATCTAAGCCTTTATCGCAAACCATTTCAACAACAACTGATTCTTCCGATTAAACTCGTGTTACCTTCAGCTCTTTAATCTTTTTCCTTTTGTACATAATGAATCTGTGATTCCTTGAAATATATTTTTATAATAACTAAGTTTGTTCACATATTAAATATGGTTAATCTTTTTCTATCTTCTTTTAAATTTTATCATTTTTATGTTATCTTTATAAGAGTCCCATACAATATTAGAATCTCTTACAGTACAAGACTGTTGCAGTAAAATAAATCTTTTTTTCCACCGTATTTAAAATTGTCTTTACAACATATTTTACAATTGGTACAAAAAAGTCTAAAATTTAGCATACTCAAATATGTAAAATTATTAACAACTCATACCGTAATTATTTAGGATTCAATTTCTTATTACAAATATAAACATGTTCGAAAATGATCATTAAATCGTATATAATCGAAATTATAATACCGTCGAGAATTATAGATAAATTAATAATGCATTAGCTTTAATAATCGACTTAGCTAATGTATATCGTTGACGTGGTTTGTAAGTGTGATGAAAAATAAAACAATAAATTAATATACATTTTTTTCTTATATGTTTAACTTTGAAAACAAATTAAGGATATTGCATTATTTAATCCTGCATTTATACGTCTTTATTAATTTATAACAAATAAAAGAAAAAGTATATAAATTTTTGCATTATTTTATTATCCGATAACAATAATTAGTCAACGCGTATTTGAATTTTGATAAGTGTTTTATTATACAAATTTAATTACACAAGTAGCTCTTCGTAGTGTTAATTTGTTCAAAAATATATAATAAATGATATTAATTTTGCTTTTCTTTACAAACTATTATTTCATGTTTGCAAACATTCACCGATATAAACTAGAGACCAATACGAAAAATGCCTATACCGTGTAATATACATATGTATATTATATGTATATATTTATAATTATTTTCAAAACGTACATTATTATGATATAATAAGATGCCTACAATCGGTCACACAAGTATTTGGACACTATACATATAAGTGAAATTTATATATAAACACAAACTAATAATTGTTAATTAAAAATTAACATTTTATGGGATATCTCTTTTATTGCATAACATGTATGCATGTTGATATGTTATCAACAATTGTTTTTAAAAATTAATTAACCGTAATACGTGGACATTCTTCTGTAAGACTTTTTTTTAATTTTGTTTCTGAATTTATAATGGTTTTGCAAATCTTTAGTCAAACGTAGATAGCAAGTAATAATTCGAGTCGGAGCGTTTTCCGGTGCTTCGAAGTGTGGCGCGAAGCTCAAATATATATTGTTACCTCTCATTTTTTCAAGATTACAGTCGAATTTTTAGAAATTTAGAAATTTCGTAATTTAGAGCTGGAAGATTTGAGAATATATTTCAAAATAAATATGTAAACTCGAAAATTTTCAAATCTGTAAATTAAAAAATTTGTAAATATTCAAATTCATACATTTCCAAGTCCTAAAATTTGCAAATTTCCAAATTTAACAAATTCTAAACGTGGAAATCTCCAAATTTTCAAAATTCAAATTTCGTAAACTTGAAAATTTTTCACCTAAAAATTAACAAATGGTGGGGTTTCTTTTTCCTGTGTCGCCATTTTGTTTATAGAAACCTATCATGCTCGTCAGTGTATATAGCTGCAGCTGCATCATTTATTCATTTTTTAGATGTATTACGCCGTCAGCATATTTCTGGAAATCAGTTCCAAGAACTGGAAATAACGATAATGTATTATCAAAGGCACTACCTTGGTCAATTAACGAGACTTTACTATAAAGACTCGTTTAAGCTGCATAAGCAAGTAACTAGCCTCGCCATACCAGTATGATACATTTACAAATCGTTCGAAACGAAATGAAATTTATGGCAGTAATATAATTAAGTATATAATCTTTTTAAAATTATTTTGTATAATATATGTACTTTCTTTTGTAATGTGGAAGTTTTTATTAAAATTTTAATTTTGGCGGTGCATATTTATAAAAAGGTTGAGGATCACTGATGTAGGAACTCGACGATGGAAATTCTCTTTCCATCTGGAAATTTGTATCCCTGAATTTGTTTACCGAATTCAGTTCATTTTTTTATCGTATATATTTTTAAATTCAATGTAATGTATAATTCTTACCTGTAGAATTTTTTTAACGGTCACAAAGATGTTTGTTCCAATAAAAGTCACCAAATGTTATTGTGTTGTAAGAAGTATTATAATTAATATAAGAAGTATAAAATAAATATTACACGTCTAATTAATATTTAACATTTTATATTTATTATTAATATTTTAATGTATAACAATAACGACGATAATGATGATGATCGCGCCGATGACAATAACAATAATGATGACGATAACAGAACCGTAAATAATATCACGTTTGTTTCCTCTTTCTATTATAGTAATTTATTATTGCTTCCGCAGATTCCTTCATTTTTGGTTCGATTTTCTTCAATTTTTCTAATGATTGTAGTAATTGATCAAGTTCTTCATCTTTTACTGGAGAAAGAGGTAATACATCGTGTTTTTTGTTCTCACTCGATATTTCCTCGGTTATTAGTTCCTCTTCTTGACACACGGACATCCGTTCCATCACTTCCTTGCCGGATATCCTATCCAAATGTTGTCCCGCGATTTGTTCGTTGTTCGAGCAATTTTCTGTCTTAACTGTAACTTTGAACGGAAGATCTGTGATTTGTTCCGTGGTGTGTTTACTATTAATACAAGTGTCCATCCTAACAATATTATTGGATAGAAGTTGTCCTGTGATTTGTTTATTGTTAATACAAGTCTCCGTTTTAACATTACTGGACGAAATTTGTTCATCGTTAATATAAGTCTTTGTCTTAACGTTACTGGGTGAAAGTTGTTCACCGAAAATACAATCCTCTGACTTAACAAAATTATTGAATGAAATTTGTTCATCATTAATGCAATTTTCTGTCTTAACAATTTTATGAGATGAAAGCTGACCCGTAGTTTGTTCATCGTTCACACAGTTGGATGTATATTGTTCGCTGCGCGCGCAGCTCTCTGTGTTCACATTGTTGCACGCACGTTGTCTCACGATTTGTTCATTGTGCGTATGACTCTCGATAGAGTTATCACAAAACTGTGCGATCGGTTCATCGTGAACGAATATCTCTGTCTTAACAATGTTACTGGGTATAAGTTGCTCCGCCATTATTTGATCATCGTATGTGTGATCCTCTGACATTGCAGTGTCATTTGATGATAGCGGACGATCGAGTACTTTCATCCACGAGTCGATAATGCTTTTTGAGGAGATCTCATTCCATGCTTCACTGATCAGATCAATGCAATCTTTGATGTCATAATTTGCGTAAAAGTTTGTGATGCCGCCATCACATTCGAGTGCCTGTGGGAAACGCACATTTATGAGAACCAAAATAAATAGAAAACACTTCGAACTATTAACCAGGATCGAATTAACCGCTTTGGATGTTTCGACACTTGAAAAATTTTGATACTTCCATATATAAGATGTAAACCTTACAATAAAATTCTATTTTTCAAAGTGGCACTTGGAAAATTTCAAGGTCGACTTCATTCTTTTAAATGGAACCATGTATTTGTTATTACAACAGCTACTAGTTTAGAGAATATTTTAATTGCAATGTTAAATGATCTCAAATACCTTTGAATTTAACATTTCTTCGAAAACCTAACTTCTTCAAATTATTTAAGTATCCCACATTTTTTTATACAATACATATTTTCTTTACTTTTTATTCTGTGGAGATTTTCGTAAATGGCCGATTCATATACTTGAGTACGTACAGTGAGTATGGTCAATTCCCTAGGAAAAATGGCGATGTAGAAAGTCCTATCATTACTTATAATTCGGAAATTTGAGAAGTTGAAAAGTATTTATTTTGAAAATTTCATGTAATGTTATTTTTCGTTACATCACCATTAGAGTAGACTACCACAATTGACTACATGTGCCCCTTCCCATTACGTCACCATTTAGCACAAGGGGAATCCTAAAATGCTCTCGCTGTCATGTACAGGGTAGACAAATATTTCTATCCTTTACGTCACATTCGATGCGAAATACTGTGACAGATCGTGGGTTAAACGTACCCGGTTAAGTAATTTATGTCGAAACAAGGTTTTACATTCGGCAATGACTCCTTGCTCCATCGGTTGGATTAATGTAGACGTATGGGGAGGTAAAGAAATTAATTTAAAATAACCATCATCAAGCTCATCTTTTCTGAGCTTATGGCCCTTAACATTGTCGACGATCAGTATTACTTTGCCCGTGCGATGTTGTTGCGATTGTCTCTGGCACACAGCTTTCTTAAAATCGTTGCTGTACCATTCCCGAAATATGTCCTCGTTTATCCCAGCATTGGGCAGATTTTTGTACGTCACGGGCAATGTATGGCTGTACTGTTTCAATGCCCGGGGCATCGCGAATTTATGTACAAACAGTATCGGCAGCTTATGCGTGCCAGTGGCGTTCGCGCAAAATCCTACGGTTACTCTGTCCTTTTTCGTATTCTGTGTCCTGTCGAGTTCATCAGTTTTAGTTAAAACTCTTCGTGGGAGAAATTTCCACAACAGACTGGATTCGTCCATGTTATATAAATCTTCGTGACAGACGTTTTCTTCTATTAACAATCGTGAAATTTTACGGATAAAGTTGTCCGCAGCCGGTTCGTCGGAGTCGGTCTCTCCCTCGATGTCAGCGAGACGCAAGTTGTATTTCTTCTTCCAATTCCAAAGCCAGCTTCGACTTCCTTTAAAATTGGACGCGCTCTCGCACTCCGCGGCCATCTCTTTCGCTTTTTTCAGTATAAGAGTGTCCGTCAAACGATCGCCTAATAATTTCTTTTGGGCAAACCAATTGTACAATTTGGTCTCCAATTCGGTGTATACGGGTAACCGTTTCCTTTTCATACCGAGGTGTCTTGGATCCGCCCCGAATTCACGAATCGAGCTCGAATTTTGCCAGTATCTTCTTATTGTTCTAACACTGAGTCCATACTTGTTGGCGACGTCGTTGCTGTTTACACCTCTGTCTAATAAATCTAGAATCTCCAGACGGTCTGCCATGCTTACATTTTTTACGTCAGAAGGGGATGACATTGCGAACTATGAAAATATTCGTGACACGCTTGAAAGTTATGAAGTTGTATGTCTTTGTTGCAAGAGCTATAGATCATGCTCGTACGGCTTTCCGTAACTGACTGACTGGACTGGGGTGGTCGCGTGACCAGCACAGTTCGCAACAAACGCAATCTGATTCGTTGGTTTCCGACGAATCAGAGACAAGTTGGTACGAGCAGACGGATACCGATGCATACGGAACTGGGGATCAGGTACAGCAACGAGCATTACAGGGTTCCCTAGGGAAAATGACTAACGTAAGGTACAGAGAAACCTCTACTTGGTAAGTTGGTGAATATTCAGATTTATAAGTGTCGCAATTTGGAAGCCCAGAAATCTTGAAAATTTCGAATTTCAGCACTTTAGAAGTTTGGCAATTTAGAAATTTTTGAAATTTGAAAACTTGAAGATACGAAAATGTTGAATTTGGAAATTTGGAAATTAAAGAGTTTAGAAATGTAGAAATTTGAAGGTTTGGAAATATGTAAATTTAGGAATTTGGAATTTTCGGGATTTGAGAATCTGGAAGTTCGGGATTTTGGAAATTTGAAGATCTAGGAATTTTGGAATTTGAGAATCTGGAGGTTTGAGAATTTGTAAAATTGGAAATTTGAAAATTGGGGATTTTGGAAATTTAGGAATTTGGGGATTTGTAAAATTAGAAATTTAGAAATTTGGGATTTTGGGAATTTAGGAATTCAGGAATTTAGTAATTTGGGAATTTGTGAAATTGTAAAATTGAAAATTTAGAAATTTGGGATTTTGGGAATTTAGGAATTTAGGAATTCAGGAATTTGGTAATTTGGGAATTTGTGAAATTGGAAATTTGAGAATTTAGAAATTTTAGAGTTTGAGAATTAGCAGATTTAAAAATTTGAGAATTTGTAAGTTTAGGAGAGTTTAGGGATTTGTAACTTACATAATTTGAAAATCTAAGAATTTGGATTGAGAATTTGAGGATTTAAGAATTTGGATATTTGGAAATTACAGAAATCTGTAGTTTGTGTACGCAGAAAATTAAAAAATTTGAAACTTTATTTTACATAGTAAATCTTCCAAAATTGAAAGCAAAAGGTAGGATGTTTCTCTCTTTATAATTGTCTTTATTCAAAAGAAGCTTACGATGTACAACCCTGTATATATACCGTTACTTGATACGTTGTTTTGTCGCTACTTGAAAACTCTTATTCGTACACAACAGAAAGAAAACATATATGGTGAATTTTCCTAGAACTGTACTACCTGCCGTGTTAACCGACCGGTTTGTGTTCTTCACTTCGGTTAGCGTACGAGATTCATTGAACTCTACATACAAGTTAAAATGAAAACTATAGTGGGTAGAAATAGCAAAATTCGACGGAGCTATTAGCTGTAATCTTGATCCTTTTTTAAAATTATACTACTCTATTGCAGGATATTTAGTACCCACAAGTTTAGATATGACAGATATAGATTTATACTACGTTTGGGTGAATTAAATTTTGTAGAGAGCCCAAATATTTAAAACATTTTTGGATTCTCATAAATATCCAATTCAAAAAACAGACTGTAACATAAAATTTTGTTTTTCGAAACGACACTTTGGGATTTTATGACCTTGGGACTTTTACACTTTTGGGATTTTAGATCTTGGAATATTAAAACTTGGTAATTTAAAAATTTCAGAATAATCGTACAATTGTGGATTATATAATTACATTCAAAAGTGGATATCTGTTCGAAATAATCTATATCTACTTTGCATTCGGTAACCGTCACCATCACCTGACGGTGAAGGGTAAGAGATTCTCTTTGGCGAAACTTGATGGTCCGTCAAATACATACTGTCTGGCGAAACAACACGAATTTAATGATAAAACTGTTTTATTTTTGAATCTTTACTTATTTAACAGGTAGTTTTCACAAATACATACGGTTTCAAAATAAGATTTATTTGGTAATAAAAAATGCTTGTATCTTTGATTACACTGTTCAACACATATTTGGATCCTTAGGCGTTTTTTTGTACACGTATCTGCTTGCACTTGTAACTGCAAACTGTATTCTTCTCTTAGCTCTGTATATTGTTTGATCGAGTAGTTTTTCCTACGAAAAGTATCAAAGAAAACGTATCAATTCTGTTTTCAATTCAGAAATGAAGTAGGTGAAATGTATGAAATAGCAGTGGTGCTCATATTCTAAACACCGACAGCTTTTACCGTTCTATTATGAGTGGCAGTACTATCGCTGCAATAATTTTGCGGTTACTATAGCGGGTTGTAAAAACTACATTTGTGACACTTACAGTACTTCCTCTGCTTATGTAAAAGAATACTACAGCACTTGAAAGTTAGACTAATCCAAGTCCATTTATGATAACAAAATTATCTACACATTTCTTACATAAAATTTTATTATATAGTAAAAAGTATAACAAATGGATTTTGGTAAGTCTAATTTTCAGATACAGAATTAGCACTATGTGACACAGTATAATTGTTTAGAACATTATTAGAGTAACAGTAATAGTGCTAGTAGAACTAAGCTCCCAAATAAGCTCCATAAATCTGTTGCCCAATGAGTATTTTTGTGCCCATACTTGGTCTCAAGTTTAGAGTTATTCATGCGGTGATGTTAATGTTACCGTTTTACCGGTTTGCTTACCAAGGATTAATAAAATAAATGTTGTACTCTTTCTGTGTGTATACATATATATTTCTTGTATAATACAAAAACACAAGAAACAATAAAATATACTCTATTTCGGTGCATTTATCTGTCTGTTAATACACATATGTCTCAGTAAGATTGTAGAAGCCAACTGCAGATTCGTTGTATATAATAAAAGAATTAAATATTTTTGCTGCTATCTGGTCTGTGAAAATACATGGGAGCACAAGAGAGGCTAGTATTAAATATTCAGTCATTTATATCTTCAAAACTAAATTAGAAATTACAATATAGTATTAGACCTTTTCATTTATTTTAGTATGGATAATTGCAGTTTCTAGACAATCTTCTTGAGACACCCTATATTTAAAGCTGCCAACATCTTCAGGTACAAAGCTTACAATTATATATTAGAGCCGTTACACTACAAATATTTTATTTGTAATGTTTACTAAACATGTCATTCAATAAAAGCAATATTACATACATATGTTACCGACACCGTGTAAAATATGGTAATAGTATTTGCGTTAATAAAATTTGTATTAATTATGCTATATATTTGCAAATAACCTTTTATTCTACGGCTAAATTAGCAGTAAACTACTAAATAGTAGTTTTAAACCATTATAATTTACACTTTATCGGTAATATATATACACGTACAGTACGTTCGATTCAAATGCATATGCACTATTATTTTTTCGGTTATTAAAAATATAAATAAACTTTTTAGTTACTTGATCTGTTGAGAGGAATATAATAAAAGACCTTAACTTCTTTTTTAATTATTGTTTACAAATATATTAATATCAATGTAATTTTTTAAGTGGAATTATATATTTCCTTTAGTGCCATTTTACTACGCATTTCAACGATATGTATAGTGAGTATACTTGAACAACATTTTATGTTATTAGGAGAGAATGCCAAGTTCGATGTGTCATTCGTTCATATTTATTGGCTTGGTTAGAGCCCAAATTCCTAGAAGCATATGAATATAACATCTTGTTACAATTTACTAACACTTTCTTGTTTTTATCGGAAATAGCCGACGTGTTAAATACTATAGAATATTCAGAGATAATATCATTTGCTATAAAAGAGAACCGTCAAATCAACTAGCTTTTATATGAAACATTTTTTCTCATTTTCAAAAGTTATAAGATAATAGAATATATAGTGTATACTCTTAAATCGAACATACTGAATACATTAATTGTTTAGTATGCAATTGGAATCGTTTTTGTTAAGCTTTCTGACTCTGTTCAACAAAAATACAATTAACTGCCTTTTATGTCTTTAACAGCGTCAAAAATATGTATATATTTGTATTAGATCAGTTAAATTTATAGCATAAATTAATTAGAGAGCATAAGGCTATTGTATATATTTTAACATGAATTTATATCCTAATTTACGTTAGTCATCCAAGCCCAGGCCTTTGGAAATTTCATCTGCAGATAACTTTTGTCCTGGAGTGGAAGAGCTATCAGTATGTGGAGGAGTCGGTACAGATGGCGAAGGAGTTGGTACATAGGTCTGCGGAGGTGTCGCACGATTATCCTTCTGTAAAAATGAAAATAATTGTGATTAAATTTATGAAATTTGTATATTTATAAATTCTAAAGTACTCTACGTTTACCTCTTTGCCATGTTTGCCGAAACTATCAAAAGCAGAATTAAGCAGGGAAGAACCAATCGCTGATCCTATTCCTGATAAAAGATCTGAACTTGAATTCGTTTGAGGGTTAGAATAACCACCAGAAGGTTGATAATTTCCATAATTTCCTGAAGGCTGATAAGATGGCTGTTGACTTCCACCACCCCCCAAAACACCACCAAGAATAGATCCTATGGCTCCTTTTAAGGGATCAGTTGGTTGACTCGGTGGTTGTGCTGGTGCTCTATTATCTCCACCACCACCTTATTTAATTTAGTTATAAAAGAGTTCATGTTATATCTAAATGACAAATATAGATCAGAAAAGAGTAAATTGAAATATTTTTTATTCACATTATCGAAATGAATTTTTCAGTTCAATATTGTATTATTCTATAATTAAATAAATAATATTAATCATATAAATATATTTCATACCTAATGCTCCAAGAATAGAACCTAAGACGCCACCAGATGATTCTTGGGGCTGAGGATATCCTTGTTGTGCGTGTGTATTACTTTGTAATGCATTAGTCATTAAACTACTTGCTAAAGCTGCCCCAAGAGATCCCAGATTTCCTAAACCACCTCCTTCACTTTCTGTATTTAATTTAGAAGCATCTGATTTCTCATGATCCTTTTCACCTTCATCTTTCTTTTTCTAAAAATTATAATGAATTTAATGTAATACTAATAGATTTTTTAAAATAAGAATGTAATATAATATATGTTTAATTATTGAAATTAAGTACATTCATAGCATGTGCAGCAGCTGCTATGCCTCCTGCTGCAACTAATCCCCCTATTGCTAGACCAACTTTATCCAAACAACCACTAAATGCATCCTCTTCTTCAGGTTTTTCATATCCAGGCTGATAGCCATATCTTTGAGGAGGGTTATAACCAGGTCCTCCAAATGCATTAGGTGGAGGTCCATAACCAGCTGGAGGTGGTGGACCATATCCACCTGGTGGCATTTGTGGACCTAATGTTGGATACAATCCACTTGGTGCTGCAGTTATTTCACATTTGTTATAAATTATTTGATATTTATAATGAAATTATTCACTAATATTGTTTGCAATACTAATTATAGTGAATAATCAGATATATTTATGTTATTATTAAAAATAAAATTAAATATAAAGTATTCGATTACCTGGTGGCCCAACATTAACAGGAGGTACATCTGGCGGAACCATAGCATTAGGAGAAGGTGGAGAACCAAGAGTAACATTCTCATATATAATAGAATTTACTTCTACATCACCATCAATAACCAAATGTGTAACTTTTTGATATGGTAATCGATGATTAAATTCTGTAAAGTGTCTGCCATTTATAGCAATTTTATAACATGTATGATCACATAAAATAAGTATTTCAAATTCTTGTCCTGGTTGAATCCACATTGGGCCTTCATTTTCCTCTGGTCCCCAAGCCATTGAATTAATATGATTTCTAGTAATAAATCCCTCTGGGAAACGTGGTGAAATATGGATAGCTATATCGTCTCTTGGATTTAACGTGGGTCCTAACTGATAGTTAACGGCAAACCTTATAGCATCCGAAGGAACTTTTCCTTGCACCTTTACCATTTTACCAGGTACTAGACCACCCTCCACAGCACCCACATAGGGAATTTGCTATTAAAATATAGACATTTAATAATACAGTAAAACTGTATCGTAATTGTTTTTAAACGCTAGTTAAAATATAATTACTGCATGAATTTCATAACTGTCAACTACATTTGAATTTTTTTTAATTTATTACTATTACAAAAATTAATTAAAAACATTCAAGGTATTCATCAATAAACTAAATTTTGTAGTACATAATTAAAATCGCATTGCAAATACTGGATTTATTTTGGGTTAATGGTAAATTTAAATAAAATTTAAAAAGAAGAGCAGTACTTACGGGATTTAAAATGGGGTCAGACATTTTTCACGTTTTATTATAAATATAAACAATAATCCGCAGTAAGTAAGAAATGCTGTGTAGACTTTAAATACCCAGTGCCTTTCCTACTTCTCTTAAAACACTTCTATTTAAAGTGCTGACGTTTCTAGCTTAAACTGTGCAATGCGGCACAAACTATACGTAACGGGTTTGAACAAGTGACGATTTCTTTTGCGCATGCATTTTCAAATTCCTCAGCTACTGCTGCAATGCTGTAGAATGTAGAATTTCAAGGTATGTGGCAGTGGCGCGAATTTAAACTTAAATCTATTTCAGTTATGGAATTTCAGTGGTTAAATTAAAACGAAAATATTGAATGACTAAATAATTATTCGTATACTTATTCGAATATATACTCGCAAAATGGCCTGATTGAAATTATCGTTTAAAGGTTGCACAATTAATCAGGAGAACAGTTATGAATCAGTTATGATCCATAAGAGCATGTAAGTACGTTTATCGCCTACATTCATTTTGATTCATGCATTGTTTAACACTATAGGAAATTATATAAATTACTCGCTGAAATGTAATGGAGTCTGCAGAGGCATATATGTATAAATATTTCAGTATTTTCAATAAATAAAAAACCTCCGAAATTGGTTATGGGTCAAGTGATCAATACATCATGATTTATTCTCGGTCAAACTTGGTTTGTATTATTCGTAATGGTCGGACATTATTAATAATTACTTCAGCACACAATTCTGTTATTAAATTCATGTGTACATTTGTCAACAATTCCTATATTATTATGCGATCATTTAATTGCTATTTTACAAGTTTTAAGTTTGTTAAAATAAATAAAGAGGTAAATAATTTAAAATATAAAGAAGTTAATAATTTCTATAACTTCAATTTCCGTTTTCTTTTATTACGAATAGATAACGACAGTCAGTTTTATTACCAATTGCAAGCAGATACACTGTAACCACAAATGGTACATTTTACGCGATTATTTTAAGATCCACATACAGGATGTGTCATTATAGAAAGTACATAGAGCATGTAAGGGCTAGGCACTGTCACACCCATAACAAATAAAATACAAACGAGAAGACAAAACCAGATTACATTTATAGGAACGCTTGTCTTCATTATTTTTTATTTTAGTTTAATTAATTTATTTATGTATCCAAAACTGTACATGGTTAATTTATGTAAAATTCCATGGTTGTGTGCACTTAACTAATATAGTACAGAAAAGATGATACATGTGTGTACAATATGTTTCTTGATAAAAATAACGACTTTGATCGATATTTTCAATTTACTCTCAGTAGTATTTTGTACGACACATGTTTATTAGTACATATATATTTGCAGTAGATAATGAACATGTAAAACAGAACAGGTGTTTACAAGTATAGTACACAAAAGATATGAACATACGGGTAATTAGTGTTTGGAAAATGTACAAATATCAAAGTGACACATACGTATAAAATATAATAGTATAGTGTATATTCTCTGTCACGATATAGTGAAGTCGCAAAATCCTTCAGAAGTAAAAATACATGAAATCTGAAATAGTTTAGAAGAGATAAGAACTTGAAATTTTAGCCAAATGGTAAACAGCAGTAGTATAGCATTGTAATGAAATAATAAAATAGTTGTAATAATGAAACAGTGAAACAGTATAGTGGAAGAATAAAATAGTAAACTGGTAAAATAGTAGTGTAGTGAAGAAGTAAAAGAATGAAGTAGGATAGCAAAATAGTTGTATAAAAGAATTGAATAGTTAAATACCGCATAGTGACATAGTAAAATAGCGAAATAGTAAAATAATAAAAAACGAGAAAGCAAAATAATAACAAGATTTTTTTAATAAAAGAAAAGCTGTTAATTCTATTATTATTAACGAACTTAATGTATAAATGAATAAGGGCAGTTATGAAATGTTTATGTTTAAAATAATGTAACAATGAACCAATTGCTGCTTCAAATTGAAGCAACCACAGGTAAAAAATCTGAAACCAGCTTTCCAAGAAAGTTTTGACAGATATAGTACCGAAATAATAGAATGATTCGCCGACGAGATCAATAAGTAACGCAAACCAACCCTTCGCTTCGCAAGGCATTCAATGCCTCCTTATACACGGCCGTTCACAACGGCTTTATGTGTTCGTATACACGTACACTTGTCTTGTTCTTATAAATCTAGGCCGTAATAGTGATTGTATATACAATTTAATCCTTTATCTTACAATATCGACTATACAATATCGTTTTGTGTTAAACATGAATTATATTTACAGTTCACACAAACTAATTTGTAATACAGATGTAAACATTGTTAAATATTGCTTTAATATTACTATGACTTTTTCTATTTACATTTTTGTAATATATAGTAGACTTTTGTTATATTGCCGATTCCTTTTCTACGTTTCAATTAATTTTTGTGTTGTAACTATAAAATTGCTTTGTGAAATTTCTTTTTATTTCTCAAACATTTTCATTGATATAAAAATTGATGAATATATCATTAGTTAACTTAACCATTAGTTGATCATCGCAATAAAAGTTTACAAGACTGTTAAATAAAATTTAAACGAATAATACAGTGTTTGAATAAAATGTATACACACATCTTATTGTCATATAATTTAATAACCAGAATGAACAAAGGTCATTTTGATTATTTTAAAGTTACAAACGCTTAAAATGATTGTACTGATTATCTTAAAATTACAAAAAAAGTCCCACCTTTTTTCTATCATTTTTATACTCAAAATCTTACAGAAAATTGGTACAGATATTAATTTCGAATTATAGTTTTATATGTACGAGTTGCGTGTTCCTACATAACCTTGTATACTATTGTATGCTGTAACAGTAATAAACGATTAGATATTTAATTAATAACGACTACATTTAATCATTTAACTGTTTATCTCGTATTCAGAAGCACAAGCAATACATTGTACTATAGTACAATGTAGCACAAGCAAAAGATTGTACTATATTTTAAATGTATTTTAAATATAATACAAATAACAAATTTCTTAAAATAATTTTGTCGTTACTTTACTCCTATAATACGGTAGTTATGTTAATTATAAACACCTTTTTTTCAACTGAAACTAAACAATCTTTGCCAAAAAGAAATACATCAGAAAAATCTGAAGAAATGAAAATAGTGGCAAAAATTGAATTAAAAGCGATGCTGTTTCAGCATCTGCTTCAGGGTTAAAGAACAAAGACTTCAAGATTTTCGATGATCTTGAAAACTTTCTCACAGGTTTCAGATTCGCAAACGCGAGACGCTGGAACAAAGGTGATAATTTTAATCGATTTGTTTGTTACGAGTTTCCAGCAACGAAAAGAAGGTAACAATAGATAGAATACAACGGTTTATAGTAGTGACGAGTGTAGTAAGAGTAGTATGGTGGTGGTGGTGCCTAATATGTACTCTTTTCAGCCCTCGGCCGACAGTTCAACGCGACCCGTAGTCTTCGACGGTTGCTCGTTCAATTCGAATCCGACGTACCTTTATAACGTCGTATTTTTATACTTTTCACTTTCCATCCATCGCGTTCAGTCACGTACGAATCTACCAATATTTAATCAACAATCTTCTGTGTATCCGCCAACAACGAGATGACTATTTAGCAATAAGTTTGACGCTGATTGCTTTGTGCTAGCAGGATCTCACTATGACGTTTTGGGGATTATGAGAGCTTGCCATCGAAACAAATGGATATTTCGTCCAGGATTATCTGAGGATTAAAAACAATATAATGGTAAGAATTTATAAAAAATCATAGAGGTTGCAGAAACTAATAAAAATTTATATTTTATAATAATTATGAAATAAATTTAGTCTTATAATTGTAATTGTAAAATGAGATGACTATAAAAGTCCATCAGACTTTTAAATGTTTGATAGACGTAAACATGAAATATAAATAATATTAGATACGGAATCTGACTAATGTGTTACTAAAGAAGCATGTAAAAATTACACAACGGAATCGAAAGCTTCGTAAACACGCTTTGGAGGGACCGACAATCACGATAATTTTTTTATGCTCCTAGTGAAAAGAAGGAAATGATAATTTAACGAGATCAGAGGTTAATGTAGATAAAGATATTTTTCACGACAGTGTATTCCTCAGAATATTTTCATCCTGCTTTTTGTGTTTAAATTTTACTTCTATCCGATTGGCGGAAAATGGAGCGCGATATAAACGCATGTTTTCACATTAGATAGGAAGTACAATGAAGATTTAAGTTTATGCTCCACATTTTGCTCGGACAGGGTTCATTGTTCTATTACAAAATTATAAACATTAAGCACAAAGGAAATTTATTTATAGATACCGTTTCTATACCTTATTGTTAAGTACATTATCATAGCGAAGAGTTAGCTCTTTTGTCTTTTCACGTAAAGTTGCAATTTTATAGTTCATCTAAATCTTGTTTCTTGTAACATTTCGATGAAATTACATGGATGCTGTTTTTATATCCAACCTTGGTTTATTCCGATTTTTATGTATTTCTTACTCCATATCTTCCGTTTTTCTGAAGTTCCCAGAAAACGTCTACTGCCGTGACGTAATTCCTCAAGTAGATAAACCGTGTCCGCTTTCTGTCATATTGTATCTAATAACTTAATTAACTTCGTGCTCGCTATCAATCTTGAACACTTTATGGTCATTTTTAATTTGCCTTCGCTGTTCCTTGAATACTACGCAAGAAAAGTCAAACATCGCGGACCAAACGAAGGTGTAACACATGAAGAAGAAAAACTCGACACAGCTCTTTTTGCGTGCAGAGCCCTTAATTGAACGTAATTAGTGATCGTTTGTCTTTATCATTAGGTCATGTCTTACAATGGATGTAACTTCTCGAGCTTATTCCGTATTTCTGCGTTATTCACCATCTTGCTTTTATCGGAACACTTCACGCATCGAACTGTAATTCTGCAGAATATGTCGGATTTTTATTCGTTAAATCTAAATATTAATTATGGTGAACGCTATTTTTAATAGTTAAAATATTAGAATGCAGAGTTATAGGAAATATTTTTATTTATAAAACATTGTAAATATACATACAAAATGAATTTATGAATAAATATTGCATATATATTATTTTAATAGTTAATTTTGATAGTTACTTTTTATGCTAGTTTTGATAGTTGAATAAGTACATACATGATTTTAATATTAATTTTAAAAGTTATGAAGAATGGTATGTACGCAATTAAATAGTAACTTTATAACAAAGAAATTAGATATTTTTATAAAGTTGATATACAGAATCAATTAGTAAAAATTACGAGTTTTGGTATGACTGCAATTGAAAAATATCATATTTAAGTATCATTGTTTAGTAGTAAAAGATTTTTTAGAAGTTGATCAGTTGAGAAGTTCTGTCAGTTGATAGAAGTTGAGAACTTTACTTATTTTTGTGCTATCTTAAACAGTTGCTAAAATATGTGAGTTAGGCGTTCCACCATAATAATCAGGACAAAATGGGGGGAGGCCCCACATGTCAGGGGCCCCATTCTAAACCTTATAATATATGGATCGCAATACAGAGGGTATTCCAAAAATCGTGATATAAACGACCAGCTGGCGATTCCACGTGCAAAAGTAAGTCGGAACAGAAAGAATAAGGCCTTTTCATATTAGACTTCTTTTCTGAAGTTTATTTCGAACACTCTTCACTATATTTGTAAGAAAGTTTATTTACGATGAGAAAAATGATTTGCAGATATTTCATTAATTTGATAATTATTGAATACTAGAAAGTAATAATGTTATTGTAAATAGTAAATATTATTGAAATATAGTATAAATTATTTTTCATATTGTCAATTAGTCTATGATACAACGAATTTTGATATCAAAAAGATCAGTGACTAATAATAATAATTTAATAATTACATCTATTATTAAATTGTTGAATTAACCCACTTCATTGCCAGAAACAAACTTTTTCATAAATATTTCCAAAAATTATTAAATTCTACCTTTTGATCAATCTTGCGAATTCCAAAAATGTACCTTTGAAAATAAAATACTATAAACAGAGAAAAATCTACTATTCTCATAAACGTTTCCAATACATTAAAATATTTGATAAACTATTTATATGTTCTATAATAAAAATAAGTAATATTTGTGCAATTGTTGGCGACAGAAAAAAAAAGAACAGCAAACGTTTTCAAAATGTTAAAACATTTTTATGAATAATTGTATGTCGCGTAATAAAAGTAAACACAGAAAGAAATTTTTCTGTAGTTGCGAAAAAAGTTGGGGTTAAACTGGGAAATCTGCAAAAAATAAAATCGATGAGTTCTGCTTCTCAGAATCTCGAATAGCAATACAAAATACATAAATTTAGACGGGTAAATTATTCTCAAGGTACAACGAATTACGTGAACGATATCAAAAGCTTTGCTAATAAAGCCAGCCATATGTTTTATGTGCAGCCACGCGATATTAGAAGCATCGATCTAACTTGAATAACAGATGCAAAGATAAAGCACAATGGCGTGATTTACCTTGAACTTCAGTTGTACCTTTGTTTTATCATACATAAATCCGAAAGTGTACTTCAAACACATGTAAACAAATATACATTCTAACTAATAATTATCAAGAAGGGTATAATGGCTTTTATGTTATAACTTTGATAATATTTTGTGTTCCAACTGCACTACTGTTTTAAATTTAGTCGATGAAATATTTCTGTAATAATAGTTCGAGGAAAAATTAATACAATAATCTGTATAATTTAGTTCGTATAGATTACATCAAACATGATTAGATAATAAATATATAAAAAATTGAAAATCGTAATTTGATTAAAGGTGTTGTGAATAAACTGCGATTAAATAGTTGAAATAAGCGGAAAAAATGAATCAGCGACCAGGTGTTCATGAAAACGGCTCAAAATGACACCTTCGTAACAGTTCTATCGAACATAAAGGGTTCTTTTCAGAGCTCACCTTGGATGACGATGGAACGACGTTTGTTATCGTTCGTAATAGTATATACTGTTCCCTCAGTATTCTTATCGTGTAATTTTGCGCATACTTCCGGTTGCGACAATCATGCATACACATGAAATACTTGGATCATAGGAAAAGGTATAGAAATTCTCAACGATGATATGCGATTACACTTTCAAACGCACTAATAGCTTAAAACTGAAAATTAATTCTAGCTGCTATTCGATTTTTATTTGTTTAATTTGTTACATTATATTATTACATACATGACAAATATGACTTTTGTTCATGTTATTACTACAAATACGATTCTTTTTCATGTGTGATATTATTGCAAACATGATTTTTGTTCATATGTGATATTATTACAAACATGATTTTTGTTCATATGTGATATTATTGCAAACATGATTTTTGTTCATATGTGATATTATTACAAACATGATTTTTGTTCATATGTGATATTATTGCAAACATGATTTTTGTTCATATGTGATATTATTACAAACATGATTTTTGTTCATATGTGATATTATTGCAAACATGATTTTTGTTCATGCGTGATATTATTGCAAACATGATTTTTGTTCATGCGTGATATTATCACAAACATGATCTTTGTTCATGTATGATATTATTACAGACATGATCTTTGTTCATGTATGATATTATTACAGACATGATTTTTATTTTTATGTTTTATAATAGTTAATATAAACATTAATTATTACTATAATGTTTTATTATAACTTCAATACTATTATAATTACAAATTTTAGTTTATATTTGATTTTTATTTAAGTTACAATATAAATACTTGGTCAGGAGCTTTCGACAATCACTATGTACTTTATCATTATACTCACCTTAACGTTACGTCGTTACTGACTTACGTCCGCCATTTTGAAACAAATAAGTCCGAAATGTAATCGTATCCTTATTTTAAAGATCTGTTTAATTTATTGTTCTAATTAGAATGTACCTGAAGATAACACGGTATCGATCACGTCCAAAGATGTCGGAGAAGAGGCCCTAGCATGAAAAATATCGGTATAATTAGAATTTTTATGCTTATTTTGACCCTCGGTGATCTCCAGTCGGTCACAGTAGTAAATCATCATCCGGACGAAGAGTATTATGTGGAACATGAGGTCCTCTACGAAGAAGCAATCGCCGAAGCGAAGAAGATGGAAATTTATCCAGGTACCTATGTTTATTTGGGTATTTCACGTTTGTTACTGGAAGCGCTATATCGAGCCTCTTGTGCAACTTCATTCCGTGTCTATAAAACATTTTTACGTAGCGCGGAAATCTATTTAACTTTCCTCCAAAAATAACCCCGCCTTTGATCCGTTTAAACGGATACATACTTCGGTAACATCCTGGTACCAGTGAATTAGCTTCATGAACTTACGTTATCGGTTCTTCACAGTGGATATTTACACAAAACGAACGTAAATAATTACATAACTGTAGTTCGAATTTCTGAATCTGTTCTTCGCTATTTTAAAACTTGATGGTGAAAAGAGGTAAAAATTGTATCTTGTTCAAACGATGGCGATTGTTTGTTCAAACAATGTTGTTCAAATAATGGCGATTGTTTGAAGTCACATACACTTGATTTGAAATTAAAAGGGAGACAAATGTGTAGACTATACATTAATATACATAATTTTATAAAAATGAATGTAGGTTACAAGAAAATTTAACAGATTTTGTAGTTTACAATAAACTTGTGAACCGAATATTTGACCGGGTTTGCTAGTTTTAATATTAAATTTAGTTTTGCGTGAATAAAATTCATCTTGATATTTATTATTGATTCCGCGATTGAAAATTACAAGTTTTAGATCATGTTCAATTAGAATGAAGTTCATTTGTTGGTCAACAATTATGATTACTGAACATTAGCAATTATTGAGAATTAGTAGTTAGTAATAAATAAAAAATTAATTAAAAATCAAAACTTATTAATGTACAAAAAGTAGGTAAAAATTGAGAGTTTATCATTAATAAAAAATTAGTTAAAATTAAAATTTATTAATATACAAAAATTAGTTAAAATTGAAACTTAATAATATATAAAAATTATCTAAAAATTGTATGTTATTAATAACTCAAAAATTAGTTAAACATTAAATCTTAATAATATACAAAAAATACTTAAAAATCGAATGCTTGTAATTAATCAAAAATTAGTGAAAAATTAAGCTTTATTAATATACAAAAATTAGTTAAAAATCACAAGCTATTCATTAGTAAAAAATGAGTTAAAAGTAAAAAATTATTAATATATAAAAATGAGCTAAAAATCCAAAGCTATTCATTAATAAAAAATTAGTCAAAAATCGAAAGTCATTGATTAGTAAAAATTAGTTAAAAACCGGAAGTAAGTAATTAATGAAAAAGTAATTAAAAATCAAAGACAATTTGAAGTAAATTGAAGAACAATGCCGGTATCGTGCACATTCGTGACACGATTTTAAAACACTTGCGTAAAACCTCAGAATATTAATTAACATGAATCATACATGTACTCCGTTTCGACTTAATGCGGTACATTCTAATAACAGTGTCAGTCGAAGGTAATGGAAATACGCCCATTAGTTTAAATAAGCACCTTTAAATAAATAGTAGGTACCTACTTACAGAATAATCCAGTAATAAGGTCGCTAGTTCGATGCTTTTTTCATTCGCTGGAATTATAGATTCTGACTCATCTTACTTGTCATTATTTGTTGCGCAATGTTGAATTAATCATTAAGTGAAATCAACTTATGCTAAGGACATTGATTTATTATAAATCGCATTTTTTTTTAATCTTAAAGCTCCAAATGTAGGTATTTAAATTGCAAAGACTCGAAGTTCATAAATCCTAAATTTTTAATGTTAAACAATTTCAAATTTCAAAGTTCTACAATTAAATCTACAGTCTCAAAATTCCTAAGCTTTCTTTGCAAATTTTTGAAAATTCCAAAATTCAAATGTTGTGAAGTCTCAAAACTCTCAGATTCTCAAATTCCTTAATTCTTCAAGTTCCAAAATTTCAAAGTCCCAAATTCTCAAACTCTTAAATTCTTAACATTAAAAAATTTCAATGTATTAAAGTGTCAAAAGTCCCAAATTGTTCAAGTTCCAAAATTCCAAAGTCCCAAACTCTCAAACTATTAAATTTCCAAATTTGCAAATTTTCCAAGTTCCAAAATACCGAAGTTCTGAAATTTCAAATTCCCAAACCTCAAATACCGAAAATTCGAAAGTCCTGAAATACCAAAGTACCAAAATTCCAAGATCTCAAAGTTCAAACTTTAAATATCTCTGAAATCCTGTTAAAGTTTCAATATTCCAAAGTCCCCTTTTAAAAAATAAAATTTTACTGTAAACTTTCCCCTTTCAATTTTGATAATTCATAGGGCACCAAAGTTTCTTAGGTCTCACAACTATCATTCGACCTTGCACTCTATTTTTTCGATATAGTAACTAATTTATTTAAAACTAATCAATTTCATCCACTTCATTGATATTACTCAAAGCAATAACTAACATACAGTCAAATATAATTACATATATGTATAAGTACATATAGGAAATTATAATATTCTCGTAAATTCTGCAGGTCCAATTCCAGGATGCAAACCTTGTACGGATTCAGAGATGACCTACTGTAAAGATGGGAGCGTCATAAGTGATCATTGTTGCTGCGACGGCAGTTCTAATAGTAAGTGTCATCACAATCAGCATAAAAACCGTATCGCACTTCTAAGTCTAAAGCTTTTAAATTCTTTCTTAACGAATGTTCTTTTGTTTAGGAAAAAAGATTGGTATATACACGTAATTTATAGAAAAAAGGGTACGCTTCATTGATTTCTTTAACCTTCATACACGCTGCCAAGATTAACGTTCAGGATAATTTCACTTAATAATCACTGCTCGCTTTTATATAGTTTTCAGTATACAGAATGTTTTATTTAACCCTTCTCTGAATATTCTATTTCAATGATGAAAATACAAAAACACTTTCATATGTAATTTTAGTGATGTTAAATATTGATAAATGTTGAGTTATAATTAATTAATAAATTAATGTTAATATTAAATATCAACACAATTAACTAATTAATGTTGATAGTCAATATCGTAAATAATAAATATAATTACTTAATTAATTATGTTGATATTTACTACCAACTTTAATTAAATATTAAATCGATTGATATTATTGATATTAAATGATGAATGTTAAATATTTATTACTAGGGAAATTAAGTACGAAAAATTCTTTACGTTTTTATAATTAAAAAAGTTAATTGAGGGACGTAGTGAAATAAAATACCTGTGTACAGAGTGTTTATTTTATCTCGTAATATTTAACGAATAAAAAACAAGGATATTTAACGAATTAAACTTGCGAACAAAATATTTTAACGAGAGTTTGGTATAAGAGAAACCACCATATGATGCAAACTTACTTTGGAGGTCGAGTAGTGGGGGTATTCAATTTAATTTTTGTAAATGCAACCATGTGTTCTTTTTTAAGCAAGTTCGTTCTCTGGAACATACGAGAAAGTAACCTATCGTATAATATAACGTATCAAAAAATTTCATACAAGTGCTCATATTTTTTCTTTGTTACGTAACTGTTAATTGATAGAATCAAATTTAGAATTCACAAAATTAAATTTGCTCGATAATAAATAATATTTTATTCAGAAAACTGTTTGCCATTTTTTAATACAAGGAGTACCTTGATTAAAATAAAAATAAAATTTGACATAATATAAAAATAAAATAATTTATACTACTTATTCAAAACTAAAAAATTTGTGAATCATAAAGGGTTAACATAACTGAAATTTATAAATGATATCAGTATCTCAGAAAATAGAATTACTAAAAATACCTTGATGTATATCAAGATTGAAGTCTGATCTTTTTTGTATAATTATCGAAATATTTTTAACAAATTTAATAGATTCAGATTGAAATAGATATGTTTGCTTTCTTACTAATCTCCCCGAATTCCGCTCCGTTTTCCACTTGTATCTGGCATGTGTTACTTTTGCTCTTGGTTTATTTACGTTAGAAATCGACTGAAAACAGCGATCGCGTGTAAGTAGACAATTCGTGCGTGAAAAATACACGAACATTGGCGAAATACAATTGTGTAACGTTTCATGGAAACTTCGTGCCACGATGATAACAGTAGAATAGTGTCATGGAGATTACAAAAGTGTACGACGGAATAATAATTTGTATGCACAATGTGAAATGAAATCGAATTCGTTTAGAGCTATTGTGTTGTGTGTATAATAATATGTATGTATAAATCGAAGTTGTGTATAAAGTCAGAGAGCTATTATTAAACAAGAATTTTTTGATTGGTTATTAAGTTAGCAATTGAGAAAATTAGTAGTTTCGTTTCAAATTTGCAAAATAAGTTTATGAATTTAGAATTTTAGAATTTTAGAATTTTAGAATTTTAGAATTTTAGAATTTTAGAATTTTAGAATTTTAGAATTTTAGAATTTTAGAATTTTAGAATTTTAGAATTTTAGAATTTTAGAATTTTAGAATTTTAGAATTTTAGAATTTTAGAATTTTAGAATTTTAGAATTTTAGAATTTTAGAATTTTAGCATTTTAGAATTTTAGAATTTTATTATAGAATTTTAGAATTTTAGAATTTTACAAGTTTACCATTTTAGAAATTTGAAATCTTACAAATTTACAACGTTAAAAATTTACAATCTCACAAGTTTACAATTTTACGAAATTTCAATGTTATAAATTTGCAGTCTAACAAATTTACAGTCTTATAAACTTATAATCTTAAGAAAATTACAGCCTAACAAATTTTTAATCTTACAAATTTTCAATCTCAAGAAAATGATGATCTTGTAATCTTAAAAATTTCAAAATTTCACTTTTACAAGTTAAACTTCAAATTTTCACATATCATTATTTAATATACCTTATGATCAATTTATAACTATTCATAATTATTTAAAATAAATAAAGGACAATTCTATTTCATAGAAATATATAATGAGATTTTAACAATTTATTTACAATGAAAGTGTTATATATTAAGAATATTCACCATCTTTAACATCATTTAATTATTAGTTTATTATTACTTCATTCTTCTTGTATTTTCATTATCTTATTGCTACAGAATTGTCATTATAATTGTAATCATTATGAATACGTGATCATTATGATTGTAAAATAATATAAGAAAGTGTGTATTTAATCAACACTTATTTTAACGTAACTATTCTAAAAATAACTTCAACTTTATTTCTTTTACAAGACGAAATAAAAATCGACCAGGTAAATACACCTGTGCAGAAGTGTAACCATATGTCGGAAAAATTATCCTCTTCTAGCGATCCGTTCTTGCTGTTCATCTACATGTTAATGTCCAGATGGGGTAGATATATTAGCTGAGTCACACAAAAAGATCAATATATTCGTCAACGGAAACTCTCCGTGTATCATGTCTGTTCTTTATCAGTATACTTTATACAACTTATCAATCGCAAACTCTAGCACCAAAAATAATTTCATCTAATCGAATGTCTAATTAACGCGATTCCTCGAATCTTTCGGTTGAATAAACTTTCTGTGGGTCTCAATTACTTTATAGATTATATTTTATCATGTTATATTACTTTTTATTGCTGTATAAGTTATATTTTATGTTGCAATTGATACTTTTTAATTGTATAGAATGTAATTTTTGTTCATATCATTCACGATTTTGTTGACGTTCAAGTATGTTATCAAGGTCAATGTTCGGAATAATATTATTCCGAGGTTTCATTAACAGAGATTATAAATTGTATTTTTATATGAGGAATTTAGAGAAAATTTAAATAAAGATTTAATGAGTAAAGGGATTTAAAGAGAAATGTAAAGAAAATTTAAGAATTTAAAGAAATATTTCAAGATTTCAAAGAAAAATTTCAGTTTATAAAACTAAATAAAGGGGATATCAAAATACATAGATATAAAATATAAGACATAACTGTAGTATTACAAACGTTTCAGTTTATAATGTACATAATTTTGAAGAAGCAATATAAGAAGAAAGAAATTCACGTAGTTTTAGCCATAATAGTTGTTACTGAGAGGACAGAGTATGCGAATAACGACGATCATGGAAATAGAATTGCATTGTTGCACGCTCCACCCGCATGTGTCGAATACGTAAGTTCGTTTCGATCAGTTTCGTAAATTACATGTCTCTGCACTTTTCTAATCGTCTGAAATCAATAAAAACTCTTGGAACCAAAAAGCGTATAAAGTTAATGTTTTTAATTCAACTTCCAAATTGATTTGTAAACCAAAATGAAGTATTCGAATTTTCCGAAATATTTCGAAACCGTACACAATTTTGTTAAAAATTTCTTTACTGTATTCAGTAATATTATATTACCAATTATTTTTAGTGCAAATGGTAAAATTAAAGAAGTGAAACTTGTGTAATTAATAAAATTATGTTACTGCTCTATAACGATTTATGCATCAGCTAGAATATTTTACAAGTTATTTTATTATTTTTATTATTATATACCAACTACAATATTTTACAAGTTATTTTATTATTTTTATTATTATGTACCAACTACAATATTTTACAAGTTATTTTATTATTTTTATTATTATGTGGCAACTACAATATTTTACAAATCGTTTTATTATTCTTTTAATTGATATATTTTATATGTTATTGAATTTGACATATGTATTTCAGCTTCTTCTTGTTTAAAGTCGTTTTTATGCATTTTACTTTATTACTGTTTTATTATTATACATTATTTTATACATTTTATCTGTTACTGAATTTGATATATGTATTTCAAGCGGTTCTTGTTTAAAGTCTTTCTGATTTATCATAAATTTTCGTTGATTTTGTTATTAAACTTCTATCCTACATTCATCAATCTATTGTTTTAGAGGTATTCCTCTTCGTCAAGCACACTTGTCACGTCGGACCAGAAGAATGTGAAGTACAGGCCAAAGACTGTGCCGAGTACACGAGGTTACGGGAATGTTGCTGTCATTCCTATCTAGCTTCTACTTGTAAGTATAATTTTCATATTCATTTACTAATTTCCCTTTTAAATACATAAGCACGGACTTGAGAATGATAAAAGTCAATAATTACAGATATAACAAATATTTTGTTTCTCTTCATTTATTTAAATAAAACATTGAAAAATACGTTTTTATAGTTATACACATAAACCAAAGAAACATAACATGACCTATTATTACACTGAAATTATATCAATACATAATTTCAACTTTAATAAATTATTTACAAAGATACATTTTCATTTCTCTTTTTGACTAATTAATTCTCCATTTTGTATGATTTATGTGCATAGAACGCATTTGTTTGAATAAAGTAATGAAAATGTAATGTAGTTATTTTTTGTATAAAATAATGAAAATGCAATTCAAGTTATTCTTGGATGAAATAAAGAAAATATTACATAAATATGTATTTTTTGATAAAATAATGAAAATATAAATGCAATTTTTTTTTTATTAAATAATGAAAATGTAATGCAGTTATTGACAACAAATTAATCATATTAGTCTACGTTTATTTACAGTTATAGAAACAATAGGGTAGTACATATACCAATAAATAAGAACAAATTCGCTATCAATTGCTGACTTCATTGTAAGAACTTCATCATTCTGTCGCTTCTATTCCTTCCATTTTCTCAAGACAGATAGCGCTCCAGTTAGTGTAGATCTCAATGTCAATAATACGGATTTCTATACTTCATTCAATGAAAGATGATGCTCAATTTTTGCTATGTAGCCAACTTCAGTTGGCTCCCTACCATTTAGTGCTGCTCCATTACCGTACACTTCACACGCCATCAACCATACACGCGGTGGACAAAAATACGTGATTCAGGAGAAGAGCCAAGTGAAGGCAAAAAGTTTATAAACTTCCAAATCTTCACATTTCTTAACTTTCAAACTTTTATATCTCCAAATTTTTACATTCCTAAACTTCTGAATCTACGAATTTCTAAATTTTCAAACTTTCAAATATACAAATTTATAAATGTTTACACTTATAAATGTACACACTCTTCAAATTTATAAATCTTCAAGCATCTACATTTTTTAATTCCTGAATTTCTAAATTTTCAAAATTACAATTATTCAAATTACATAACTTCAATTTTGGAAATTGAAGAATCTGGAAATGTAGAAATTTGAAGAATTGAGAATTTGGAGAGCTAAGTATTTGGAAAATTGGGAATTTGTGGAATTGAGAATTAGGGGACTTTAGGAATTTGGAAATTTGGGCAATTGGGAATTTGGATATTTGAGAAATTGGGAAGTGGGGGAAATGGGAATTTGGGGAATTGATTATTTGGGGAATTGGGAATTTGGGAATTTGGGAATTTGGGAATTTGGGGAATTGGTTATTTGGGAATTTGGGAATTTGGGAATTTGGGAATTTAAGAATTTGGGATATTGGGAATTTGGGGAATTGGGAATTCGGAAATTTGAGAATGTGGGAAATTGGGGAATTTGGGGAATTGCGAATTTGGGAATTTGGGAATTTTGGGAAGTGGAAATTCGAGAAACTGGGAATTTGGGAAAATGGGAATTCGGAGAAGTGGGAATTTGGGGAAATGGGAATTTGGGGAAATGGGAATTTGGGGAAATGGGAATTTGGGGAAATGGGAATTTGGGGAAATGGGAATTTGGGGAAATGGGAATTTGGGGAAATGGGAATTTGGGGAAGTGGGAATTTGAAGAATTGGGAATTGGGGGAAATGGGAATTTGGAAAATTGGGAATTTGGGAAATTAGGAATTTGGGAAAATGGGAATTTGGGGAAGTGGGAATTTGGGAATTTGGGAATTTGGGAATTTGAGAATTTGAGAATTTAAGAATTTGGGAAAATGGGAATTTGGAGAATTACGAATTTGGGGATCTAGGAATTCGGGAACTAGAAATTTGATAAATTGGCAATTTGGGAAATCAAAAATTTGAACATTAGTACATTTAAAAATTTGATAAATTATGTATTTGAAAATCTGAGAATTTTGAACCTGCAAATTTCTTGAAACTTTAAAAATTGAAAATCGTTCATACCTTCATCATTTCTCTTATCACCGTAACTATAAAATGCAATAAAAACATCTTTCATATCAACGCACTGTATATAATTTCATTACTAATAATAAAATTTTGTTTTTCAGGGAAATCTTTAGCGAATAGTGCAGAAAGATACACAGACACAAATATTACGAAGTTCCTGGTGATATTGACAGTACTCAGGTTGTTCCTATAGCCGATTTCACCGGTAACGTTTGATACCAGGTGTTTTACACGAAATATAAATTATTTTAATAAATTATTTTTCCACCGACTTGCGAAAAGTATACAAAACCAATGAACGTTTATACACATGTGACAACGAAACCAAATTGTGTATCAACTTACAAAGTAGCTATATTGTATTAGCATAACGAGATAACTTTTGCGATTTTATGTACATAACAACTTACTATTAAATAGAACAGTAAGATATATTGTTTAAAACCCGTATTTTGTACTATATAACAAACAGAACGCATCCAGACGAATATAAATTATGTAGAACATTCTTTTTATTTCACCATCTGCCTTCATTTAGCACTATTACTACCAAGAGGTGTCAACAAACACCTTTCAAATTTTAACTTAAAATTATTCTCTAAGTTGAATCATTTCTCTAGAATTAATTTTTTCACTTTTCATACAATAGTTGTTAAATTAATTCAGCGATATCATTTTTTTCCAGCTCATCCTTGATCTAAAAATGTGCATATGGTATACTTATTTTAAACCATTTTACATATAAATATCAACACCATTTTGCCGCATCATATCAATTATAATCAGATTAGAGAATCTCGATTTCAGTTGTAACGAAAAATACAGGAGTTGCAGTATAACTTTCATATTCGCTTATTTCCCGCCATCTTGCATTTTGGTGTACACCGCCATATTTATATTTTAGATTGAAGAATTGAAAATTTGATTTTGGACCCCTTTAATACCTAATATTCTCATATTATGAAATTCAAATAACAAAAAGTTTGATTTTGAAGAGCTTTAAAATTTAAAATTCTCATTTTGAGAGGTTTCAGTATTTGAAATATTCATTTTGAGAGGCTTCAGTATTTGAAATATTTATTTTGCATAATCCTAGAAGTGTCCAAAAAATGACTATATTAAATAGTTAGTATAGCTTTTAACATAAATCCATCATCAAGTTTTGTATAAATTGCAATTTTGTATAAGTTTTGTACAAACGTAAGTGTTCAAAAGCTGAATATACTAAATATTCTATACCAAATATTTAGACTATACTAAATATGTCAGTCTATTAAACATTTAGTATAGTTTGTAACATAAATTAATATCCAAGCTATTTTTATATAGCTACAATTAAAAACAATAAGCAATTTATCAACCTAAATCATACATCTCGCAGTAACAAAAAATGGCCGTGCTCCACTTTCAAAATAAGGCTCCTCCCTCGAATTTTATATTCTTATTACACTTGACTTTTATGTTGTTTCAAACTTGAACATTATCACGACTCCGCTATATCTCGGAAGCCATCTATGCGTTAACTTATTTTGCTTTTCGAATCTTTGCTAAGAGAAGAAGGTTTGGTCCAGTTATAACGGGTACATCGGCTACTTGAAATTCTCTCGCAATAAACCGGAGACGCGTGTGTGTAAATGTCGCTTGAGTTTCGAAAGAAGTAAAAGCCATATAGAACTTAGCTTCCTCGCAAGTCTGTCTAAAATTGACGACAGTGTGCCTAAATTTTAACGACAAAATGTACATTTTTGTAAAAATACTTTGCGTGATTGGAGCAGTCACTTTTCACGGTGCTGCTGAATTAAGTGAGTATAATTGACCTTGTGATATTTCCACGGTTCAGTTTGTTTCGTTGAGAACCGGTTTATCTTTTATTACTAATTTTAATTTAAGATAAACATGTGAGGGTTTTATGTGATAAATACGAGAAAAATGACGAGATTAGAGAAAACCGTCGCTCCATTTTTTGGTTACTAATTTTCAAATTTAGGAATTTGGAAATAGGTTGAAAATTTAGGAGTTTGTGGAATCTTGGACATTAGAGCTTGGGAAATTTGGAAGTTTGGAACTAGAAATCATTTATACTTTTAAGGAAAACCTATTTAGAGAAATAACTTCTGTGTCAAGTAATTTGAATTCAAGTCAGTTTGTCGTTTTTGGAAAATTTGTGTAGTGAAAAATTTAATTGTGTCAAATTGTTATGGTAAACGGCGGGTTTTGTTTCCGAAGTAAAAAAATAAAATATTTTTGTTTGAGGTGCGATAGCAGTGGGACAGGAATAAATTACTATTCTGAAAAGGTGAATTAGTATTGCGTACTACGGAATCACACCTCTTTCGAAACTACAGTCAGTCGCAAAAATATTTAAATGTCAGAATACTATGTGTAGTACAAAAAAGTTTATTATGTTATAAATACAGGAATTAGTTGTGTCATTACTCAGAAAACTATTTGTGCAACCCACGAACATTTTTTATATATTTTATTAAAATTTAACCATATTTAATTACGTAACTAATTTTATTATCTAATAAATAATTTGTTACAATGTATATTGTACTTCTTGATGCATGCAAGATGGAGAAAATATAAGCAGTAGTCAAACGAGTGAAATCAAGGAGCATTTACTTCTGAATACAGGAGAAACATTTCAGGACAACGTTGAATATCAAAATTTGCCAACCAACGATACTTACAGATCGCCATTAAATAGGTAAGTAATTACAATATTAAAGATATGCGATATTTAATATTCTTCAACTATTTAATTGACGAAAATTGAAAATGAATATGTTAATAAAATATTGTGCTATGGAGTATCGTATACATATAGTCACAAGAGGAAGAGATACATTACTACATTTTTTAGTTACTGACTTTCAGATTTATAAATTTGGTGGTTTATGGTTTGAGAACTTACGAATTTGGGGAATTTATACTTTTGAGAGTTTGAGAAATTTTAAAATTTGTAGATTTGGGGATTTGGGGAGTTTGGGGAATTGGGAATTTGGAATTTGGGGAATTGGGAATTTAGGAATTTGGCAATTTGTGAATTTGGGGAATTGGGGAATTGGGGAGTGGGGAATTTGGGGAATTGAAAATTTGGGAATTGGGAATTTGGGGAATCGGGAGCTTGGGGGATTGGGAATTTGGGGAGTTTGGGGAATTGGGAATTTAAGGAATTGGGAAATGGGAATTTAGGAATTTAGGAAATCGGAAATTTGGAAATTTGGAAATTTGTGAAATTGGGGAATTTGGGGAGTTTGAGGAATTTGGTGAATTCGGAATTTAAGGAATTGGGAAATGGGAATTGGGAATTTGGAAATTTGAGAATATGGGAAATTGGGGAATTTGGGAAATTGCGAATTTAGGAATTTGGGAATTTGGGGAATTTTTAAATGTGTGAATTTGGGAATTTGGAAGTTCGGGAATATAGAAATTTTGAAACTTAAAAATTTGAGAAATATGGGAATTCAGGAATTCAGAGAGTTGAGTATTTAGAAATTGGCGAATTTGGGAATTCGAAAATTTAGAAAATTCAAAAATTTAGAGATTTAGAAATTTGAAAATTCGAAAAATAGGGAATTTAAAGACTCAAAAAATTTCTGTATTTGTTCCCCGAAATGAAGAATGCAAAGTACCCTTGCCTTTAACCAAAGGTATCCTACGTTGTACTTAATTCCACCCATTTATTCAACAAATCTTTCACAAACACAGTTAAACCTATTTTATTTATCACTCTGTATAATTACATAACGTTTGGATCAAACTGTAATGAGATTTCAATCGCTGCATTCTTCATTGTTGGCTTTTAACTTTATTTCTGCTATAACACAGGCAGAAAAGAATACTATTGATTATTTTAACTGTATAACTATTTATTTATTATAAAAGAAGAAAACTTTAAACTTATTTACTACCGAATACGTTTCTTTGAAATACGTTTTTACCTCTGAACAAGAAGAGAAATAATAAAGTAATGGAAATGTTAATCATTTGTTTTTTCCTATTCGTATAACGCCCTTTTCTTTCTTTATTTTCCCGCGATATTTAAATATTGCAATTGCTATTCTAACATTTATTAAAGAAATTTTTGCTTTCAGAAGGTGTCCTCTGTGCGACAGTTCGGTTTATCCTTATTGCGGAGAAAAATTATTGCACGATGCATGTTGCTGCACGGATTTCTATGTCCAGGATTTGCCCCGTCAATGTAAACTGGCGGATTGTCGATTTCTTCACGCAAATACTTGCAGAGAACATCGATTAATCGCTATCTGTTGCTGCAACGATGATTATCGATCTCTTTTAAAAAGTTTATCAAACATTTAAAATAATAATTCGATTTGTAACTGCATGATGAACCATATACATTTTCTCATTTTTTTGGAGCATATATTGTATTTGTTTTATATACCTGTGAGTTTTTAACAAAATTAAAAATATTACGATTTTTATTATATGTAAATATATCCTTTTATATTTCTTTTCACAAACATCAAAATTTTAGATATATTCTAAATCTTTCAAATTCCTACATCCTAAATTTTTAAGACTCAAATATGCAAATTTTCGAAATTAAAAACTTAACAATTTTCAAATTATCGGTTATTTAAATTTTCAAGTTCTTAGCAATCTCAAGTCTTACATATCCACATTTCTAGTCGTTTAATTTTTGAAACTGCCAGCAAGTTTCTAATTATCCAAATTTCCATATTTCCAGCTGTTTAAATTTACAAATTTTCAGTAATCTAAATTTACAAATTTCTAAACTCCCAAATTTTTAAACTCTTACATTTCTAAATGTATAAACTTCTTAATTTCTCAAATTTCTCACGTCCCTCAAATTTTTTAAATTAATGAAATTTCTTAAGTTCCTCAAGTTTCTCAAATCCCTCAAATTCCTCAAATTCCTCAAATCCCTCAAATCCCTCAAATTCTTCAAATTCCTCAAATATGTCAAGTCTCTTAAATTCCTCAAATTTATCAAGTCCCTCAAATTCCTCATATTCCACAATGTCCTCAAATTTCTCAAATTCCTTAAATTCTTCAAATGTTCAAACTTTCTCAAATGTCTCAAATTCCTCAAATATCTGAAATTTGTATCTTTTTTAAATTCCAAATACTGAGAATTTGAAGGTTACATAAAAAATTCGAAAAATTAACGGTAAACGAAAACTGAACAGCTGACAGAGCCTCTCTCCTCTAAATCGCCATTTTCACTAGGAAAGTCTATGACGCTTTCCAATGACGATGTTTCAGATACACACTAATGACGACGTTTTAAAACATAGTTCCGTAGCTGTACGATTAACATTTTTGAAATTTTGCCACTATTTAGTTACCATTACTGTATTATGCACATCAGTTGAATTCTGAAACAGTTTCACAATTATTTAGATTGTTCTTGACACCACCACCTTAATATCAAGAATTCTGCTGCACGTGGAGATGAAATAAATAACGTTAATAATTGCAAACACGTTAACGTCAATCAAATACAGGACAAGGTTTAAGATTAAATAATGAATTAATGATAATCTTTAATTACACCATTCTCTGTTACAAAGTAGGTCATTAACTCTGTAACAAATATGACGTTCAGTTATCTATATACTATGTACCATTAATCTTGACACTGGTTGATAATACAGAATTTTCCAAACTAAATATGTTATGATATTGTCTTCTTTAACAGAGTGTTACTCTTTCACTTTCATTTTGTTTTTAATATTTCGAGACTCGGGATTTGGGAGTTAGAAATTTTGAATTGTCGAAGTTTAGAAAGGATGAAATTTAAAAGGAGGAAATGTAGGAATCTGAAATTGGCAATTTAGAAATTTAAAATTTGGCAATATATTGATTTGGAAATTTAGAAATTTAAAATTTGACAATATATTCATTTAGAAATTTAGAAATGAAGAAATGTAGGAATTTGAAATTTTTTAATACATTGATTTGGAAATTTAGAAATTTAAAATTTGGTAATATAATGATTTGGAAATTTGTAAGGTTGGGCATTTGAAAATTTGAGAATTTAGAAATTTGGAAATTTGGAAATTTGAAAATTTAGAAATTTAGATATTAGATAATTGATCATTTAGAAATTGAAAGATCTTGAAATTTGAGAATTTAAAAATTTGAAGATTTTGGTATTTGAGAATTTACGAATGTCAAAAATTTAGAGATTTGGAAATTTCGATAATTGATCATTTAGACATTTAGAAGTCTTGAAATTTGAGAATTTGGAGGTCTAGGAATTTTAGTATTTGAGAATTTATGAAATGCAAATTTGGGAATTTGGATAATTGATCATTTAGAAATTTAGAAATCTTGTAATTTGAAAATTTGGGATATTCGAAGTTCTGAAATTTGGGAATTTGTGCTTTTGAACATTTGGAGACATTTTTATATTTAGGAATCCAGAAGTTCTAAAGTTTAGAAATTTTTTACTTTGAAAATTAGAAAATTTAGAAATATTGCAATTTGAATGCACTAGAAATTTGCAAATTTCAAACTTGAAAATTTAAAAATTGCCAATTTGAAAATTTGAAAATTGCACATTTGAAAATTTAAAAATTGCAAATTTGAAGATTTAAAAATTGCCAATTTGTAAATTTAAAAATAGCAAATGTGAAAATTAAAAAATTTTTAAATTAAAAAATTGCATATTTAGAAATTTACTGCTACTTCCATCACACGTCAGCCTCTGTTCCTTTCAACAATACATAAACAATATCTCCATATCGATATATCGCTAAAATTGCAATGTTATCAACGTTTACGGATAATTTGATGAATGGTTGTAGCTCTTTGTGAAACTGCGTTCCAGAGAATGACACTTATTGCGCAATCTAATGGAAGGCGCCGGTAATAAGAAAAATGTAAATGCGGTCTGCGACTATTTCCGACGATATTAGTATACCATAAGGAATTCTTTTCTAACTACGAGCAATCAGTTTTCCTGATTCGAGCAGATCACATTACACGTGGAAACGCAAGGTATTATGTAACGGAAGGTTACTTGTTTGTTAACTCGTGGAAGATCAGAAGCTGAGGTCAGGCACGTGGAACATGCTCGGTTCGTGAAACCAGGCATATTGCATACACGTGTGCATACTGTGCATGCGCATTCAATAATTTGCGCATTCTGCTATCAACGAAATACCTGTTTACCTGCATGATTGTCCAGAACTGGGTGTATTTCGAATAAAAATTATAAGAAACAATCAGTCGCATCGTTTTCTCCAAGTATGATGTTATTTGAACGTTCATATATTTGCATAAATTTTACTTTATAATGACAAATGCGTTCAACTGTATTGATAATATTTTTGGTTACACTTATTTGTTACTGGTAGTCTTTATTTGTAATTGGAAATATTTATTAGTAACTGGGAATATTCGTAGGTGGAAATATTTATCTATGCAATATCTATTTATGTAATGTTTATTTATATTGGCAAGGTTTGTTCGTAATTGACAATATTTATACATATAGGCAATGTTTATTTGTTATTAACAATATTTATTTATAATGGGAATTTCTGTTCATAACTTGGAATATTTGGTTATATTAGTAACACTTTTTGTGATTGGAAATATTTAATTGTAATGGAGAATATTTATTTATATTCACAATACTTCTAATTGACAATATTTATTATATTACCAATACTCATTTGTAATTGATAATCCACATTTATAACTGGTATTATTTATTTATAATTGAGAATATTTATTTGTTATTAATAATGCTTATTTGTAATTGGCGATTTATTTATAAATAAAGTGCCTGAAGTCCCTTAATTAATTCAATTGCCTCAATAATTAATAATTAATAGTACAATAATTGAATTCTGTTTTTCATCTAAAAAGATCGATCCAAGTCCAGTTTTTGTTCTTCTTTAAGAAAATACAAAAATTTCCCATATTAAAATCGATTTTTCTGATTTAACCAGAAAATTTAAGAAGGCAGTTAAAATGGCAACACCATTTCTTTAAAAAACCACTCTGTTTATGAGAAATAATCATTAATAAAGAATATTTTGATAAACAAAATGTTGTTATCCTAATTTTGGCATTTAACATTTTATTTACATTTATTTTCATATTTTTGTTACTGCAGCATTATTTATCACGACTATTCGTGTTTAAATAATAACTTTTTCACGAAATTTATAAAATCAATACTTGAAATAAGATTTTATGCTTTTAGACTTGCATTGATTACTTTTTTATGAAGAATATAGTATTTGTTTACCTGCTGTCTGCGAGAGAAAACTTTATTCTTGTAGAAAAATTAATAATGCATTAGGTATGATTTCATGAAGATAATATTCATATATTTTATTATACGTACAATTTTAAATGTACACATGCCTGTGTACATTCATTGTGTAACGAAATTTCATTGTGTAAAGTGTAAATTATTATAAATTCAGTACTTAAGTTGGTATAAAATTAATATAAATTGTTATAAAATTTAATTGTATTAATTAATATAAAATAGTATAAAATTTAATTGTATCAATTAAAACAAATTAATATATACGAAATAAATTTATTAATTATTATATTAATATACAAACTAATTGATATAAATCAACTATTTAAATTGATACAAAATAAATTGATATAAAAATGCATTTTTATTGAAAAATCACCAATTCAGTGCAGTCAAGTAAATAATTTCCGAAAACATTATTATTTTTCATTTCGAATAATTATTTTGTAACATTTTATTTTTAGTAAGAATTCGAACGATTCGTATTGATTGGAATTTACATATTCTTTTTTATATTTTGACCAAACTACAAATAAAAATGAAAAATTTATCCGAAGTCAAGTTATCAACTATCATTCGATAAAACCACAACGTAAAACATTGAACAAATGTAACGATCGATCATGGTAACAAAGCTCGTTTCTAATGACTGTTGTTAAACTGTTTTTATAATTGCATAATTACACATGTTCAACGAAGCTCCTTATACTTTTTTCCCAGTACGTACACTAAAACATAATTATGTTCACCGATGCATATCTTATGATTTTTTCAACACGTGTCTTTTTTATCAAATTCAATAATTTTGTTATCGTATCAATTTGAATAATTCAATAAACACGCTTTGTAGGTTTTATTACACGATTCTGTCACAATAATAAGCATACATCAAAACATACCTTTTGTAAAAAAGAACGGGATATGAAATAATTTTTGTTTCATTTTAATCTTCAACTTTTGATACTGTTTCAACTTTCCGAATTTTGTATGATTGTAACTTTTAAATAAGGAAAGTGCTTACATCTGATTTTATCTACATTTGTGTATGACTAATTACGAATATTTTTGTACATTTTGAAAAAATGCCATTTTCTTGAACAGGTTTCTTCCTTCATTTCAGGCTTTCTTTGATACTTTCATATTTGTACATTTTCAGATTCCAAAATATCTGAGTTATCAAGTTTGTAAATTTGAAAAATTGTAGATTTGTAAATTTAACTTGGTAAATTGTTAAATTTGTAAATTCTATATTTTTGTACTTTTAAATTTCCAAATCGCTAAAATTCTACATTTCTACATTTTTGTTATTTCAAATAGAGTTTAGAGCAATATCAACATCATAGGTTTCTCCAAATTTCAATATTTCCAAATTTAAAAATTGACAAATCTCTGAATTTTTAATTGTAATATTCCCATATTTCTAAATTTCTAAATCTCAAGTCCCAAATGACTAAATTTGTAAATTTGAAAATTCACCCATCACAGCTATATATATTTCAGTAGAAAGTAATTAAATAATAGAATAATTAATATTGTCCCCTATGGTACTGAACGAATATATCACACAAAATTGTCATTGATTTCATAATAATTAAATCCTTTCAGAAGTACAATATGTAATTAAATCCTTTTACAAAGTGTACGTAGACTTTCATGATCGGCTGTAACCGATTCTATCAATCGCATACGATTTTGTAAAAAAAGAGAAAACACAACTGCTGTGTTCCATACTAAAACGATGTGCATTGACTAGTATGTACAAGGACATGGTTCATTCATATGCTAAAATAAGTCTCGCCAGTCGGATGGATGCACTCCCATGATCCGCAGTCACTTAACCTCAACTTAGTAAACAATGTTGTATGTTTATTTTCTGTTTCTCATCGCTATGCAATTTCATTAAAAAGAATAGAAATGCATACTAACTTTGTTTATGGTCTCCAACTGGAAGAATTATAAATGATTGCAAAAATATTATAAATTAGAAAAATATTTTTGTGCAATTGACCTTAAAACAATTTATAATATAATTACATGTTACAAATTTATTATTATTAATTAGTGTTACATTTCAAGAATATTATATTATTTAAATAAAACTTATCATGTTTAAAGAATATAAAAATATAATTTACTAAATAATGTAATGTAATCTAATGTAATACAATTTATAGAATAATATAGGGATTTATAAAAAATCACAGATTTTTAAAATAGTGCAATTGGAAGAAACTCTTTCTATATTTTATATAAATTATATAAAAATATAATTTACTAAATAATGTAATGTAATCGAATGTAATACAATTTATAGAATAATATAGGGATTTATAAAAAATCACAGATTTTTATAGTAGTGCAAGAAACTCTTTCTATATTGCCCATTGTACCGTCAATTTTTGCCCCGGGCCCCGCAAACTCTAGGGGCTACTCTGATTATGTGTATATACCCATATATGTAAAGTTGACTTCGAATGAAAGTCAAACGAAATCAAGGTTACAAATTTAAGGGCGTTCGAAACACGTTTTTAAACTGAATATATTTCATTGATCTGAATATTAATGCGATATTATGTAGTCTGCATGCAAATCTAACAATATTTTTATCGATATTTTAAAATTCCTTCTAGAATTTTAGTTACGATAATATCAATTAGAATATATCAAATTCATTAGCCCTTCGTTGCATTCCGTTATAAATATACCACAAGATTGTATTTTGTCAGATGTAAATAAATAACAAGATTCTTGTTTAATAAAATTATTAAAAATATTGGCTATGTTTTATAATTATAATTTTTTATCGTAACTGCGAAATGTTGCAAATCCGCAATGTTATATACATAATTTCTTAAGAAGAATTATGATTATTTTCTTGTTAGTCTTCGCAATATTATCACTTCTCTTCGAATAAATTTCTTAATCAAAACTGTTACACTATCACATTCTACATAATTTTCAAAATAAAAGTTGTTCAAATAGAAAAATTATCTTCTCATAACTATTACTAACAAAAATCGAAAAGCACATTTTCAGAAATTACAAAATCACGGATTAACACAAACATACATCCACAACCTTTCGTTTTCACAGTTACCTAAAAATACAAGTTACCAAATAATAGCTCGCATTTACAAAAGCGACTTGCCGTAAGAGTACTTGCCATAAGAACCATCGCAATTGAAGGCAACAAACGCAGCATTAATATTTGCAGAATAACGAAAGTTTAGTCGATGATAATTAATGGACCATTTTCTACTGTGCCTTCGTCGATAAAAATATATCTTGACGGATCCGCACACGGTGTTTTGACGTCGGTCCCGATACCGTTCTTTTGTACGAACAACACTGCTTTCTTTTTTCGTCCAAAACTGTTTGACACAACACCTTTTTTTTTGCCAGATAAGAAACACGTTCTCCGAGGAGATAACGAAAAAAAGATCCAACTTACGGAATTCGTCGGAATTATTCGCCAATAACACAATGCAGAGGCAGAACTAAATCACCGAAGGTTTTTATGCAGGTATAAAACGTTTGTGAATCATAATCTTGTATCGCAGCATCGGATCCATGGAATATACGGCATATCGATGCAAACGTATTCACGTATCCCACGTGTTTGATTCTATTGGTGAAGGAGTTAGCCACTGCCATGCTGTTGTAGTACACCGAACATTCAGTAGTATATAAGGGCGACTGTTTCGTACGGATTCGCATAACCGGGGGAGTCATTCCATAACACGCGTTCAACACAGCGCATCCTCGTTTTCTGATCGTTAACTTTGTCAAAATGGACCGTTAGAACCCTCCTTCCAAATCTCTCGAAATTTCACGAAGCCCACATTTTAAATATTCCTCCTATTCGCACTCCAGCCAGTTCAGTCGCTGATCACAGAAATTGTCCGATAAAAATATCGAAGGATCAAATCTTGTCGCAAGATTTTTGCTCGAATAGTACCGATTTTATTTGGAGGATGTAAAGATGTATAAAATGAGGACGAATTGAGAGTTCAGACTGTTTCTCGCGATGTTCATCATGGAAGGATCCTGGGTCACGTTAGTTCTGTCGTCGTTTTTAATGACGATCGTTTTGCTGTTACTAGTGCGACGAGGAAAGTTTCTGTATGCTCTGAGGAAGGTGCCTTATCCTCCTGCTTTACCTATCATTGGGAATGCGTATCAATTATGTTGCAATCCAGAAGGTAAGCAATATAATCAAATATCAAATTCGCGCGAAATATCTTTTGACAAAGAGGTTCAGATAAAAAATTTCATTCTGTGTAAACACACGGTGTGTTTGCGTTATGGGTCGCATTTCTCTCCGATCGTAAGTATTTAAGAAAAATGAAAGTCGAAAGAGTTTTACTGTTTTTAGAAACAATGTGGTGATTTCTTGTATTTGTAATATTTTTTTAGAAACAAAGGTGATTTAATGGTCATTCTAGTGTAATTGTATATTTCTCTTTGTAGCAAGAATATTTTTTTTAATATAATTGCATATTTTTCTTTATAACATAAAGAATATTTTTTTTCTAATATAATTGTATATTTTTCTTTGTACCAAGAATATTTTTTTTAATATAATTGCATATATTTTTTTCTCCAGTCAATTCTTCGGAATATTGTCCGTGAAAAAGTAGTGGGGTGTAGTGTTAAAAAACATTGTCCTTCGGATATTTCAAAGGCAAAAGTGAAACATTTTATACGTATAAGAATTTTAAATATCTTTTGAACTATCATCTGATTAGGTGACGTTAGAATATTTTTTGTACTGATTTACAAATTCGATTCGTGTAAACAAAAATGTTTTGTATCAAAAAAAGGGTACCTGTACTACTTTTTTCGAACTACATTTTTTTACACGAATGAATTTGAGATATTCTGTTTTGTATGAAAAGGTATAAAACTATAATGTTAAATATTTCTATGTTTTGTATGAAATATCTAGTTTTTAAATTTAAAATGTTTCATGCATCGTTCTTAATAATTTCTTAACATTGTATTCATTTTTCAGAACTATCTAATTTATGTAACATTGTACTTTTTTTTACACATTGTTTAGTATTTTTCTAGTTTTTCTTTTAGTTCTGTACTTCAATTTTTAACATTGTAGTCTATGAATTTATGTAACATATTCCAATATTTTTATTATAGTACAATATTATTGATATTATATTTCTTTAATGTTATAAACTAATTTTTGGAACACTATTTTTTTATGATAAATGTTCTGTGATTCTTGTACAGAAAAATTGCAGTCTCCTTAAAAAAATGAAAAGTTACCTTTGATTTCCGAAAAACATTGCAAACATTTTTATACATTGAAAATTTCATCTTGTCATGTTGATAAAAGAGAGCAGTAAAATTTTGTTCTACTTCATTTTTATCAAATATTTACCTTTTGCGAAAGAAATGCTAATTCGTAATATCGTAAACACAGAGTACATTAAAATATTTTCAGAATGATTCAGTCGAATTTTGTTTGTTAACTCTTTGCCGACTAAAGTGATATCAAATCGTAATATACATGTATAGCAGAGATAAACAAATGTATTAATTTGAATCAATTATTCAGATAATTTTTCTAACAAATTAGTTTCCATTTGATGATTATTTTGATAACAGAAATTGTTCTGATAAACTAATTTTAGTTAGATGATTATTCCAATTAATTTGATAATTAATCAATTAACTTGAATAAAAATTAGGCGAAAAAACGAAATCATTTGTTATTTACGAATAATGAATTATAACTTTCTGAAAATTGTTTAGTCTAAACAAGAGATAACGAATATGTTTATTTGTGCAATATACGTAATTTTTATTCAAATCTTATTCGAACAGTGTCTATTTATGATGCACTATAAAATATCGCAACACACCAAAATATTGTACATAACATTTAACAAGCATGTTCAATTTAATTCTACGTACACATTATAATATTTGTACGTACACAAGAAACTAAAAATGATATTTTTACGTACAAGATTATTAACCATAAGTGATAAAAAAATATTGTAAAACCAGTAAAAATTATAGTTCCTAGTTTAAAAATTGATGACAAAAGAAAACTCTATTGTGCTATTTTTACATCAGACAAACATGCAAGCTTTCTAATTGAATACTTAATCATTACAACTTTTAAATAACTACATTACATATAAAATACAATTGTATTAGATTTACAATTGTTATCCAATTCTATCACTTAATTCCGTGTTTCTCATATTTGAACTTTTGAAGAAGATTGAACATGTAAATTTGCAATTCTATTATCTCGGAAACACGTGTTGCTAACATACAATATTTATCTATTATTAACAGTGTTTCTTACATATTATGTTACATATTGCAAGACTTTTGATTTTGCTTATAAATTATTTAGAATCTAACGAAACAATCGTTTAATTAACTCGTTTGTAACGTTTGTATTACACGTTATAGAAGTATGTAATATATGAAAAAATTGTTAATTACTGTATTTATAAATTATTTAACATTTGACGAAACAATCAACATATTTATAAAGTTATTCAGATTTTAACAAGAAACATTCAGTGTACGTTTCATAATCATTTTTCAAACACATTACATTTTAAAAGTTGTGCTATTACTGTTGCTTGTTTTGAAATATGCTGATATTCTATTTTAATATTACGTTTATTTTAAATTGCTCAACGTTTACGAAAACTTGTCCAAAAATATAAGTAGACGAGATATTGCTAAGGCATTCGTCAGATCGAATGTATGTAATTCTTGTATATTTATTTTCCACGCCCGGACAAAATAGCGATAACCTCGGATGTACATAAATTTGTACAAGTAATCGTACAAAAATGTGCACCGATATTGAGTGTAGACGCTCGTAGTTGAGATGTGAATAAAAAAAGTAGAATAGACCATACAATGAGTTGCACTTTATGTAAGAACTTTGTTTCAGGGTGTCAGAGTTATTTAACAATGATGTATTTTACGTTGAAATCAATTTATGGATATAGTAGAATAAAATGATACTTTACATTAAAATTGATACTATTTCTATAAATCAATTGCACGATAAAATTGATTTATAGAAATAGTACCGATTTTAAAGTATTATTTTACTCTACTATAGTAAAGTATTATTTTATTCTATTTTTGTAACGAATCTACTAATTTTAATGTGAAATTCATTTATAGAAATAGTAGAATAAAATAATGTTTATTAGGTTAAAAACGATGTAAAGGGTCTTTGAATAGAAACGATGGAGAATTGATTGATTGCAGTCAATTTTATGAAAACTTCGCTGCCATTTTGTAAAAATTATCTTTTGACGTCAGCCATTTAATTATGAATAGTTATGCAGTTCAGTACTTTATCGAATGTGGTTCAAATTTATTGTGAAATTATTGTGAAATTATTGTGAAATTTATTACGAGAAATCTCGTTCTATAAACATTTCAAACGTTACGCGATATGGTCGCTAAAATCAGCCATCGAAGAAACTACACAAATTATTGTTTTTGAAACAGCAATTGCACTCATCAATCAAAAGGCCCATTGGGACCACGAAACATTAGATCGAAAGAAAACATATGTTACTATCCAAAAAAGTGTTAGTAACAATCTTATTTTACCAATTTTATTAAAGAAATTAAAAATTTCTTGTATTCGTACAAGATACAATTGACTCAGAAACTAAAGTCTAATAATCATGTACCACATCGAAAATTTGTCGACTGATGTCTAGAAATGTTCCAGAATGACCCAGACGTTTACACAAAAATTATCTTCACCAATAGAGTTAATTTTTGGTCAAACATCTACGTCAATGAACAGAATTATTGAATTTAGAGCGAAAGAGAAACTAATTCAGAAGTAATTTAGCTCTAAGACAGTGACTAGTTCAAAACTGATTCAACAACTTGTAATGCATCCTAAAAAATAATTGTTTGATTTAATTTTGATCTAGAGATATCATTAGACCCTATTTTTTTCAAAACGTAGAAGAAGTCATATTTATTGTCGATATGGAACAATGATAAAGATATCGAACAAAGATAAAGTAATCGCTATGGCACAAATTGAATAAAATAGATTTCAACAAGACATATACCGCGTGTAACATTGACGTTATTATTTAATCTTAATATTTCATGGTTTTGTTCTTTTGAAAAACGATGGTGTTAATCTGCCTTTATAACGCTCTTGGATTTTTTATGCGATGTTAAATCGCGAGTTTATGCAAATAAACTAAAAAATTATATTATTTAAAAATGTCAAATTATATAATTGACACATAACAATTTTGTATTATTTTTAATATAGTTTTAATTCTAATTTGTAATCTTTTGTTATTATTAACAAATAACAATCTTGATAATAATCTTTTGTTACATAAAACCTACAACAGATGTCAAAAGACATTCGTTGCATTTTTGTTCATTTCATCGATTACAAAATAAATATTTATATTATAGTTTAAATACGTAAAATATTAAAACATACATATTTTATATTTGGAAAAAAATTTCACGTGTAATTTTAAATGAATCCTCACTTATGCGTGCGTCAGTGACCAGTGCAGTACCAAAATCACGACAGCTTAACCTAAATAGATAAACGCATTAACTATGGCAATGAAAGTTAATTCCGTGATAAGAACAAGTTCGAAATTATGTCATACACTGTTGCCATAATTTACAAAAATGAGCTTTCGTTAATTGCTGTGTTTACTTTAGACCAAAATCAAATATTACGAATATCGGAATTTTTGAAATTTTAGAATTTTGGAGTTCTGATATTTTATATCGTGAGACATAGAAATTTTGCAATTTTTGAACTTTAAAATATTTAGATTTTTTTAAATTTCGGACTTTGGCATGTTTGTACTTTGGAATTTTGAAAGCTTAAAATTTTGAACATTAAAAGTTTGAAAATTTAAAATTCCAGAATTCTAAAATATTAGGATTTCTTAATTTTTGCAATTTTTCAATTTACAAACAATGAGATTGAGATTTATAATTAAGAAATCCACAATCAACTCATCTATGAAAAATATTTGTAATACCCTTCCTCGCATATTTATTTAGCTAGATGATTAATCCAATTCTAACTCTATTTAAGAATAAATTTTGCATAGCAATCAAATATCAAAATGTCAACACCAAATTCCAATTTTTGAAATATTACACCACGAAAAATTAATAGGACTCTACTTAGGACACTATAATTAAATAATAAAAAATAATTTATAAGAATACATTTTCATAATAATTTTTAACCATTTTTTATAATCAGAAATATATTTGCAGTGAAAGAATAAAAATTTTAATAAACATATGTATTTATACAAAATCTACATATTATTTATAGAAAAACGATAGTTGTTTTTGAATTATAGTTATAGTAATAATAATTTGACGATATCATACTTTAATTATAAATAATGTTCCTAACACATCTGCTGAGTTTGCTACTCACTACAGATAAAACTTGATATTCTGGAAGAAGTTCACCTTGATTGTTTGGTGCATTAAAGGCAATCGAAACTGCACGAATGTATGCACGAAAAAATGGGGGTAAACAAAAAGAAGAAAGAGATTTATCCATCTCAGCCCTATCAAATGTTGAAGATAATTATTATTATCTCACGCGTAACGAAACGGAAAAAGAAAAGGAGGTCGAGGTCGTTCGTGGCCTGAATAACGTACTGGTAACTTGTAACTGCATGCAATCACGTGCGAATTTCTTTTTTTAAATGAATTACCAGTAAAATTCGAAGGTTTTAAGAAACCTTTCAAGGAATAACAGTTTCGATTTAAACACTAACTACTTGCACGGTTGATTACAAAAGTTTGCATTCATATTATATGTATGACACGTTTTATATGGATATTTAATCAAAATTAATGCTATAATTAAAATTTTTAGTTACATTTTATATTAACATAATTCTTGATTAATATGATGTTAAATGTTCATTAATTAGATTTTCTAAATTTTTTTGTTTCAAATGCTTGAGTCTTCAGATTCTCAAATTTCCCAGATTGTAAATTTGCGAATCTTCAAATTTTTATATTTGTAAATTTTCAGATTTTTATTCTTCCAAATTTCCAAATTGTCAGAGTCTCGAGTTTTCACGTTTTAGAAATTTTACAAATTTTCAGGTCTTCATATTTTACAAATTTTCAGATGTTCATATTTTATAACTGTTACAAACTTTCAAGTCTCGTATTTTATAAATAAATTGTCAAATTCTCACATTTTTACATTTTACAAATTTTCAAGTTTTTATATTCTATAAAGTTTATAAATTTTCAGGTTTTATATTTTGCAAATACTACGAATTTTCAGGTGTTCATATTTTATAACTGTTACAAACTTTCAAGTCTCATATTTTACAAATTGTCAAATTTTTACATTTTACAAATTTTACAAAGTTTCAAATATTCAAGTTTTTATATTCTACAAATTTGATAAATTTTCAGGCTTTCATATTCTGCAAATTTTACAAAATTTCCGATTTTTATATTTATACATTTCAGAAATTTTCAAATTTCCAGTTATACAAATTTCCAAATTCTCAAATTCCTAATTTTCCAACTTTACAAACTTGCAGATTTGCAAATTCTCAAATCCCCAAATTCCCCCAGTTTCCTGAATTAGTAATTATGAAGGTTTTTTTGAATAAAATTTATTAGTTTGTTATTCTATTTGTTTATTTTAGAAGCATTCAAGAAAATGATAAAATGGGGGAGAGAATTGGGAGATATATATCTAATTTGGGTTGGAATGCGACCTTTCATTTTTCTTTACAACGCAGAAGCAATTCAACCATTGTTAAGCAGCAGCATTCACATAGACAAAAGTTTAGAATATAAGTATTTGCGACCCTGGCTTGGTACAGGGTTAGTGACTAGCAGTGGTGAGTACTTCAAATATTTTCTAATGTATATTATACATATTATTACATACTTTATGAATAATATAAATATTGTTAGATATTTAAACAAAATGAAAATGTTGAAAAATCATCTTACTTTATATTATTTTTTTATTAGATAAAATTCTAAAATCTTAATACTTGAAATCCTTCTGTCAAATAAAACTAGAAATTCCAAACTCCAAAATTTCTATATTTTTAAAAATCAAAATTCTCAAGTTTCCAAAATTCTAAATATCCTAATTTGCGAATTCATAAATTTCTACATTCCCAAATTCTTAAATTCTCATGTTTCTACATCTCCAAATCCACAACACCCCAAATTACCAAATTCCACAATTTCTAGATTTCCAAATTTTCAAATATACAAATGCAAAAATCAACAAATTTCCAAATTGTTAAGCTTCCTTTGCAAATATCCAAATTTCTAAACATCCAAAATCCTAAATTCCTAAATACCCAAATATTAGATCTAGATATTAGTTTTCCAATTCCCTAAATCCACAAAACCAAAATTCTAAATTTCTACCAAATTTCTAAATTTCTAAGTTTTCAAATTTATAAATACAAAAAATTCCTTCATCACAAGTAAGTAATGCTGTATTACCTCCTTTTCCCTATATCGCCATTTTCCTCACAGAAGCTCACCATGTTCTCCGCTGTAAAAATACAATCACATATGTCATTGTGAACTTGTGAACATAAAATAAACTGAATATTTTTTTATAGGCGATAAATGGCACTTTCGACGAAAATTGCTTACGCCAACCTTTCATAGCGGTCTTCTAGAAGTATATTTAAAAACAGCAATCAGAGAAGCCGAAATATTAATATCCTGTTTGAAGAAAGAAATTGATAAACCTGCGTTTGACATTGTTCCATACATTAAACGAGCAACATTGGATATAATATGTGGTAAAATTTTTCCTTCTTTTACATAATATAATTTTATTATACGTAATATTTATATAATTATACTATTTTTAGTATAATACTAAATATTATACACAGATCGAATATTCAAATGATCTTTTCGTTAAATACAGACACAACGAAAATCTATGCAAATTTTTGGTTACTTTAACAGTAAGATAAGAATTTTGACAACATTTGAATTATTATCTTCTAATTTTTATGAATTCAATTGTGCAGTAAAATTAATTTTTTATGATAAAACAGAAAGCAAGTAAACTGCGATGTAACGAAAACTCAGCTAACATTCGAAATGCTATAAGGAAGTATTTCTGAATTTATGGGAAAAAGTGCGTCGTGAATTATTGTTGCTAGTTTGTACTTTTATTATACAGGACATTTCAAAATGAATGTACGATTTGAGAGTTGCAGATATTCTGCGAAAAATGAATTGAAAATTTGATGGTTTTGCAATCTTGAACATAAATTTGCGATATACGCGCTTGTAGTGTATTAGTTTATAAAATCTTAAAATTATCAAATTGCAAAATTCTAAAGTTCTTTCGTTCCAAAATAAGTTCCAAATTTCAGAGGTCCAAAAGTCCCAAAGTTTCAAAATTCTAAAATTCCAAAGTCCCAAAGTCCCAAAACTGAAAAATTCCAAAATTTAAAAATTCCAAATCTCAAAGTCCTAAGTCTTAAAATCTTAAGGTTTCAAAATTAAAAAGCTTCAAATTTCGTTCATAAAATCTACCAGTCGCATACAGTTTTTGAAACGCCCTATATATGGCGACTAAAATAATAATAAAAGCTGATACATACATAAAAAATACATAAAAAAAGCTGTATCTAAATTTATGTGTAAATTTGATTCGTTCTCTATCCATTAAAAAAACTATTTTCAATAATTTTATCTGATATTACAGACAGTTCCATGGGATGCAGTGTCAACGCACAAACAAATTTTAAGAACGAATATGTACAGGCTGTGAATACGTAAATATATAATTATATTTTAAAAATAATATTTCAATCTTAATTACTGTAACATATGTAATATTTTTTCTAGATTAGCTTCTATCTCGCAAAGAAGATTTTTGAACGTTTGGATGTCTCTTGATCCGATCTTTAAATTAACTTCATGGGGTCAAAAACACGATCATGCACTTCGCGTCACTCATGAATTCGTTAATAAAGTAAGTACTGCTATGTCAAACATTCTATGGTAAAACTGTTGAAAAAAATCATTTTCAATGACCTTGATCTGCATACAAGTCAACAACAACCTTTTGAGTGATTTTTAGAAGAATTTATAACTTTTTATTTTTCATTCATTTATGAAGCTCAAATCTATGAAATGGTGATCGTATCATAGTGGAATACCACATATTAAAGATATTGTTTAAAAGAAAAAATGTCAAATGTATTTCATAGTGAGAATATAATATCTATCCTTAATACACTCTTTTCTTATTAAGAAACATAATAGGTAATTTTATTTAAATGAATCACCCTGTATAACCAGTATATGATCGGTTTATTTTTTTATAACATTATGTGTAAGATAATGTATTATATTATACGAATATAATATATTACAACATAGCATATTCCACTACTGTAGGTTTACCTATTTCTTTTTTAAATAATATCTCTGATATGAAGTATTGCATACCAATATAACTGCTATACTACATTTTACTACGTCTTTTTAAATAATTTTTTAACAAACAACCAGCGATAACTGAAATCTTCCGGAGATTATTCAAATGAACAACCTTGATAATGTCATTGGATATCAGTCCTTTAAAATGCATATTTATCCAATTTTATTTAAGTAGAATAATAATTTAGACTAAAATTTAATGAGCGATAAATAACTTAATGTCTGCCTGACAATTAGCGCTAAGTTATTTATTGTTATTGTAATAGATAATTGCAGAAAGAAAAGAAGAGTGGAAAGCTAAAAAATATGAAAACTGTAATGTACAATTTAACAAACATCAAGCTCTGCTAGATCTGTTATTAGAATTATCGCAAGATGGTAAAGTGCTCACCGATGATGATATTCGCGATGAAGTTAACACGTTTATGTTTGCGGGTCATGACACTACGGCAACTAGTGTATCCTGGATTTTATATGCACTTGGTCGGCACCCTCAATATCAGGTAATACAATTTTTTATCATACATCAAAATTTTGTATCATCATAAGTATCTAATATGTGCAATCCTCTAACACGGTTTTTTACTATTATGTTATTAGGTTTATAAGAAATGTAAATTCTAATGATAGTACCTATAAAGTATCCACAAAAAGAAAAATAACAAACTTGTCACATTATTGAAAATGAACAAAATTTAATATAAAATTATAATTACAATACTATTTATCTAATTTTTTATTTTAGGAAAAGATTCTTAATGAGTATTATGAAGTAACAAAAGAAAAAAAGTTAACTTTAGATCTGTTAAGTAAGCTAACATGGTTAGAAGCATGCATAAAAGAATCTTGGAGGATTTATCCAGTAGTTCCACTCATTGCAAGACAAATCTATCATCCAATTGCAATTTGTAAGTTTAATACATATAGTACGCATTTATTTGTACAAGTACTAAAAAAGCAAGAGATTTTCTTATTATTTTTATAACACAATATTAAATTTATTTTAGTGGGTCATAATATTCCAATAGGATCTACAGTTATTGTCAATTCGTTTTTACTTCATCGTGATCCTCGGTATTTTCCTGACCCAGACACATATAGACCAGAGAGATTTCTGCCTAATGGTCTAAAATATCCTTCTTATGCTTTTCTTCCCTTCAGTGCAGGTTCTCGTAACTGCATAGGCTCAAAATATGCCATAATGATGGTAAAAATTCTTAGCCTCTTTGTATTAAAAAATTTCCATGTGATATCTTTAGATGCTGAAGATCAGCTTCGTTTTATTAGTGAATTAGTATTACATAATGCTAATGGACTTCGGTTGAAAATTACACCACGAAAACAAGAAACCGATGTAATTATTTTGCAGTGTATGCATTCAAATAAAAAATGTTGAAATAACAAGTCATTGATTTCTTTTGCCTATCAATTCAAGTTAACCAAATTAATTATAAGTGTAATCAAGAGAGAGACAGCAAAAGTACTTGTCCGTATCCCACTCTTTATCATAGAAAAGGAAGTGGCTTTTGACCCTCGATCAGAGTCTACATACAATGAAAATAATACTAAACAATAATATTTTATTGTATTTTATATATTTTTAGTATTCTTTATTTTCATCAATTATAAATACATGTGTTAAAAAAATAATAAGTGAAGAGGAATTAAGTAACACATATTCAAAAATTATTATAATATGCTATCAATGCTCAAATATATTTTCTGTTTATACATTATGAACATAAATACATATGTTCAATAAATAAACAAAAATATATTTCTTTTATAAAAGCAACTTAACTTTGGTATCTGGATACTTAAGCCACGTATACTTCCTTACCTGTACATATAATTACATTAAAAAGAATGATTTAAAAATATTTCATGCATCTTTTATTTCATAATTATAAAATTGGTTTTCATGTGACAGATCTTCTTACTGTATGTACACTGTATTATGTTAATAAATAAATTGTATTTATATGATTTATTAAATTTACATTTTATTTCAAAACCTTTATATTCTAGTTTCTTTATTATTATTTATCAGTTCTATAATTACCAATCATAAAATATTTTTAACATATATAATCAAATAATATGAAACATAAATTTACAAACCTTTATTTAATTTTGTCATATTTGTTTTTAAAATTTATAAAAATTTCATATAAATCTTTGTATCGTATTATGATCCTGTATTTTTTCTAAAGTATATAAATTATCCCACCATAGTGGCAATTTATGATTAAGAATTAATTCAAACCAAGGACTTAATGGTGAATTAATACTTTTTACAAACTGATTAATGTTAGATTGTGACACCCAATGAAGTTCACTAATTTCATCTGGATTCGGATTTAATGTGATGTTATCCTTTTGCATAAATAACACATAATCTATTTCGTGTTCACCCCAATACCCATTCACTGCATGATAATGAATTCTTGTTAGATACAGAAAATCTGATAAATGAATTTGTGACAAAGGGATTCCTAATTCATAATTAAGCCTTCTTCGTGCTGCCCTACGTATTCCAATTGCATCCTGTTCTTCTGTTTCTTCAGGAATTTCAGATAACGGATGACTACAACACGTGTTTGTATAATGGTTTGGAAATGTTATCTATAAAAAATATTATTTAGTATTAATCTAATATACTTTATTTGACAAATATGATACTTTTTTTATATACCAATAATGCTTACCTTACTGGCAGATCGCTTTTGAAGTAGTAATTCTCCTTTACCATTAAACAAGAACACACTGAATGCCCTATGAAGAGGAACTTGACCATCTGCGTTAACTGTATGACAATCGCGTTTGGTAGCTTCACCAAGAGGTTTATCTAACGCATCCACCAAAATGCAACGTTCCTCTAAAGCAGCTTGCTGCAGAGGAGCTGCTTGCATACTACCAAAATTTTTTATTGTAGATTTTATATGACATGCCGCAGAACATACACTTTTTATTATTTTAGCCATCACAATAATATACTGTCTTGAAATATTTTTCAAAATTGAAAAATACCATACATATACAATATTTTTTTAATATATATGATGTAATATACACATATAATAAGTTAACTAAAAGAACGATTTCACAGCAATGTCGAGTTCAATCAAAAGTCTGCAAAGAAACTTTCTTCTTAGAAAGCGCAACCAGATACTTTAAACGTACGCACAACACTAACCTTTAAAACTTGACGTCACGAGATGTTCTTATGAATATACAATTTGAATATACAATATTTTGACCTGCAAAAAATCTTATCTATATATGCATCAACATTTTTTATTCCTTTCCCTAGATACATTTTAAAATTTAGCGACCGAAATAGAATTTGTATTGAATAATAATATGTAACCAATAATCGGCGAAGAACGGAAATAATATATACAGAAAAAAATTGCATATATGGTCACCACACGTGTTAGAACTGAAAATTGAAAACTGGAAAACTTGAAAATTGAAATTTGGAGATTTAAGGTTTTGGTAATTTAGGAAATTTGGAAATTATAGAATTAGAGAATTTTTGAATGTAGGTATTTGCAAATTTAGTAATTTGGGAATTTGAAAATTTGTTATTTCAGAACTTGGGAATTTGTAGATTTAGAAATTTAGAATCAATCTTTATCAATAATGTTATAGCAGTTTGTAAGCATTTTAAAAGCCTCATTCTTATATGTATTTTAAAATTAATATTTTCGTGCGCGCGATAAAAAAAAGGTATCCTTGGCGCCATTTAGCAGTAGAACGCGAAACTATCGGGACAAAAAGTTACTTTTGTCATGAAACAGGACATTTCTACGTTTTGTTAATATTCGCAAATTGTTCTATTGGAATAACAAAGTCAGAAACATGGTAAAACTACAATATCAGAGATTTATATTCGAAAATTAAAAATGTAGCATTTTATGGACCTGAAAATGCTTAACCATATAGCGATGGACAGTGGGAACTAACGGAACTAAATTTTGAATATAATTTTTATACTATTTGACTTTTTCCGTGTTTTTAGTACTGTTAAAACAGGTTGAAATTAATTAACGTTACTTTTCGAAGTAATTTAACTCATGTTATCATCGATCAAGCTAAAAATATTAATATTATAAAAGGTTGTTCTTCGGAAAACGGTAATGCACTGACTCGGGCCAAATTTTGCAAATAAGCTCCTTTTTGTGAGAATGGTTTTTGGCGACTCGAAAAAAAATTTTACTATTTTTATATAGTTCCCCATCTTACCGACGCTTTCTGCTCATGTGTGTAGTGTCTGAATAGGTTTGGGATCGTTTTTGGTAAGGATGTGAATATCGTATGCTGTAATTGTATATACTGTCTACATGGAAATACTGTTTGCAATGTGCATACCGCAAATCCGAAGGTGCAAATTATATGTTTGAACCTGTTTGTTCATTATACTATGCTTTGTCGGTAACGTAGGCAATGACATCAGAATCGTACAAAGTCTTGTTACGTTCCCCAAAAAACGTTCTGACAGATGCAAAAAGGACCATATTTGTAAAATTTGACCGGAACCAATCAGTTTACTGTTTTATCATTTTTCTTTTCGCGAATCTTAAAGAACAAATTTCAATCGTTAACAAAACGTAAAAATGCCTTGTATCACAACAAAAAGCAATTTTTTGCTTTGATAATTTTAAGCTTTTCCGTTAGGTGACGCATATGGTACTGTTTTCTAATTGCGCGTTCGAAAATATAAATTTTAAAATACACATAGGAATGAGGCCTCCAGATTGTTCTCAACGTTTTAATTAATTACATCACAATGAACTATTGTCTTTTATGTCATTTGTACATATTAAAGATATTTTCGTTATGAATTTAAATTTCAGTTATAAAAATTTTGAAATTACCTTCTGAACTTGCTAGAATTATCTTTCTGAATAGCAAAATGCGTAATAAAACAGCTGACTTTTGAAACTAAGCATATACTCGCAAATGTTTTATTATTTATCGATTGCGAAAATGACTGTTGTAAATTAGGTATAATGCGTTTCAGTGCGCGGATGTTATTGCGGATGGTCGAAATCTGTTCTCCTTGGCTACCTTTTTCCCCAGGGAAGCCAAATTTGCACTTAGATGCACTATTTACTGCATGTTCGGCCAGTTCTAAATATTGCCTCCAATATATGTATATATATATATATATATATCGATATTATTAGATACAAATGTATCGAAGCCTTTTCAATATTACAATATTAAAGCCAAGTTCACGCGATATCGTAAAATATTCATTTCTTGAATCGTAATGATCGATACTTCTCGTTGGTTCTCGACTTCGATCGATCGAATCGTATCATGGAGTAGTTTAATAGGTTTCATAGTATTCAGTGCGGTGTAGTAAAAACCATTATATAAAAAAAAGTTATTGTTACCTTAATGTGTTATTTATTACCTACGTTTCAATATATTTTAAATCAATTTATGTGAACTCGTTAATTTGCTACTACAAGAAACGAAATGAGTGAAAACGCAGAGATCACAGGAGTAATATCGCCAGAAGATGCGGCAAAAGCGGAAAAATTTAAAGAAGAAGCGAATGAATACTTCAAAAGTGCGTTTACAAAATTTTTTCATTAATTTTCTTCTGCAATTTACTTTCACACAGAATCTAAAGATTTATAGAAATTTATAATCGTCATTAGATTAATGTCATTTAGTCACGTGTGTATTCAAAACTAACCCAACTTCTGCAACGTAAATGATCATTAAATTAACAAATGAAGCGTTGCTTTTTGAAGCAATTAATTAACAATTTTAAACAATTATATTATTTATTCTATGATCTGTATAGATGTACCGTAGACAATCATTTTCATTTCTGATAACTATTTTTATGAATATGATATTTCTTTATATGTAATATATTTTGTATATCGAATTTTTATTTTACTGTATATTGTATTGAATATTAAATAAATATAATTATTGGGTAAATACCAGTTTGTCTTCTAAATTTTTGTTTTAAATATTATCAATATATATACGTCCTTTTTTATATATAACCAATATATTTTATTGTTTTAGATCGAGATTATACCAAAGCTATAGAATTATACACTAAAGCTATAGAGTGTAACCCTACAGTGGCAGTATATTATGGGAATAGAAGTTTTGCATATTTAAAAACTGAATGCTTTGGATATGCACTTACAGATGCATCTAAAGCTATTGAGTTAGATAAAAATTATGTAAAGGGATATTATCGTAGAGCCGCAGCACATATGTCACTTGGCAAATTCAAACTAGCTCTTAAGGATTATAAAACTGTTACTACGGCAAGACCAAACGATAAAGATGCAATGCTTAAATATACAGAATGTTCTAAAATATTAAAAATGTTAGCTTTTGAAAAAGCAATTTCTGTGGAAGAAAACAAAAAGAATATAGCTGATATGATTAATTTAGATGAAATGGGTAGATTATTATATTTAATACTTGATTATTATTAATATGATGCATTCAAGTCATTTTTAAGGAAAAATTAAACTTATTTTCATGGATTTTACAGCTATCGATGCATATGTAGGACCTAAACTTGAAGATGGAAAAGTCACTTTACAATTTATGCAAGACTTATTGAGTTGGTACAAACTAGAATGTAAATTACATCGTAAATATGCTTATAAAATTCTTTTAGATGTAAAAGCATGGTTTATGGCACAACCGAGCTTAATCGATATTACAATTCCGGATGACAGTAAATTTACTATCTGTGGAGATATACATGGACAGTTCTATGATTTACTTAACATTTTTGAATTAAATGGGTTACCTTCAGAAACTAACCCTTATGTATCCTTTGTAATATGACTATATTGTATTATATATTTATCATTGCATTTTTAATGTTTTAATACAAAATATATTACTAATATATGCACTTCGGTTAATATAATATATACATCTTAACAGTATTATAGTTATTCAATGGGGATTTTGTAGATAGAGGCTCATTTTCTGTAGAATGTATATTCACCTTGTTTGGATTTAAATTGTTGTATCCAAATCATTTTTTTATGTCTAGAGGTGTGTACCTGTTGAATTTATTTGTATCATTAAAATGAGATACATATTCATACTAAGATGTATCGTTTAGGTAATCATGAATCTGCTACAATGAATCAAATGTATGGATTCGACGGTGAAGTCAAAGCAAAATATTCTGCTCAAATGGCAGAATTATTTACAGAAGTTTATAATTGGCTTCCTCTTGCTCATTGTCTTAATAACAGAGTACTCGTAAGTATATTTAAATAAAACTCTTGTTGAGTTTAAATACGTTTATTATAATGCTCCTTATTTTGTTTATTTTGCAGGTAATGCATGGTGGTCTATTTTCAAGAGACGATGTCACGCTAAAAGAAATTCGAGAAATTGATAGGAATAGGCAACCACCAGAGGAAGGGTTAATGTGTGAATTATTGTGGTCAGATCCACAACCTCAACCAGGAAGAGCACCCAGTAAAAGAGGAGTCGGTGTCCAATTTGGGCCTGATGTCACACAAAATTTCCTTACCACGAACAATCTTGATTATATTGTAAGAAGTCATGAAGTGAAAAATGATGGATATGAAATTGGTCATGATGGGAAATGCATTACCGTGTTTTCTGCTCCAAATTATTGGTACTTAAATATAATACTTTATGAATTTAGTGAATTTTACTGTATCATGTTTATTTTGTATTTTGTCTTTAGTGATACTATGGGTAATCGGGGTGCCTTTATCACGCTTAACGGTAAAGACATGGAACCCCATTTCACATCATATGAAGGAGTGGTATGTTATACAGTTAATTAATAATTATTTGTATTTTTATAATTGTTTTATAAAAACATTTATGTTTTAGCCTCATCCAAATCTAAGGCCAATGGCATATGCTAATTCTTTATTAAAATTCATGTGCTAGTGGAATACCTTAGGTACTGTTGATAAGTAAATAAATAATAATAATAATTGAATACGAGTAGCCCAATCAAAGTGTGCGTAATATATTTGATACTGAAATGGAGGAGATGAAAAACCTTTAGACTTCTCCAAAACAATAAATGCTGTATTCTTTTTAGAAACAAGAAAACCTGTATCATAATAAATCAAATGAAGGTATAATATTCATGGGTACAAAAATGAAAGTTTGCTTGTTTTGACAACTGGTGAACAAATGTATCAAATTTTCTTGTCTATGATAAGAACAATGCCTCATTAGCAATTTGTGTTTCATTATAATGAAATGCTGCAAAGAGAATATTTCTATTTTGTACCCTCGATTAAACCACCTTGTTCATTAAAGATGTTAATGTTCACATAAATTAATTGAATGATCTCAAATTGATTACCTTATATTATATTTGTGTAAAAATATTATGGATATTGGTGCAAGCGCAATATATGCAATTAATACATTTGTTAATCTTTCATTTTATTCTTTAATGAATAACGGTGGTCCCTTTAAAACAATGATTACTATGAAAATATCTAATGGATATGCGATTTAGCATCACTATGTAGTACAATTTTCCAGCCAGTCACTATTTGTCACGTTATTTGTGATGAATACTTTTATACAGATATAATGTGATTGGAAGGATTTCTTTCGTCTGACATTTTATTTTTTTTTTTTTGGTAATAAATGATGTTTATAATGTATTTAAAATGTATATTGTTTTTCTTGAGGTAATGAAAAATCGTACCATATAAAATGAGATAGAACATTTTTTCTAATAAATTATTTCCATTTTTACGACTTCCACTTATAATTATACCTTATGTAATTTAAATATTGCAGTTATAGAACGATTCCCAAATTGCATATTTAAATATCTCCCAAAGCAATTTCATTTTGCGACTTTTATTTATAATTAATATCGTGACGAAAATTTTGCTTACTTAGTACTTTTGTATATATTTGTTTCGAAATCAATAAGCAATATGCTAGTTTTTCCTTTTATGTTGAGAGTATCATAATTCACTACTACTTCTGTTTACTAATACTAATAAAAATTTAAATAAATAAATATGTTGTACAATATAATTACTATTACAACTTATGTTAGTATGATTTATTTAGAATTTTTTACAGGTATAACAGTTAATTCAATCCTGCTACCACTTTCATTTCAATCACCACATCATTGAAATAAAAGAAAAAATACCATTTTTCAAGAAGGTCTAATGAAATCTTGAATTTTGGCCATTTTTTGTTTCCTAATCCTCTTTGGGTTGAAGAGTTTTTTTTTCATTTATTAAAGTATTGGAGTTTTGATATCTGAATAGGTTATATTTATTAGATTGAAATAATTATATTACAGAGATCAACAAATGTAATTTTAAATTAAATTAAAAAATAAAATCAAGTTATAATCTTGCCTAAAACTCGGTATGTACTAAATTCGAGTTGTATGTACGTTTTCATGGTAGTACACTATACCTGTTATACCTGAATTTACAATACGGTATAGTATAACTGTAAAGAGGACAAAGATTCTGCGGTGCTGCATTATGTCATGTCTATCTATTGCAGTGCTTATTTCAGCAGGTAGTTCACAATTGAGTGACTGGTTCTCATTGTTACACTTCGCGTGAACGTGGTTTCGGTATACAATTTATGTGCATACCTAGTAAAGTAACCGAGCTTCCCCCAGTAAGGGGAGGCAGGTTGTCTTATATTTATTGTCCTCCAAAATATAGAGATATAAAATTAGATTTATATTAAACTTTAACAATCTTATTCTAAATTATCACAAAGTTTAAAACACATTACAATATAAGGTCAATCTATTGCAGTCTATTGTCTTAGTGGATTTTGGTGAAACTTTTTCTAATTATTTTTTTGAGACGTACATATAAAAAGAAAAATAATAAAAATTAATAATGACCTTGATAGTCTTAAAAAGAAATAATTTTGACAACATTGGTGTTCACTAGTTTTTTTATTTGGAGTAAATTAAATAATACTTTTATTTAAAAACATTAAATTGAACCGAGGGACCTTGTTCTAACAGGCGGACTGTATGATGAGGTCGCGAAGAGGATTTGAAGAAGTTTTCTATTCAAAAATTTCTGAGAGAATACGTACTTTATATATCATCCGGAAGGAAAAGGAAGAAAAGTTTTGTAGTCGTTCATGGAGTCGACCACTGATCGGTAAAATGGTACTTAACGATGCACCCCGACTGGAAAAGCTTGAACGTTCAAAAACATTCCCAAAGACTGATTTTCGAATTTCTAAATTCTCAAATCATAAAATTCCAGAATTTCGCTTTCCAAATATTCAGATTCTCAATTTTTCAAATTTCTACAGCCCGATATTCTTAAATCATCAAATTCCCAAATTCTTAAATACCCAAATTTTCCAATTGTTAACCTTCTAAATTTCCAAATATACAATTAATAAGTATTGTCAATAAACTTTGAGAATCCTGAAATATCTTCCCTCTGA